>JARGYO010005625.1:325000-724865 GCA_029206835.1 Rana muscosa | reverse complement strand
TCTCATACATCATACATCCATACATCATACATCCATACATCTCATACATCTCATACATCTCATACATCCATACATCCATACATCCCATACTCATACATCTCATACATCCATACATCTCATACATCTCATACATCTCATACATCCATACATCATCATACATCCATACATCTCCATACATTCATACATCATACATCTCATACATCTCATAACATCTCATACATCTCATACATCTTCATACATCTCATACATCTCATACATCCATACATCCCATACATCCATCATATACATCTCATACATCTCATACATCTCATACATCTCATACATCTCATACATCCCATACATCCCATACATCCTATACATCCCATACATCCCATACATCTCATACATCCCATACATCTCATACATCTCATACATCTCATACATCTCATACATCATATACATCATATACATCTCATACATCATATACATCTCATACATCATATACATCTCATACATCTCATACATCCCATACATCATATACATCCCATACATCCCATACATCTCATACATCATATACATCTCATACATCATATACATCTCATACATCATATACATCTCATACATCCCATACATCTCATACATCTCATACATCCCATACATCCCATACATCTCATACATCTCATACATCTCATACATCTCATACATCTCATACATCTCATACATCCCATACATCATATACATCCCATACATCCCATACATCCCATACATCATATACATCCCATACATCCCATACATCTCATACATCCCATACATCTCATACATCTCATACATCTCATACATCTCATACATCTCATACATCTCATACATCTCATACATCATATACATCATATACATCCCATACATCCCATACATCTCATACATCTCATACATCTCATACATCTCATACATCATATACATCCCATACATCCCATACATCTCATACATCATATACATCTCATACATCATATACATCTCATACATCATATACATCTCATACATCATATACATCTCATACATCATATACATCTCATACATCATATACATCATATACATCCCATACATCATATACATCATATACATCCATACATCCCATACATCTCATACATCTCATACATCATATACATCATATACATCATATACATCATATACATCTCATACATCTCATACATCTCATACATCATATACATCATATACATCTCATACATCTCATACATCTCATACATCATATACATCTCATACATCATATACATCCCATACATCATATACATCATATACATCCCATACATCCCATACATCTCATACATCTCATACATCTCATACATCTCATACATCATATACATCTCATACATCATATACATCTCATACATCATATACATCTCATACATCTCATACATCTCATACATCTCATACATCTCATACATCTCATACATCTCATACATCATATACATCCCATACATCCCATACATCTCATACATCCCATACATCTCATACATCTCATACATCTCATACATCTCATACATCTCATACATCTCATACATCATATACATCTCATACATCATATACATCTCATACATCTCATACATCTCATACATCTCATACATCCCATACATCCCATACATCTCATACATCTCATACATCTCATACATCTCATACATCTCATACATCCCATACATCATATACATCCCATACATCCATACATCCCATACATCATATACATCCCATACATCCCATACATCTCATACATCTCATACATCTCATACATCTCATACATCCATACATCCCATACATCCCATACATCCCATACATCTCATACATCTCATACATCTCATACATCTCATACATCATATACATCCCATACATCTCATACATCATATACATCTCATACATCATATACATCTCATACATCATATACATCTCATACATCTCATACATCTCATACATCTCATACATCTCATACATCATATACATCCCATACATCATATACATCCCATACATCCCATACATCCCATACATCATATACATCCCATACATCCCATACATCATATACATCATATACATATCTCATACATCTGCCATACATCCCATACATCATATACATCATATACATCCCATACATCCATACATCCCATACATCCCATACATCTCATACATCATATACATCATATCTACATCTACATCATCATACATCTCATACATCCCATACATCTCATACATCTCATACATCTCATACATCTCATACATCTCATACATCACATACATCTCATTACATCCATCATACATCTCATACATCCCATACATCTCATACATCATATACATCATATACATCATATACATCATATACATCTCATACATCTCATACATCTCATACATCTCATACATCCCATACATCATATACATCCCATACATCCCATACATCTCATACATCCCATACATCTCATACATCTCATACATCTCATACATCATATACATCTCATACATCATATACATCTCATACATCATATACATCTCATACATCTCATACATCTCATACATCTCATACATCATATACATCTCATACATCTCATACATCTCATACATCTCATACATCTCATACATCTCATACATCCCATACATCATATACATCATATACATCCCATACATCCCATACATCCCATACATCTCATACATCTCATACATCTCATACATCTCATACATCCCATACATCCCATACATCTCATACATCATATACATCTCATACATCTCATACATCTCATACATCTCATACATCATATACATCCCATACATCCCATACATCCCATACATCTCATACATCTCATACATCTCATACATCCCATACATCCCATACATCCCATACATCCCATACATCTCATACATCTCATACATCTCATACATCATATACATCTCATACATCTCATACATCCCATACATCTCATACATCTCATACATCTCATACATCATATACATCTCATACATCTCATACATCTCATACATCATATACATCATATACATCCCATACATCATATACATCATATACATCTCATACATCTCATACATCTCATACATCCCATACATCATATACATCCCATACATCCCATACATCTCATACATCATATACATCTCATACATCATATACATCTCATACATCATATACATCTCATACATCTCATACATCCCATACATCATATACATCCCATACATCCCATACATCTCATACATCTCATACATCTCATACATCTCATACATCCCATACATCCCATACATCTCATACATCTCATACATCTCATACATCTCATACATCCCATACATCCCATACATCCCATACATCCCATACATCTCATACATCTCATACATCTCATACATCTCATACATCATATACATCATATACATCCCATACATCTCATACATCATATACATCTCATACATCTCATACATCTCATACATCTCATACATCATATACATCCCATACATCCCATACATCTCATACATCTCATACATCTCATACATCTCATACATCTCATACATCATATACATCATATACATCCCATACATCTCATACATCTCATACATCTCATACATCTCATACATCTCATACATCCCATACATCCCATACATCTCATACATCTCATACATCTCATACATCTCATACATCCCATACATCCCATACATCATATACATCATATACATCCCATACATCCCATACATCATATACATCATATACATCATATACATCCCATACATCCCATACATCATATACATCATATACATCTCATACATCTCATACATCTCATACATCTCATACATCTCATACATCTCATACATCATATACATCCCATACATCTCATACATCCCATACATCTCATACATCTCATACATCTCATACATCTCATACATCCCATACATCCCATACATCCCATACATCATATACATCCCATACATCATATACATCCCATACATCTCATACATCCCATACATCCCATACATCTCATACATCTCATACATCCCATACATCCCATACATCCCATACATCTCATACATCTCATACATCTCATACATCTCATACATCTCATACATCATATACATCATATACATCTCATACATCTCATACATCATATACATCTCATACATCTCATACATCTCATACATCTCATACATCATATACATCTCATACATCTCATACATCTCATACATCATATACATCCCATACATCCCATACATCTCATACATCTCATACATCTCATACATCTCATACATCTCATACATCATATACATCATATACATCCCATACATCTCATACATCTCATACATCTCATACATCTCATACATCCCATACATCCCATACATCTCATACATCTCATACATCTCATACATCTCATACATCTCATACATCCCATACATCATATACATCATATACATCCCATACATCATATACATCATATACATCATATACATCATATACATCTCATACATCTCATACATCTCATACATCTCATACATCTCATACATCATATACATCCCATACATCTCATACATCCCATACATCTCATACATCTCATACATCTCATACATCTCATACATCTCATACATCTCATACATCCCATACATCCCATACATCATATACATCCCATACATCATATACATCCCATACATCTCATACATCCCATACATCCCATACATCTCATACATCTCATACATCCCATACATCCCATACATCTCATACATCTCATACATCTCATACATCTCATACATCTCATACATCATATACATCATATACATCTCATACATCTCATACATCATATACATCTCATACATCTCATACATCTCATACATCTCATACATCATATACATCTCATACATCTCATACATCTCATACATCATATACATCTCATACATCTCATACATCTCATACATCTCATACATCTCATACATCTCATACATCCCATACATCTCATACATCATATACATCTCATACATCATATACATCTCATACATCTCATACATCATATACATCTCATACATCATATACATCTCATACATCTCATACATCTCATACATCTCATACATCTCATACATCTCATACATCATATACATCTCATACATCATATACATCTCATACATCTCATACATCTCATACATCTCATACATCATATACATCTCATACATCTCATACATCTCATACATCATATACATCTCATACATCTCATACATCTCATACATCTCATACATCTCATACATCTCATACATCCCATACATCTCATACATCATATACATCTCATACATCATATACATCTCATACATCTCATACATCATATACATCTCATACATCATATACATCTCATACATCTCATACATCTCATACATCTCATACATCTCATACATCTCATACATCATATACATCTCATACATCATATACATCTCATACATCATATACATCTCATACATCATATACAGCTCATACATCTCATACATCCCATACATCATATACATCCCATACATCCCATACATCTCATACATCTCATACATCCCATACATCCCATACATCCCATACATCCCATACATCTCATACATCTCATACATCTCATACATCTCATACATCTCATACATCTCATACATCCCATACATCATATACATCCCATACATCCCATACATCCCATACATCATATACATCTCATACATCTCATACATCCCATACATCATATACATCTCATACATCTCATACATCTCATACATCTCATACATCTCATACATCTCATACATCATATACATCTCATACATCATATACATCTCATACATCTCATACATCTCATACATCTCATACATCTCATACATCATATACATCCCATACATCCCATACATCTCATACATCTCATACATCTCATACATCTCATACATCTCATACATCTCATACATCCCATACATCCCATACATCATATACATCTCATACATCATATACATCTCATACATCATATACATCTCATACATCTCATACATCTCATACATCTCATACATCTCATACATCATATACATCTCATACATCTCATACATCTCATACATCTCATACATCTCATACATCTCATACATCATATACATCATATACATCCCATACATCCCATACATCCCATACATCTCATACATCTCATACATCCCATACATCCCATACATCTCATACATCATATACATCTCATACATCATATACATCCCATACATCCCATACATCCCATACATCTCATACATCTCATACATCTCATACATCTCATACATCTCATACATCTCATACATCTCATACATCATATACATCTCATACATCATATACATCCCATACATCATATACATCCCATACATCTCATACATCTCATACATCTCATACATCTCATACATCTCATACATTCCATACATCATATACATCCCATACATCTCATACATCTCATACATCCCATACATCCCATACATCATATACATCCCATACATCCCATACATCCCATACATCCCATACATCCCATACATCCCATACATCTCATACATCCCATACATCTCATACATCTCATACATCTCATACATCTCATACATCCCATACATCCCATACATCATATACATCTCATACATCATATACATCTCATACATCATATACATCTCATACATCATATACATCTCATACATCTCATACATCTCATACATCTCATACATCATATACATCTCATACATCTCATACATCTCATACATCATATACATCTCATACATCTCATACATCTCATACATCTCATACATCTCATACATCCCATACATCCTATACATCTCATACATCATATACATCTCATACATCATATACATCTCATACATCATATACATCTCATACATCTCATACATCTCATACATCTCATACATCATATACATCTCATACATCATATACATCTCATACATCTCATACATCTCATACATCCCATACATCCCATACATCCCATACATCCCATACATCCCATACATCCCATACATCTCATACATCTCATACATCATATACATCCCATACATCATATACATCATATACATCCCATACATCCCATACATCTCATACATCTCATACATCTCATACATCTCATACATCTCATACATCCCATACATCCCATACATCTCATACATCTCATACATCTCATACATCTCATACATCTCATACATCCCATACATCTCATACATCTCATACACCTCATACATCTCATACATCCCATACATCATATACATCCCATACATCCCATACATCCCATACATCTCATACATCTCATACATCTCATACATCCCATACATCCCATACATCCCATACATCTCATACATCTCATACATCTCATACATCTCATACATCCCATACATCCCATACATCCCATACATCTCATACATCTCATACATCTCATACATCTCATACATCCCATACATCATATACATCATATACATCCCATACATCCCATACATCTCATACATCTCATACATCTCATACATCTCATACATCCCATACATCATATACATCATATACATCATATACATCATATACATCCCATACATCATATACATCCCATACATCCCATACATCCCATACATCCCATACATCCCATACATCCCATACATCTCATACATCTCATACATCTCATACATCTCATACATCTCATACATCCCATACATCATATACATCCCATACATCCCATACATCTCATACATCTCATACATCTCATACATCTCATACATCTCATACATCTCATACATCCCATACATCATATACATCATATACATCATATACATCATATACATCCCATACATCCCATACATCCCATACATCTCATACATCTCATACATCTCATACATCTCATACATCTCATACATCCCATACATCATATACATCATATACATCATATACATCCCATACATCATATACATCCCATACATCCCATACATCCCATACATCCCATACATCTCATACATCTCATACATCTCATACATCTCATACATCTCATACATCCCATACATCATATACATCCCATACATCCCATACATCTCATACATCTCATACATCTCATACATCTCATACATCTCATACATCTCATACATCATATACATCATATACATCTCATACATCATATACATCTCATACATCATATACATCTCATACATCATATACATCATATACATCCCATACATCCCATACATCCCATACATCCCATACATCTCATACATCTCATACATCATATACATCTCATACATCTCATACATCTCATACATCTCATGGATCTCATGGATCTCATACATCTCATACATCTCATACATCTCATACATCTCATACATCTCATACATCTCATACATCTCATACATCATATACATCATATACATCATATACATCATATACATCTCATACATCTCATACATCATATACATCTCATACATCTCATACATCCCATACATCATATACATCCCATACATCATATACATCTCATACATCTCATACATCCCATACATCCCATACATCTCATACATCATATACATCATATACATCCCATACATCCCATACATCCCATACATCATATACATCATATACATCCCATACATCCCATACATCTCATACATCATATACATCTCATACATCTCATACATCATATACATCTCATACATCATATACATCTCATACATCTCATACATCTCATACATCTCATACATCTCATACATCCCATACATCTCATACATCTCATACATCCCATACATCCCATACATCTCATACATCTCATACATCTCATACATCTCATACATCTCATGGATCTCATGGATCTCATACATCTCATACATCTCATACATCCCATACATCCCATACATCTCATACATCATATACATCTCATACATCATATACATCTCATACATCTCATACATCCCATACATCATATACATCCCATACATCTCATACATCTCATACATCTCATACATCTCATACATCTCATACATCTCATACATCTCATACATCCCATACATCATATACATCCCATACATCCCATACATCTCATACATCTCATACATCTCATACATCTCATACATCCCATACATCCCATACATCCCATACATCTCATACATCTCATGGATCTCATACATCTCATGGATCTCATACATCTCATGGATCTCATACATCTCATGGATCTCATACATCTCATGGATCTCATACATCTCATACATCTCATACATCTCATACATCTCATACATCATATACATCTCATACATCATATACATCTCATACATCATATACATCTCATACATCTCATACATCTCATACATCCCATACATCCCATACATCTCATACATCTCATACATCTCATACATCTCATACATCTCATACATCTCATACATCTCATACATCTCATGGATCTCATACATCTCATACATCTCATACATCTCATACATCCCATACATCTCATACATCTCATACATCATATACATCTCATACATCATATACATCTCATACATCATATACATCTCATACATCTCATACATCTCATACATCCCATACATCCCATACATCTCATACATCTCATACATCTCATACATCTCATACATCTCATACATCCCATACATCCCATACATCATATACATCCCATACATCCCATACATCCCATACATCTCATACATCTCATACATCTCATACATCTCATACATCATATACATCATATACATCCCATACATCCCATACATCCCATACATCCCATACATCTCATACATCCCATACATCCCATACATCCCATACATCTCATACATCTCATACATCTCATACATCTCATACATCTCATACATCCCATACATCTCATACATCATATACATCATATACATCTCATACATCATATACATCTCATACATCATATACATCCCATACATCTCATACATCCCATACATCATATACATCCCATACATCATATACATCCCATACATCCCATACATCTCATACATCTCATACATCTCATACATCTCATACATCTCATACATCTCATACATCTCATACATCCCATACATCTCATACATCTCATACATCTCATACATCCCATACATCCCATACATCCCATACATCTCATACATCCCATACATCTCATACATCTCATACATCTCATACATCTCATACATCATATACATCCCATACATCCCATACATCCCATACATCATATACATCATATACATCCCATACATCTCATACATCTCATACATCATATACATCTCATACATCTCATACATCCCATACATCATATACATCATATACATCCCATACATCCCATACATCTCATACATCTCATACATCATATACATCTCATACATCTCATACATCCCATACATCATATACATCCCATACATCCCATACATCTCATACATCTCATACATCATATACATCTCATACATCATATACATCTCATACATCTCATACATCTCATACATCATATACATCCCATACATCCCATACATCCCATACATCTCATACATCTCATACATCTCATACATCTCATACATCCCATACATCCCATACATCCCATACATCTCATACATCATATACATCTCATACATCATATACATCTCATACATCATATACATCTCATACATCATATACATCTCATACATCTCATACATCATATACATCTCATACATCTCATACATCTCATACATCTCATACATCTCATACATCCCATACATCTCATACATCTCATACATCATATACATCTCATACATCTCATACATCTCATACATCTCATACATCTCATACATCATATACATCATATACATCATATACATCTCATACATCTCATACATCTCATACATCTCATACATCCCATACATCATATACATCATATACATCTCATACATCTCATACATCCCATACATCCCATACATCCCATACATCTCATACATCTCATACATCTCATACATCTCATACATCTCATACATCCCATACATCTCATACATCTCATACATCTCATACATCCCATACATCCCATACATCTCATACATCTCATACATCTCATACATCTCATACATCTCATACATCTCATACATCATATACATCCCATACATCTCATACATCTCATACATCTCATACATCTCATACATCTCATACATCCCATACATCATATACATCCCATACATCCCATACATCCCATACATCATATACATCTCATACATCTCATACATCCCATACATCATATACATCTCATACATCTCATACATCTCATACATCTCATACATCTCATACATCTCATACATCTCATACATCATATACATCTCATACATCATATACATCTCATACATCTCATACATCTCATACATCTCATACATCTCATACATCTCATACATCATATACATCCCATACATCCCATACATCTCATACATCTCATACATCTCATACATCTCATACATCCCATACATCCCATACATCATATACATCTCATACATCATATACATCTCATACATCATATACATCTCATACATCATATACATCTCATACATCTCATACATCTCATACATCTCATACATCTCATACATCTCATACATCTCATACATCATATACATCATATACATCCCATACATCCCATACATCTCATACATCTCATACATCTCATACATCTCATACATCCCATACATCCCATCATTACATCCCATACATCCTACATCACATACATCATACATCCCATACATCCCATACATCCCATACATCTCATACATCTCATACATCTCATACATCTCATACATCATATACATCTCATACATCATATACATCCCATACATCATATACATCCCATACATCTCATACATCTCATACATCTCATACATCTCATACATCCCATACATCATATACATCCCATACATCTCATACATCTCATACATCCCATACATCCCATACATCATATACATCCCATACATCCCATACATCCCATACATCCCATACATCCCATACATCCCATACATCTCATACATCCCATACATCTCATACATCTCATACATCTCATACATCTCATACATCCCATACATCCCATACATCATATACATCTCATACATCATATACATCTCATACATCATATACATCTCATACATCATATACATCTCATACATCTCATACATCTCATACATCTCATACATCATATACATCTCATACATCTCATACATCTCATACATCTCATACATCATATACATCTCATACATCTCATACATCTCATACATCTCATACATCTCATACATCCCATACATCCCATACATCCTATACATCTCATACATCATATACATCTCATACATCATATACATCTCATACATCTCATACATCTCATACATCTCATACATCATATACATCTCATACATCTCATACATCTCATACATCATATACATCTCATACATCTCATACATCTCATACATCCCATACATCCCATACATCCCATACATCTCATACATCTCATACATCTCATACATCTCATACATCTCATACATCTCATACATCATATACATCCCATACATCATATACATCATATACATCCCATACATCCCATACATCCCATACATCCCATACATCTCATACATCTCATACATCTCATACATCCCATACATCCCATACATCCCATACATCTCATACATCTCATACATCTCATACATCCCATACATCTCATACATCTCATACACCTCATACACCTCATACATCCCATACATCCCATACATCCCATACATCTCATACATCTCATACATCTCATACATCCCATACATCCCATACATCTCATACATCTCATACATCTCATACATCTCATACATCCCATACATCCCATACATCCCATACATCTCATACATCTCATACATCTCATACATCTCATACATCCCATACATCATATACATCATATACATCCCATACATCCCATACATCCCATACATCTCATACATCTCATACATCTCATACATCTCATACATCTCATACATCCCATACATCATATACATCATATACATCATATACATCATATACATCCCATACATCATATACATCCCATACATCCCATACATCCCATACATCCCATACATCTCATACATCTCATACATCTCATACATCCCATACATCATATACATCCCATACATCCCATACATCTCATACATCTCATACATCTCATACATCTCATACATCTCATACATCTCATACATCATATACATCATATACATCTCATACATCATATACATCTCATACATCATATACATCTCATACATCATATACATCATATACATCCCATACATCCCATACATCCCATACATCTCATACATCTCATACATCATATACATCTCATACATCTCATACATCTCATACATCTCATGGATCTCATGGATCTCATACATCTCATACATCTCATACATCTCATACATCTCATACATCTCATACATCTCATACATCTCATACATCATATACATCATATACATCATATACATCTCATACATCTCATACATCATATACATCTCATACATCTCATACATCCCATACATCATATACATCCCATACATCATATACATCTCATACATCTCATACATCCCATACATCCCATACATCTCATACATCATATACATCATATACATCCCATACATCCCATACATCTCATACATCATATACATCATATACATCCCATACATCCCATACATCATATACATCTCATACATCATATACATCTCATACATCTCATACATCTCATACATCTCATACATCTCATACATCTCATACATCCCATACATCTCATACATCTCATACATCCCATACATCCCATACATCTCATACATCTCATACATCTCATACATCTCATACATCTCATACATCTCATACATCTCATACATCTCATACATCTCATGGATCTCATGGATCTCATACATCTCATACATCTCATACATCTCATACATCCCATACATCCCATACATCTCATACATCATATACATCTCATACATCATATACATCTCATACATCATATACATCTCATACATCTCATACATCCCATACATCATATACATCCCATACATCCCATACATCTCATACATCTCATACATCTCATACATCTCATACATCTCATACATCTCATACATCCCATACATCATATACATCCCATACATCCCATACATCTCATACATCTCATACATCTCATACATCTCATACATCCCATACATCCCATACATCCCATACATCTCATACATCTCATGGATCTCATACATCTCATGGATCTCATACATCTCATGGATCTCATACATCTCATGGATCTCATACATCTCATACATCTCATACATCTCATACATCTCATACATCATATACATCTCATACATCATATACATCTCATACATCATATACATCTCATACATCTCATACATCTCATACATCTCATACATCTCATACATCCCATACATCCCATACATCCCATACATCTCATACATCTCATACATCTCATACATCTCATACATCTCATACATCTCATACATCTCATGGATCTCATACATCTCATACATCTCATACATCCCATACATCTCATACATCTCATACATCATATACATCTCATACATCATATACATCTCATACATCATATACATCTCATACATCTCATACATCTCATACATCCCATACATCATATACATCCCATACATCTCATACATCTCATACATCTCATACATCTCATACATCTCATACATCCCATACATCCCATACATCCCATACATCATATACATCCCATACATCCCATACATCCCATACATCTCATACATCTCATACATCTCATACATCTCATACATCATATACATCATATACATCCCATACATCCCATACATCCCATACATCCCATACATCCCATACATCTCATACATCCCATACATCCCATACATCTCATACATCCCATACATCCCATACATCTCATACATCTCATACATCTCATACATCTCATACATCTCATACATCTCATACATCTCATACATCCCATACATCTCATACATCATATACATCATATACATCATATACATCCCATACATCCCATACATCTCATACATCTCATACATCATATACATCTCATACATCTCATACATCCCATACATCATATACATCCCATACATCCCATACATCTCATACATCTCATACATCATATACATCTCATACATCATATACATCTCATACATCTCATACATCTCATACATCTCATACATCTCATACATCTCATACATCATATACATCCCATACATCCCATACATCCCATACATCTCATACATCTCATACATCTCATACATCTCATACATCCCATACATCCCATACATCCCATACATCTCATACATCATATACATCTCATACATCATATACATCTCATACATCATATACATCTCATACATCATATACATCTCATACATCTCATACATCATATACATCTCATACATCTCATACATCTCATACATCTCATACATCTCATACATCTCATACATCCCATACATCTCATACATCTCATACATCATATACATCTCATACATCTCATACATCTCATACATCTCATACATCTCATACATCATATACATCATATACATCTCATACATCTCATACATCTCATACATCTCATACATCCCATACATCATATACATCATATACATCTCATACATCTCATACATCCCATACATCCCATACATCCCATACATCTCATACATCTCATACATCTCATACATCCCATACATCTCATACATCTCATACATCATATACATCTCATACATCTCATACATCTCATACATCTCATACATCTCATACATCTCATACATCTCATACATCATATACATCATATACATCTCATACATCTCATACATCTCATACATCCCATACATCATATACATCATATACATCTCATACATCTCATACATCCCATACATCCCATACATCCCATACATCCCATACATCTCATACATCTCATACATCTCATACATCTCATACATCATATACATCCCATACATCCCATACATCTCATACATCTCATACATCTCATACATCTCATACATCCCATACATCCCATACATCTCATACATCTCATACATCATATACATCTCATACATCATATACATCTCATACATCATATACATCTCATACATCATATACATCTCATACATCTCATACATCATATACATCTCATACATCTCATACATCTCATACATCTCATACATCTCATACATCCCATACATCTCATACATCTCATACATCATATACATCTCATACATCTCATACATCTCATACATCTCATACATCTCATACATCTCATACATCATATACATCATATACATCATATACATCTCATACATCTCATACATCTCATACATCTCATACATCCCATACATCCCATACATCATATACATCTCATACATCTCATACATCCCATACATCCCATACATCCCATACATCTCATACATCTCATACATCTCATACATCTCATACATCTCATACATCTCATACATCCCATACATCCCATACATCTCATACATCTCATACATCTCATACATCCCATACATCCCATACATCCCATACATCTCATACATCCCATACATCTCATACATCTCATACATCTCATACATCTTATACATCTCATACATCATATACATCCCATACATCCCATACATCCCATACATCATATACATCATATACATCCCATACATCCCATACATCCCATACATCATATACATCATATACATCCCATACATCCCATACATCATATACATCATATACATCCCATACATCCCATACATCCCATACATCTCATACATCCCATACATCTCATACATCTCATACATCTCATACATCTTATACATCTCATACATCATATACATCCCATACATCCCATACATCCCATACATCATATACATCATATACATCCCATACATCCCATACATCTCATACATCATATACATCTCATACATCTCATACATCCCATACATCATATACATCATATACATCCCATACATCCCATACATCTCATACATCTCATACATCATATACATCTCATACATCTCATACATCCCATACATCATATACATCCCATACATCCCATACATCTCATACATCTCATACATCATATACATCTCATACATCATATACATCTCATACATCTCATACATCTCATACATCTCATACATCTCATACATCTCATACATCATATACATCCCATACATCCCATACATCCCATACATCTCATACATCTCATACATCTCATACATCTCATACATCCCATACATCCCATACATCCCATACATCTCATACATCTCATACATCATATACATCTCATACATCATATACATCTCATACATCATATACATCTCATACATCTCATACATCATATACATCTCATACATCTCATACATCTCATACATCTCATACATCTCATACATCCCATACATCTCATACATCTCATACATCATATACATCTCATACATCTCATACATCTCATACATCTCATACATCTCATACATCTCATACATCATATACATCATATACATCATATACATCTCATACATCTCATACATCTCATACATCTCATACATCCCATACATCATATACATCATATACATCTCATACATCTCATACATCCCATACATCCCATACATCCCATACATCTCATACATCTCATACATCCCATACATCTCATACATCTCATACATCATATACATCTCATACATCTCATACATCTCATACATCTCATACATCTCATACATCATATACATCATATACATCATATACATCTCATACATCTCATACATCTCATACATCTCATACATCTCATACATCCCATACATCATATACATCATATACATCTCATACATCTCATACATCCCATACATCCCATACATCTCATACATCTCATACATCTCATACATCTCATACATCATATACATCCCATACATCCCATACATCTCATACATCTCATACATCTCATACATCTCATACATCCCATACATCCCATACATCCCATACATCTCATACATCTCATACATCATATACATCTCATACATCATATACATCTCATACATCATATACATCTCATACATCTCATACATCATATACATCTCATACATCTCATACATCTCATACATCTCATACATCTCATACATCCCATACATCTCATACATCTCATACATCTCATACATCATATACATCTCATACATCTCATACATCTCATACATCTCATACATCATATACATCATATACATCATATACATCTCATACATCTCATACATCTCATACATCTCATACATCCCATACATCATATACATCATATACATCTCATACATCTCATACATCCCATACATCCCATACATCCCATACATCCCATACATCCCATACATCCCATACATCCCATACATCTCATACATCTCATACATCTCATACATCCCATACATCTCATACATCTCATACATCCCATACATCCCATACATCCCATACATCTCATACATCTCATACATCTCATACATCTCATACATCTCATACATCTCATACATCATATACATCCCATACATCTCATGGATCTCATGGATCTCATACATCTCATGGATCTCATACATCTCATGGATCTCATACATCTCATGGATCTCATACATCTCATGGATCTCATACATCTCATGGATCTCATACATCTCATGGATCTCATACATCTCATGGATCTCATACATCTCATGGATCTCATACATCATCTCATGGATCTCATACATCATCTCATGGATCTCATACATCATCTCATGGATCTCATACATCATCTCATGGATCTCATACATCATCTCATGGATCTCATACATCATCTCATGGATCTCATACATCATCTCATGGATCTCATACATCATCTCATGGATCTCATACATCATCTCATGGATCTCATGGTACAGAGGTGGGGCAGGAGAGTTCAGTATTAGGAAAGATGAGAAGGTAATTCAGTAGGGAGACAGAAGAGCAAGGGGGTACAGTGATGGGGCAGATGTGCGGGGGTAGTACAGTGGTGGGGCAGATGTGCGGGGGTAGTACAGTGGTGGGGCAGATGTGCGGGGGGGTGGGCAGTGATCTGAGGTGGGGTAGTACAGGATGGTAATTTCTCACTAAAGTATTTGCCGCATTTACTTTATAAAAAATCCTTTTGGTGATGGAGAGTAGGGATGAGCTTCGTGTTCGAGTCGAACATACGTTCGACTCGAACATTGGCTGTTCGATCGTTCGACGAAGATCGAACGATTTGGGCCGTTCGCGCCAAATTCGAGTGACGCGAACGGCCCACAATGCACTACGCCATCGCAGTGTCATCCAGGCGCTGTGATTGGCCAAGCATGCACTGTGACCCCGCATGCTTGGCCAATCACAGCGCCGGCAGCGAGGAGAGCAATGATTGGCCACAGGCAGGATGCCTGTGGCCAATTATTGCTGAGGGTGTTTAGTACACGCCCCACACTATAAAAGGCCGCCAGCACGGCGGCCTAGTGTAGTGTGTTCCGGAGCAGGGATAGAGTAGCATAGGCAGGGACAGTGACTGTTATTTCTTTCTTGCTTAACCTGGATTCCTTTAGTTTAGGGAAAGAGAAGGATAGGTAGGGAGAGTGTCAGTGTGTTTTGTGCTTCTGCTATAGTGTGCTTAAAAAAAACATTTATTCTAGGGACAGAAAACTCTAGGTAGGGACAGTGTCAGTTTCTTTCACTCTGCAAGTCCTTGTTTCCAGGGACCTGTAAGGACAGTGAGTTAATTGTCCTTGTGCTATATTGTGCTTAAAAAAAACATTTATTCTAGGGACAGAAAACTCTAGGTAGGGACAGTGTCAGTTTCTTTCACTCTGCAAGTCCTTGTTTCCAGGGACCTGTAAGGACAGTGAGTTAATTGTCCTTGTGCTATATTGTGATTAAAAAAAACATTTATTCTAGGGACAGAAAACTCTAGGTAGGGACAGTGTCAGTTTCTTTCACTCTGCAAGTCCTTGTTTCCAGGGACCTGTAAGGACAGTGAGTTAATTTTCCTTGTGCTATATTGTGATTAAAAAAAACATTTTTTCTAGGGACAGAAAACTGTAGGTAGGGAGAGTGTTTTTTTTCTTTCACTCTGCAAGTCCTTGTTTCCAGGGACCTGTAAGGACAGTGAGTTAATTGTCCTTGTGCTATATTGTGCTTAAAAAAAACATTTATTCTAGGGACAGAAAACTCTAGGTAGGGACAGTGTCAGTTTCTTTCACTCTGCAAGTCCTTGTTTCCAGGGACCTGTAAGGACAGTGAGTTAATTTTCCTTGTGCTATATTGTGATTAAAAAAAACATTTATTCTAGGGACAGAAAACTCTAGGTAGGGACAGTGTCAGTTTCTTTCACTCTGCAAGTCCTTGTTTCCAGGGACCTGTAAGGACAGTGAGTTAATTTTCCTTGTGCTATATTGTGATTAAAAAAAACATTTTTTCTAGGGACAGAAAACTGTAGGTAGGGAGAGTGTTTTTTTTCTTTCACTCTGCAAGTCCTTGTTTCCAGGGACCTGTAAGGACAGTGAGTTAATTTTCCTTGTGCTATATTGTGCTTAAAAAAAACATTTTTTCTAGGGACAGAAAACTGTAGGTAGGGAGAGTGTTTTTTTTCTTTCACTCTGCAAGTCCTTGTTTCCAGGGACCTGTAAGGACAGTGAGTTAATTGTCCTTGTGCTATATTGTGCTTAAAAAAAACATTTATTCTAGGGACAGAAAACTCTAGGTAGGGACAGTGTCAGTTTCTTTCACTCTGCAAGTCCTTGTTTCCAGGGACCTGTAAGGACAGTGAGTTAATTTTCCTTGTGCTATATTGTGATTAAAAAAAACATTTATTCTAGGGACAGAAAACTCTAGGTAGGGACAGTGTCAGTTTCTTTCACTCTGCAAGTCCTTGTTTCCAGGGACCTGTAAGGACAGTGAGTTAATTTTCCTTGTGCTATATTGTGATTAAAAAAAACATTTTTTCTAGGGACAGAAAACTGTAGGTAGGGAGAGTGTTTTTTTTCTTTCACTCTGCAAGTCCTTGTTTCCAGGGACCTGTAAGGACAGTGAGTTAATTTTCCTTGTGCTATATTGTGCTTAAAAAAAACATTTTTTCTAGGGACAGAAAACTGTAGGTAGGGAGAGTGTTTTTTTTCTTTCACTCTGCAAGTCCTTGTTTCCAGGGACCTGTAAGGACAGTGAGTTAATTGTCCTTGTGCTATATTGTGCTTAAAAAAAACATTTATTCTAGGGACAGAAAACTCTAGGTAGGGACAGTGTCAGTTTCTTTCACTCTGCAAGTCCTTGTTTCCAGGGACCTGTAAGGACAGTGAGTTAATTGTCCTTGTGCTATATTGTGCTTAAAAAAAACATTTATTCTAGGGACAGAAAACTCTAGGTAGGGACAGTGTCAGTTTCTTTCACTCTGCAAGTCCTTGTTTCCAGGGACCTGTAAGGACAGTGAGTTAATTTTCCTTGTGCTATATTGTGCTTAAAAAAAACATTTATTCTAGGGACAGAAAACTCTAGGTAGGGACAGTGTCAGTTTCTTTCACTCTGCAAGTCCTTGTTTCCAGGGACCTGTAAGGACAGTGAGTTAATTGTCCTTGTGCTATATTGTGCTTAAAAAAAACATTTATTCTAGGGACAGAAAACTCTAGGTAGGGACAGTGTCAGTTTCTTTCACTCTGCAAGTCCTTGTTTCCAGGGACCTGTAAGGACAGTGAGTTAATTTTCCTTGTGCTATATTGTGATTAAAAAAAACATTTATTCTAGGGACAGAAAACTCTAGGTAGGGACAGTGTCAGTTTCTTTCACTCTGCAAGTCCTTGTTTCCAGGGACCTGTAAGGACAGTGAGTTAATTTTCCTTGTGCTATATTGTGATTAAAAAAAACATTTTTTCTAGGGACAGAAAACTGTAGGTAGGGAGAGTGTTTTTTTTCTTTCACTCTGCAAGTCCTTGTTTCCAGGGACCTGTAAGGACAGTGAGTTAATTTTCCTTGTGCTATATTGTGCTTAAAAAAAACATTTTTTCTAGGGACAGAAAACTGTAGGTAGGGAGAGTGTTTTTTTTCTTTCACTCTGCAAGTCCTTGTTTCCAGGGACCTGTAAGGACAGTGAGTTAATTGTCCTTGTGCTATATTGTGCTTAAAAAAAACATTTATTCTAGGGACAGAAAACTCTAGGTAGGGACAGTGTCAGTTTCTTTCACTCTGCAAGTCCTTGTTTCCAGGGACCTGTAAGGACAGTGAGTTAATTTTCCTTGTGCTATATTGTGATTAAAAAAAACATTTTTTCTAGGGACAGAAAACTGTAGGTAGGGAGAGTGTTTTTTTTCTTTCACTCTGCAAGTCCTTGTTTCCAGGGACCTGTAAGGACAGTGAGTTAATTTTCCTTGTGCTATATTGTGATTAAAAAAAACATTTTTTCTAGGGACAGAAAACTGTAGGTAGGGAGAGTGTTTTTTTTCTTTCACTCTGCAAGTCCTTGTTTCCAGGGACCTGTAAGGACAGTGAGTTAATTGTCCTTGTGCTATATTGTGCTTAAAAAAAACATTTTTTCTAGGGACAGAAAACTCTAGGTAGGGAGAGTGTTTTTTTTTTTTCACTCTGCAAGTCCTTGTTTCCAGGGACCTGTAAGGACAGTGAGTTAATTGTCCTTGTGCTATATTGTGCTTAAAAAAAACATTTATTCTAGGGACAGAAAACTCTAGGTAGGGACAGTGTCAGTTTCTTTCACTCTGCAAGTCCTTGTTTCCAGGGACCTGTAAGGACAGTGAGTTAATTTTCCTTGTGCTATATTGTGCTTAAAAAAAACATTTATTCTAGGGACAGAAAACTCTAGGTAGGGACAGTGTCAGTTTCTTTCACTCTGCAAGTCCTTGTTTCCAGGGACCTGTAAGGACAGTGAGTTAATTGTCCTTGTGCTATATTGTGCTTAAAAAAAACATTTATTCTAGGGACAGAAAACTCTAGGTAGGGACAGTGTCAGTTTCTTTCACTCTGCAAGTCCTTGTTTCCAGGGACCTGTAAGGACAGTGAGTTAATTTTCCTTGTGCTATATTGTGATTAAAAAAAACATTTATTCTAGGGACAGAAAACTCTAGGTAGGGAGAGTGTTTTTTTTCTTTCACTCTGCAAGTCCTTGTTTCCAGGGACCTGTAAGGACAGTGAGTTAATTTTCCTTGTGCTATATTGTGATTAAAAAAAACATTTTTTCTAGGGACAGAAAACTGTAGGTAGGGAGAGTGTTTTTTTTCTTTCACTCTGCAAGTCCTTGTTTCCAGGGACCTGTAAGGACAGTGAGTTAATTGTCCTTGTGCTATATTGTGCTTAAAAAAAACATTTTTTCTAGGGACAGAAAACTGTAGGTAGGGAGAGTGTTTTTTTTTTTTCACTCTGCAAGTCCTTGTTTCCAGGGACCTGTAAGGACAGTGAGTTAATTTTCCTTGTGCTATATTGTGCTTAAAAAAAACATTTATTCTAGGGACAGAAAACTCTAGGTAGGGACAGTGTCAGTTTCTTTCACTCTGCAAGTCCTTGTTTCCAGGGACCTGTAAGGACAGTGAGTTAATTTTCCTTGTGCTATATTGTGCTTAAAAAAAACATTTATTCTAGGGACAGAAAACTCTAGGTAGGGACAGTGTCAGTTTCTTTCACTCTGCAAGTCCTTGTTTCCAGGGACCTGTAAGGACAGTGAGTTAATTGTCCTTGTGCTATATTGTGCTTAAAAAAAACATTTATTCTAGGGACAGAAAACTCTAGGTAGGGACAGTGTCAGTTTCTTTCACTCTGCAAGTCCTTGTTTCCAGGGACCTGTAAGGACAGTGAGTTAATTTTCCTTGTGCTATATTGTGATTAAAAAAAACATTTATTCTAGGGACAGAAAACTCTAGGTAGGGACAGTGTCAGTTTCTTTCACTCTGCAAGTCCTTGTTTCCAGGGACCTGTAAGGACAGTGAGTTAATTTTCCTTGTGCTATATTGTGATTAAAAAAAATTTTTTTCTAGGGACAGAAAACTGTAGGTAGGGAGAGTGTTTTTTTTCTTTCACTCTGCAAGTCCTTGTTTCCAGGGACCTGTAAGGACAGTGAGTTAATTTTCCTTGTGCTATATTGTGCTTAAAAAAAACATTTTTTCTAGGGACAGAAAACTGTAGGTAGGGAGAGTGTTTTTTTTCTTTCACTCTGCAAGTCCTTGTTTCCAGGGACCTGTAAGGACAGTGAGTTAATTGTCCTTGTGCTATATTGTGCTTAAAAAAAACATTTATTCTAGGGACAGAAAACTCTAGGTAGGGACAGTGTCAGTTTCTTTCACTCTGCAAGTCCTTGTTTCCAGGGACCTGTAAGGACAGTGAGTTAATTTTCCTTGTGCTATATTGTGATTAAAAAAAACATTTTTTCTAGGGACAGAAAACTGTAGGTAGGGAGAGTGTTTTTTTTCTTTCACTCTGCAAGTCCTTGTTTCCAGGGACCTGTAAGGACAGTGAGTTAATTTTCCTTGTGCTATATTGTGATTAAAAAAAACATTTTTTCTAGGGACAGAAAACTGTAGGTAGGGAGAGTGTTTTTTTTCTTTCACTCTGCAAGTCCTTGTTTCCAGGGACCTGTAAGGACAGTGAGTTAATTGTCCTTGTGCTATATTGTGCTTAAAAAAAACATTTTTTCTAGGGACAGAAAACTCTAGGTAGGGAGAGTGTTTTTTTTTTTTCACTCTGCAAGTACTTGTTTCCAGGGACCTGTAAGGACAGTGAGTTAATTGTCCTTGTGCTATATTGTGCTTAAAAAAAACATTTATTCTAGGGACAGAAAACTCTAGGTAGGGACAGTGTCAGTTTCTTTCACTCTGCAAGTCCTTGTTTCCAGGGACCTGTAAGGACAGTGAGTTAATTTTCCTTGTGCTATATTGTGCTTAAAAAAAACATTTATTCTAGGGACAGAAAACTCTAGGTAGGGACAGTGTCAGTTTCTTTCACTCTGCAAGTCCTTGTTTCCAGGGACCTGTAAGGACAGTGAGTTAATTGTCCTTGTGCTATATTGTGCTTAAAAAAAACATTTATTCTAGGGACAGAAAACTCTAGGTAGGGACAGTGTCAGTTTCTTTCACTCTGCAAGTCCTTGTTTCCAGGGACCTGTAAGGACAGTGAGTTAATTGTCCTTGTGCTATATTGTGCTTAAAAAAAACATTTATTCTAGGGACAGAAAACTCTAGGTAGGGACAGTGTCAGTTTCTTTCACTCTGCAAGTCCTTGTTTCCAGGGACCTGTAAGGACAGTGAGTTAATTGTCCTTGTGCTATATTGTGCTTAAAAAAAACATTTTTTCTAGGGACAGAAAACTGTAGGTAGGGAGAGTGTTTTTTTTTTTTCACTCTGCAAGTCCTTGTTTCCAGGGACCTGTAAGGACAGTGAGTTAATTTTCCTTGTGCTATATTGTGCTTAAAAAAAACATTTATTCTAGGGACAGAAAACTCTAGGTAGGGACAGTGTCAGTTTCTTTCACTCTGCAAGTCCTTGTTTCCAGGGACCTGGAGAGACATTGAGTGAATTGTCCTTGTGCTATATTGTGATTAAAAAAAACATTTATTCTAGGGACAGAAAACTCTAGGTAGGGACAGTGTCAGTTTCTTTCACTGTGAAAGTCCTTGTTTCAAGGGACAGAGAAGGACACCTGAAGGTAGCCCTTATTGCTTTTTTCCCATCTCCCTGCAGGCCATCTATTAGAATGTCTGGAAGGCAAACAAGGAGAGGCAGACAGTCAGGAGGCAATAAAAGAGGGCAAGCAGGCTCTGTGTCTGGGGGCAACAGTGCTGGTCGTGGACGCGGTGCATTGTCATCAGCACATGGCCATGGGACACGCTTGTCCTTCTTTTCGGCAGCTGGACATGTTGAGCCACATCATGCCGAAGACTTGGTAGAGTGGATGACCAAGCCCTCCTCCTCCTCCTCATCCTCTCTCACCCAGGCTCAGGGTACTGGAAAAGCAGCTGCCAAAGCGTCGTCTTCCCTGGTATCAATGTCAGACAAATCATCAGTCACTCCTTCCCTAGACCCACCATGTCCTCCTCCTGAGGAGTCCCCCGAACTGTTTCAGCACAGTGTTGGGTACATGCTCCAGGAGGATGCCCAGCGTTTCGAAGGGTCTGATGATGAAACCCAGCTAGAGGAAGGCAGTAGCGTGAGAGCAGACAGAGGGGATGCTCAAGAAGGACACCAATCTGGCAGTCATGTTCCAGCAGCTGCAGCATACTGCCAGATTGGCTCCAGTGATGAGGAGGGAGGGGATGATGAGGTCAATGACTCCACGTGGGTGCCTAATAGGAGAGAGGAGGAGGAGGAGGATGAGGAGGAGGCACATCTCCAACGAGGCAGGATGCCCTTTGGTGGCCAGCGTAAGGGCAGTACACCGACGGAATCACACCGCAGAGCTCCGCCTGTGCAGGGCGCTGCCTCTGCCCGTCATTCAAAAAGTTCTTTGGTGTGGGCCTTTTTTGAGGCTAGTGCATCAGATCGCACAGCTGCTGTTTGCAACATATGTCTCAAGCGTATATCGCGTGGCCAAAACATCAGCCGCTTGGGTACCACATGCCTGACCAGACATATGTTGACCTGCCATGCAGCTCGTTGGCAAGCCTACCTCAAAGACCCACACCAAAGAACAAAGCGGACCTCTCCTTGCACCGCATCAGCTGGGATCTCCAACCCCACTATAACTTCAGTCCTCTCTGAAACATGCACTGAGAGGAATGAAGGTGTAGAATTAGGTGTGTCACAGCCAAGTACTTGCGCCCACTCTGCTAGCAGTACACCGACGTCCGATTCTAGCAGGCAAATTTCCCTGCCCCAGCTGCTGGACCGTCGAAAGAAGTTCACTCCCAGCCATCCACATGCCCAGCGGTTGAATGCTAGCTTGGCTAAATTGCTAGCGCTTCAACTGCTGCCTTTTCAGTTGGTAGACTCGGCCCCCTTCCGTGAGTTTGTGCAATGTGCGGTTCCTCAGTGGCAGGTTCCCAAACGCCACTTTTTCTCACGGAAGGCTATTCCGGCTCTCTACCGGCATGTGGAAGGCAATGTCTTGGCCTCGCTGGACAGGGCGGTCAGCGGTAAGGTGCATATTACCGCTGACTCATGGTCCAGCAGGCATGGACAGGGACGTTACCTTTCTTTCACGGCCCATTGGGTCACTCTTTTGGCAGCTGGGAAGGATTCAGGACAAGGTGCAGTAGTGTTGGAGGTTGTCCCACCGCCACGCCTCCAAAATGCTACTACTGGTTGTGACACACCTCTCTCCTCCACCCCCTCCTCTTCTTCTTCCTCCATGGCCTCTTCCTGTGGTTTGTCCTATGAACCAGCGGTGCTCCGTAGCCGTTCACGGGGCTACGCAAGTACGCAGGCAAAAAGATGCCATGCCGTGCTTGCGCTGGTGTGTTTGGGGGACAGAAGCCACACTGGGGCAGAGGTCCTGTCTGCTCTGCAGGGCCAGGCCGAGAGGTGGTTGACGCCACGCCAGCTTAAGCCAGGAATGGTGGTTTGCGACAATGGCACCAACCTCCTCTCCGCCCTCCGACAGGGACAACTGACCCATGTGCCCTGTGTGGCTCACGTCCTTAACCTGGTGGTGCAGCGCTTCTTGGGCAGGTACCCGGGCTTACAGGATGTCCTGAGGCAGGCCAGGAAAGTCTGTGTGCATTTCCGCAGATCTTATAATGCCAGTGCTCGCCTGGCTGAGCTGCAAAAGGAGTTGAACCTGCCCAAGAACCGCCTTATATGTGACATGCCCACCAGGTGGAACTCAACGTTGGCCATGCTGCAGCGGCTGCACACGCAGCAGAGGGCCATCAATGAGTACCTGTGCGACTACGGCACCAGGACAGGGTCAGGGGAGCTTGGTTTTTTTTCTCCACGCCAGTGGGGCATGATCAGGGATGCATGCACTGTCCTGGCACCATTTGAGGAGGCCACGAGGATGGTGAGCAGTGACAGTGCATGCATCAGTGACACTGTACCTCTTGTCCACCTGTTGGAGCACACGCTGCGTGGAATAATGGACAGGGCACTTGAGGCAGAACAGAGGCAGGAAGAGGAGGACTTCCTTGCCTCTCAAGGCCCCCTTTACCCAGACAGTGTTCCTTCTGTCCCACCCATTGCACAGGAAGAGGAGGAGGAGGAGGAGGAGGAGGAGGAGGAGGAGGATTGTGTCAGCATGGAGGTGGAGGCTGGCACTCAGCATCATCAGCAGCAGTCTTTTAGGGATGATTTACAGTCCCAAGAAACCAGTGGACTTGTACGTGGCTGGGAGGAGGTGGCTGCGGATCATGTCGTCCTTAGTGACCCAGAGGACTCCGGAGCGAATGCCTCAGCAAACCTACGCTGCATGGCCTCCCTGATCCTGCAAAGTCTGCGGAAGGATCCTCGTATTCTTCGGATCAAGGAGAGGGACCATTACTGGCTGGCCACTCTCCTTGATCCACGGTACAAGGGTAAGGTTGCGGACCTTATGTTACCGTCGCAGAGGGAGCAGAGGATGAGACAACTCCGGGAGGCCTTGCAGAAAGGTCTGTGCAACGCGTTCCCAGAGACTGGGAGGTTGCAAACTCCTGGTCCTGGACAACGAGTTGCTGAGGCTTCGGCCAGTCAAAGAAGGAGCGGTGGGGAAGGTGGCCGTCTGACCGATGCGTTCAGACAATTCTTTAGTCCGCAGCCCCAAAGTATGATCGGTTCCAGCAACCATCGCCAGCGTCTGATAAACATGGTGCAGGAATATCTAGGGGCAAGGTCAGACTTGGACACCTTCCCCACCGAAAATCCTCTGGCTTACTGGGTCTTGAGGATGGATCACTGGCCAGAGCTTGCACAGTATGCAATTGAGCTACTGGCCTGTCCTGCATCCAGCGTTCTTTCGGAACGCACATTCAGTGCTGCTGGAGGATTTGTCACGGATCACAGGGTGCGCCTGTCCACCGACTCGGTTGATCGACTGACTTTCATCAAGATGAACCAGTCTTGGATCACCACCAGCTACCACACACCTGATGCTGATATAACAGACTAATTGATTTTAAAATGTCACATCCCTTCAAGACTGATGCTGATGCTGAGTGCCTGTGCTGTTATGTTGACTGGCTATCCTCCTCCTCCGAGTCCTCAATGATACGATTGATGATGATAGCTTGGAAGATCATTTTTGTTTATGGGTGCCGCCACCAGTGCCTAACGCCCAATTTTTCAGCCCCTGTTTAACAGGGGCGTGTAATTACAATTTTTGAAGCAATACTTTGCAACAGGGCTCATTGCTGTGCTCCAAGTACAGTATCTGTGAGGAGTTGCAGTGTTGTGCCACCAGTGCCTAAGGCCCAATTTTTCAGCCCCTGTTTAACAGGGGCGTGTCATTACAATTTTTGAAGCAATACTTTGCAACAGGGCTCATTGCTGTGCTCCAAGTACAGTATCTGTGAAGGGTTGCAGTGTTGTGCCACCAGTGCCTAAGGCCCAATTTTTCAGCCCCTGTTCAACAGGGGCATGTAATTACAATTCTTGATCTAATAATTCACAGCAGGGCCCATTGCTGCACCCACCAAGAGTAACTGTCAGGGCTTACAGTGTTGTGGCACCAGCACCACCATCAAAGGCCCAATTTTTACTACCACTGTTCAACAATTATATGTAATTAAAATTCCTGATATAATAGTTGACAGCAGGGCGTTCCAGCACCAACCAAGAGTAACTGTGAGTGCTTACAGTGTTGTGCCAACACCAACAACTAAGGGGCCTATTTCTGCAGAGTATATACGGCAGGTCCCTACTTTCAAACATCCAACTTACAAACGACTCCTACTTGCAAACGCAAGAAGACAACAGGAAGTGAGAGGAAATCTACCACTAGGAAGGAAAATTCTCTCCTGTAAGAATAAATATGGGAGAAAGGTGTCTCCTCTGTACTGATGCTTTATCAGCAATCCTTGTTTCAAGAAAAACACCACATTTCAAAAACAGTTGTCATTAGGACGGAAAGTGAGGTGAAATGTTCTGAACAGGGGCACAGACAGCAAAACAAATGTTACAGGGGTGATAACCCTTACCTATGTTTTCCAAAAAGTTTAAAAATAGATTTTTGGTCTGGAGCTACACTTCAACAATGTACCTGTTCAAAATTACAAACAGATTCTACATAAGAACAAACCTACAGTCCCTGTCTTGTATGCACCGCCTGTATACGGCTGTTCAGAGTATATAGGGCCTTTTTTATTTTATGTGCGGGGTTCCCCTTAATATCCATACAAGACCCAAAGGGGCTGGTAATGGGCTGGGGTAGGGGGGGGGTCATGGGGTAGCTATGCCATTTTTCTTAAAGATTTTCATCCATATTACCGGGACCAGACATTACATTAAAGCCGCAAGCAGTTTTAAATGGCTTTTTTTTCCTTTAGAAGTGTCATTTTGTGCAGGGACAGTTCTAAACACGGGAAACACGTGGCACTTCACAGGCATACTTTAGACACCCCCCAGGTACGATATTTAAAGGAATATTTGACTTTTTTTTTTTCACTTTATGCATCATTAAAATGACTGCTCCCGGAAAACGACCGTTTTTAAAACTTATTTTTGCATTGATACATGTCCCCTGGTGCAGAACCCGGGTTCCCAAACCCTTTTTAGGACAATAACATGCATAATAGTTGTTATAATTAGCACTTTAGAATTCGAACGTTCGCATCCATTGTATTTAATAGGGTTCTAATGTTCGTTCGAACTTTCGGTCCGTTCGCGGGTTCTGGTGCGAACCGAACCCGGGGGTGTTCGGCTCATCACTAATGGAGAGTTTGAAGTTGACATTTTCTTGTTATAAAATCTTCGCTCAGTTTCTTTGAACACATTTTTCGGGGCGCTGCGCTCAGGTCGCCCACCCTGGATCTAGAGGGTCCCCCCACCATTTATACAGCACTAGAGATCTGGGTGGTGGAGATATAGGGGAGGTGCTGCCCTCTGCTGGACGTTTCCCATCATTACACCCACTAGGATCTCTTTCACCCTTCAGGTGGTTCTTCCCCCATTTTATCCCAGGAAATTCCCAAATCTGAGGATTACTTTGTTTTCTGACTCAGAACGTCACTGATAATCTGACTCCGCCCACAGCTGGACAAAGAAGGAGCTAAGAACGTTTTTTTGTAACTAACAAATGTTACGGGTGGAACTTCTCCTTAAACCCTTTTCACCGCCAGACACGCGTTTGTGGGGTTTGCACACGTTTAAAAAAAAAATAAAAAATTAGGCCTGAAGATTACATAAACCCCCCGAACATGATACAGTATATTCCCAAAAGTATTGGGACGCCTGCAGACCAGTCAAGTTCCTCCACCCCAAACTCGCTTATCCGTGTCTTTATGGACCTTGCTGTCAGGCAGGCAGGGAGGGAGAGGGGTAGAGAAGACCGCACAATAGCAAGCCCTACCTCGAAAATAAGCCCTACTGTGTATTTGGTTGCCAAAATTTATATAAGACCCAGGCTTATTTTCGGGGGAATGCGGTATATACACGTGATTCAGCTCTTCCAGGTAGGGGCGCCCATGCACAGCAGGAGCCCGGGGGTGGGAAGTGCAGACTCTATGTCTGCCGGCACTCGACGATCATCCAGCACAGAGGCAGAACGGCGGGATCTCCTCAGATATCCTTTAGTGAATTGAGCTCTCAGAACGTCACTTATAGTATGACTCCGCCTCTTTATCACCAAATCATCCTCTCTATGTCTGAGGGAGGCGATTGGAGGTTTTGATTCTCATCCTTTTTTTATTTTTATTTTTTTAGGTTGGATTGAGATCTCCTGAAGTCTGATGGACGAGCAGATAAGTTTGTGAGAGGAGGAGATGGCTCAGAGGTAAGTCCTCTGGCTGTAGACTCTACAGCTGTGAGTTTGAATCCCAGAGCCCTCATCTCCTGGAGATTCTGGATGGCTCACCTCTCGGAGCGGGGCTCTCAGGTATGCTTACCCTGGGATCTGAGTGTCTGTGGGACCCCGGGGTGGCCGTGGCACCCCAGGGTGGCCATGGGTCCCACTGACACCCCATGGGCCAGAAAAGTGGTCCACTGGATAAAGTGGTGGTGTCCCAGGAGCACCCTGAGGTATGTGGAGTGAGAGGTTAAAAAAATATTTTTTTTGGACTTGAACAAATAAGAAGTTGTTACTGGGTGCTATTACCCAATGGGAGTCTTACTTTGACCCCCATATACCTTTCAGTCATGCAACCTTTCTCAGGAGTTACCACCAGGCACTCTTCCGTGCACCAGGCATTGTCCTGACAGGTGGGGTGCCTTATTTTGGGGACACCTACACCTTTTTGTGAGGCCACCATCCATTGCAGGCACAGCTGCTCTGGAGGTGAGGTGACCTTATCTGGTGTCACCAGGAGACCACGCAGGGATTCGAACTCTCAACCCCATCGTACCGGCAGCCCTCATTGTGGGCGATGAGTCCTCTGAGCCATCTCCTCCTCACACAGTACTATGTGTTCGTCCTCCTATTTCTCCAGGACTGGGACTGGTGGAATTATAAGGAGGTAAAAGAAATGGTTTGAACTCATGGTGCCGGCACACCAGGCAGAGCTCTTACCACCAAGCCAACTGCTCAGTAAGTAGTCCGAGTTCTTGTCTTCCTACTTCTCCATGATGAGAACTGGTGGGAATATAAAGAGGCAAAGGAAGGGCTTGAACTCATAGATCCAGATTACTTTCCTCCAAGCCGTCCCCACTATGGGGTTGCTTGTCCTAATTCTCCAGAACGTGGACTTGTGTTATAAAGTGGTGAAGGATTGGGTGAAGCCCACCGTACCTTCTCAGTATCTACAGCACTTACCTCCCATCTGCTCCTCGCAGGGTATGGAGTCGTTTTCATCCTCCTATTTCTCCACCACAAGGACTTCTTATAAAGTGGTAAAGGAATGGTTTGAACCCACAGCTCCTTCGACCCCATCCCAAAAAGCTTACCTCTAAGCCGTCTCTTCCACCATTATTAGGCTTCTTAGTTCTGAATCCCTTCAATGCTCGGTGTAAAACCAGCAATATAAGGGGATTGAACCCATGACTAGAAATCACCAGCTGCCTCCAAAATCCTGCTGAGTCACCTCAAATGTAAGCTCCTGACGCTAAAAAAAAAACAACTAAATCCCGTTAAGGTGATGAGGTCACAGGTCAGGGCAGGAATCTTATTCTCTGTAATTCAGCTTTGATCTTCATCAGGGAAAAAAATATTCACAGATGGATCCCCCCGCCATGAATGTATTTGGTAATGAGGTGCTCAGAGCTCATCCTCCTATTTCTCCAGGACAAGGACTGGTGCAATTATAAGGAGGTAAAGGAAGGATTTGAACTCACAGAGCCTGAGCACCAACCGGAGGACTAACCTCAAGGCCATCTCCTTCGTATAAAGGGCTCAGAGCTCATCCTCCTATTTCTCCAGGACTAGGACTGGTGCAATTATAAGGAGGTAAAGGAAGGATTTGAACTCACAGACCTGGCCCACCATCCAGAGCACTTACCTCCAGTCCATCTACTCCATGGATAAAGCGAAGTGCTCTTCCTCCTATTTCTCCAGGACAAGGACTGGTGCAAGTATAATGAGGTAAAGGAAGGATTTGAACTCATAGAGCCTGAGCACCAACCGGAGGACTTACCTCAAGGGCATCTCCTTCGTATGGAGATTTCAGAGCTCATCCTCCTATTTCTCCAGGACAAGGACTGGTTTAAGTATAATGAGGTAAAGAAAGGATTTGAACTCATAGAGCCTGACCACCAGCCAGATGACTTACCTCAAGGCCATCTCCTCCTTATGAAGGGCTCAGAACTCATCCTCCTATTTCTCCAGGACAAGGACTGGTGGAAGTATAATGAGGTAAAGAAAAGATTTGAACTTATAGAGCCTGACCACCAACCAGAGGACTTACCTCAAGGCCATCTCCTTCATGTGAAGGGCACGGAGCTCATCCTCCTATTTCTCCAGGACAAGGACTGGTGGAAGTATAATGAGGTAAAGGAAGGATTTGAACTCATAGAGCCTGACCACCAGCCGGAGGACTTACCTCAAGGCCATCTCCTCCTTAGGAAGGGCTCAGAACTCATCCTCCTATTTTTCCAGGACAAGGACTGGTGGAAGTATAATGAGGTAGAGAAATGATTTGAATTCATAGAGCCCGACCACCAACCAGAGGACTTACCTCAAGGCCATCTCCTTCATGTGAAGGGCATAGAGCTCATCCTCCTATTTCTCCAGGACAAGGACTGGTGGAAATATAATGAGGTAAAGGAAGGATTTGAACTCATAGAGCCTGACCACCAACCGAAGGACTTACCTCAAGTCCATCTCCTCCTTAGGAAGGGCTTGGAGATCATCCTCCTATTTCTCCAGGACAAGGACTGGTTTAAGTATAAAGAGGTAAAGGAAGGATTTGAACTTATAGAGCCTAGCCACCAACCGGAGGACTTACCTCAAGGCCATCTCCTTCGTATGCAGGGTTCAGAGCTCATCCTCCTATTTCTCCAGGACAAGGACTGGTGGAAGTATAATGAGGTAAAGGAAGGATTTGAACTCATAGAGCCTGAGCACCAACCGGAGGACTTACCTCAAGGCCATCTCCTCCTTAGGAAAGGCTTTGAAGATCATCCTCCTATTTCTCCAGGACAAGGACTGGTTTAAGTATAATGATATGAGGTAAAGGAAGGATTTGAACTTATAGAGCCTAGCCACCAACCGGAGAACTTACCTCAAGGCCATCTCCTTCGTATGAAGGGCTGAGAGCTCATCCTCCTATTTCTCCAGGACAAGGACTGGTGGAAGTATAATGAGGTAAAGCAAGTATTTGAACTCATAGAGCCTGAGCACCAAACGGAGGACTAACCTCAAGGCCATCGCCTTCATATGAAGGGCTCAGCGCTCATCCTCCTATTTCTCCAGGACAAGGACTGGTGGAAGTATAATGAGGTAAAGGAAGGATTTGAACTCATAGAGCCTGAGCACCAAACGGAGGACTAACCTCAAGGCCATCGCCTTCATATGAAGGGCTCAGCGCTCATCCTCCTATTTCTCCAGGACAAGGACTGGTGGAAGTATAATGAGGTAAAGGAAGGATTTGAACTCATAGAGCCTGAGCACCAACCGGAGGACTTACCTCAAGGCCATCTCCTCCTTAGGAAGGGCTTGGAGATCATCCTCCTATTTCTCCAGGACAAGGACTGGTTTAAGTATAATGAGGTAAAGGAAGGATTTGAACTTATAGAGCCTAGCCACCAACCGGAGAACTTACCTCAAGGCCATCTCCTTCGTATGAAGGTCTGAGAGCTCATCCTCCTATTTCTCCAGGACAAGGACTGGTGGAAGTATAATGAGGTAAAGCAAGGATTTGAACTCATAGAGCCTGAGCACCAAACGGAGGACTAACCTCAAGGCCATCTCCTTCGTATGAAGGGCTCAGAGCTCATCCTCCTATTTCTCCAGGACAAGGACTGGTGGAAGTATAATGAGGTAAAGGAAGGATTTGAACTTATAGAGCTTGACCACCAACCGGAGGACTTACCTCAAGGCCATCTCCTTCGTATTAAGGGTTTAGCGCTCATCCTCCTATTTCTCCAGGACAAGGACTGGTGGAAGTATAATGAGGTAAAGAAAGGATTTGAACTCACAGAGCCTGAGCACCAACCAGAGGACATACCTCAAGGCCATCTCCTTCGTATAAAGGGCTCAGAGCTCATCCTCCTATTTCTCCAGGACAAGGACTGGTGGAAGTATAATGAGGTAAAGCAAGGATTTGAACTCATAGAGCCTGAGCACCAAACGGAGGACTAACCTCAAGGCCATCTCCTTCGTATGAAGGGCTCAGAGCTCATCCTCCTATTTCTCCAGGACAAGGACTGGTGGAAGTATAATGAGGTAAAGGAAGGATTTGAACTTATAGAGCTTGACCACCAACCGGAGGACTTACCTCAAGGCCATCTCCTTCGTATTAAGGGTTTAGCGCTCATCCTCCTATTTCTCCAGGACAAGGACTGGTGGAAGTATAATGAGGTAAAGAAAGGATTTGAACTCACAGAGCCTGAGCACCAACCAGAGGACATACCTCAAGGCCATCTCCTTCGTATAAAGGGCTCAGAGCTCATCCTCCTATTTCTCCAGAACTAGGACTGGTGCAATTATAAGGAGGTAAAGGAAGGATTTGAACTCACAGACCTGGCCCACCATCCAGAGCACTTACCTCCAGGCCATCTACTCCATGGATAAAGCAAAGTGCTCTTCCTCCTATTTCTCAAGGACAAGGACTGGTGCAAGTATAGTGAAGTAAAGGAAGGCTTTGAACTCCTAGAGCCTGAGCACCAAACGGAGGACTAACCTCAAGGCCATCTCCTTCGTATGAAGGGCTCAGAGCTCATCCTCCTATTTCTCCAGGACAAGGACTGGTGGAAGTATAATGAGGTAAAGGAAGGATTTGAACTCATAGAGCCTGAGCACCAACCGGAGGACTTACCTCAAGGCCATCTCCTCCTTAGGAAGGGCTTGGAGATCATCCTCCTATTTCTCCAGGACAAGGACTGGTTTAAGTATAATGAGGTAAAGGAAGGATTTGAACTTATAGAGCCTAGCCACCAACCGAAAGACTTACCTCAAGGCCATCGCCTCCTTAGGAAGGGCTCAGAACTCATCCTCCTATTTTTCCAGGACAAGGACTGGTGGAAGTATAATTAGGTAGAGAAATGATTTGAACTCATAGAGCCCGACCACCAACCAGAGGACTTACCTCAAGGCCATCTCCTTCATGTGAAGGGCATAGAGCTCATCCTCCTATTTCTCCAGGACAAGGACTGGTGGAAATATAATGAGGTAAAGGAAGGATTTGAACTCATAGAGCCTGACCACCAACCGGAGGACTTACCTCAAGGCCATCTCCGCTTTAGAAAGGGCTTGGAGATCATCCTCCTATTTCTCCAGGACAAGGACTGGTTTAAGTATAATGAGGTAAAGGAAGGATTTGAACTTATAGAGCCTAGCCACCAACCGGAGGACTTACCTCAAGGCCATCTCCTTCGTATGAAGGGCTCAGAGCTCATCCTCCTATTTCTCCAGGACAAGGACTGGTGGAAGTATAATGAGGTAAAGGAAGGATTTGAACTCATAGAGCCTGACCACCAACCGGAGGACTTACCTCAAGGCCATCTCCTTCGTATGGAGGTTTCAGAGCTCATCCTCCTATTTCTCCATGACAAGGACTGGTTTAAGTATAATGAGGTAAAGAAAGGATTTGAACTCATAGAGCCTGACCACCAGCCGGATGACTTACCTCAAGGCCATCTCCTCCTTATGAAGGGCTCAGAACTCATCCTCCTATTTCTCCAGGACAAGGACTGGTGGAAGTATAATGAGGTAAAGAAAAGACTTGAACTTATAGAGCCTGACCACCAACCAGAGAACTTACCTCAAGGCCATCTCCTTCATGTGAAGGGCATAGAGCTCATCCTCCTATTTCTCCAGGACAAGGACTGGTGGAAATATAATGAGGTAAAGGAAGGATTTGAACTCATAGAGCCTGAGCACCAACCGAAGGACTTACCTCAAGTCCATCTCCTCCTTTGGAAGGGCTAGGAGATCATCCTCCTATTTCTCCAGGACAAGGACTGGTGGAAGTACAATGAGGTAAAGGAAGGATTTGAACTCATAGAGCCTGAGCACCAAACGGAGGACTAACCTCAAGGCCATCTCCTTCGTATGAAGGGCTCAGAGCTCATCCTCCTATTTCTCCAGGACAAGGACTGGTGGAAGTATAATGAGGTAAAGGAAGGATTTGAACTTATAGAGCTTGACCACCAACCGGAGGACTTACCTCAAGGCCATCTCCTTCGTATTAAGGGTTTAGCGCTCATCCTCCTATTTCTCCAGGACAAGGACTGGTGGAAATATAATGAGGTAAAGGAAGGATTTGAACTCATAGAGCCTGAGCACCAACCGAAGGACTTACCTCAAGTCCATCTCCTCCTTAGGAAGGGCTAGGAGATCATCCTCCTATTTCTCCAGGACAAGGACTGGTGGAAGTACAATGAGGTAAAGGAAGGATTTGAACTTATAGAGCTTGACCACCAACCGGAGGACTTACCTCAAGGCCATCTCCTTCGTATTAAGGGTTTAGCGCTCATCCTCCTATTTCTCCAGGACAAGGACTGGTGGAAGTATAATGAGGTAAAGAAAGGATTTGAACTCACAGAGCCTGAGCACCAACCAGAGGACATACCTCAAGGCCATCTCCTTCGTATAAAGGGCTCAGAGCTCATCCTCCTATTTCTCCAGAACTAGGACTGGTGCAATTATAAGGAGGTAAAGGAAGGATTTGAACTCACAGACCTGGCCCACCATCCAGAGCACTTACCTCCAGGCCATCTACTCCATGGATAAAGCAAAGTGCTCTTCCTCCTATTTCTCAAGGACAAGGACTGGTGCAAGTATAGTGAAGTAAAGGAAGGCTTTGAACTCCTAGAGCCTGACCACCAAACGGAGGACTAACCTCAAGGCCTTCTCCTTCATATGAAGAGCTCAGAGCTCATCCTCCTATTTCTCCAGGACAAGGACTGGTGGAAGTATAATGAGGTAAAGGAAGGATTTGAACTCATAGAGCCTGAGCACCAACCGGAGGACTTACCTCAAGGCCATCTCCTCCTTAGGAAGGGCTTGGAGATCATCCTCCTATTTCTCCAGGACAAGGACTGGTGGAAGTATAATGAGGTAAAGAAAGGATTTGAACTCACAGAGCCTGAGCACCAACTGGAGGACTTACCTCAAGGCCATCTCCTTCGTATGAACTGTTCAGCGCTCATCCTCCTATTTCTCCAGGACAAGGACTGGTGGAAGTATAATGAGGTAAAGAAAGGATTTGAACTCACAGAGCCTGCGCACCAACCGGAGGACTTACCTCAAGGCCATCTCCTTCGTATAAAGGGCTCAGAGCTCATCCTCCTATTTCTCCAGAACTAGGACTAATGCAATTATAAGGCGGTAAAGGAAGGATTTGAACTCACAGACCTGGCTCACCATCCAGAGCACTTACCTCCAGGCCATCTACTCCATGGATAAAGCAAGGTGCTCTGCCTCCTATTTCTCCAGGACAAGGACTGGTGCAAGTATAATGAAGTATAAAGGAAGGATTTGAACTCCTAGAGCCTGACCACCAACCAGAGGACTTACCTCCAGGCCATCGCCTTCGTATGAAGGGCTCAGAGCTCATCCTCCTATTTCTCCAGGACAAGGACTGGTGGAAGTATAATGAGGTAAAGGAAGGATTTGAACTCATAGAGCCTGAGCACCAACCGGAGGACTTACCTCAAGGCCATCTCCTCCTTAGGAAGGGCTTGGAGATCATCCTCCTATTTCTCCAGGACAAGGACTGGTTTAAGTATAATGAGGTAAAGGAAGGATTTGAACTTATAGAGCCTAGCCACCAACTGGAGGACTTACCTCAAGGCCATCTCCTTCGTATGAAGGGCTCGGAGCTCATCCTCCTATTTCTCCAGGACAAGGACTGGTGGAAGTATAATGAGGTAAAGGAAGGATTTGAACTCATAGAGCCTGAGCACCAACCGGAGGACTTACCTCAAGGCCATCTCCTTCGTATGAATGGCTCAGAGCTCATCCTCCTATTTCTCCAGGACAAGGACTGGTGGAAGTATAATGAGGTAAAGGAAGGATTTGAACTTATAGAGCCTAGCCACCAACTGGAGGACTTACCTCAAGGCCATCTCCTTCGTATGAAGGGCTTGGAGCTCATCCTCCTATTTCTCCAGGACAAGGACTGGTGGAAGTATAATGAGTTAAAGGAAGGATTTGAACTCATAGAGCCTGACCACCAACCGGAGGACTTACCTCAATGCCAACTCCTTCGTATGGAGATTTCAGAGCTCATCCTCCTATTTCTCCAGGACAAGGACTGGTTTAAGTATAATGAGGTAAAGAAAGGATTTGAACTCATAGAGCCTGACCACCAGCCGGATGACTTACCTCAAGGCCATCTCCTCCTTATGAAGGGCTCAGAACTCATCTTCCTATTTCTCCAGGACAAGGACTGCTGGAAGTATAATGAGGTAAAGAAAAGATTTGAACTTGTAGAGCCTGACCACCAACCAGAGGACTTACCTCAAGGCCATCTCCTTCATGTGAAGGGCAGGGAGCTCATCCTCCTATTTCTCCAGGACAAGGACTGGTGGAAGTATAATGAGGTAAAGGAAGGATTTGAACTCATAGAGCAGGGATATGCAATTAGCGGACCTCCAGCTGTTGCCAAACTACAACTCCCATGAGGCATAGCGAGACTCTGACAGCATCAAGCATGACACCCAGAGGCAGAGGCATGATGGGACTTGTAGTTTGGCAACAGCTGGAGGTCCGCTAATTGCATATCCCTGTCATAGAGCCTGACCACCAGCCGGAGGACTTACCTCAAGGCCATCTCCTCCTTAGGAAGGGCTTAGAACTCATCCTCCTATTTTTCCAGGACAAGGACTGGTGGAAGTATAATGAGGTAAAGGAAGGATTTGAACTCATAGAGCCTGACCACCAACCGGAGGACTTACCTCAAGTCCATCTCCTCCTTGGGAAGGGCTTGGAGATCATCCTCCTATTTCTCCAGGACCAGGACTGGTTTAAGTATAATGAGGTAAAGGAAGGATTTGAACTTATAGAGCCTAGCCACCAACTGGAGGACTTACCTCAAGGCCATCTCCTTCGTATGAAGGGCTCAGAGCTCATCCTCCTATTTCTCCAGGACAAGGACTGGTGGAAGTATAATGAGGTAAAGGAAGGATTTGAACTCATAGAACCTGAGCACCAACCGGAAGACTTACCTCAAGGCCATCTCCTTCTTAGGAAGGGCTTGGAGATCATCCTCCTATTTCTCCAGGACAAGGACTGGTTTAAGTATAATGAGATAAAGGAAGGATTTGAACTTATAGAGCCTAGCCACCAACCGGAGGACTTACCTCAAGGCCATCTCCTTCGTATGAATGGCTCAGAGCTTATCCTCCTATTTCTCCAGGACAAGGACTGGTGGAAGTATAATGTGGTAAAGAAAGGATTTGAACTCACATAGCCTAAGCACCAACCGGAGGACTTACCTCAAGGCCATCTCCTTCGTATAAAGGGCTCAGAGCTCATCCTCCTATTTCTCCAGAACTAGGACTGGTGCAATTATAAGGAGGTAAAGGAAGGATTTGAACTCACAGACCTGGCCCACCATCCAGAGCACTTACCTCCAGGCCATCTACTCCATGGATAACGCAAAGTGCTCTTCCTCCTATTTCTCCAGGACAAGGACTGGTGCAAGTATAATGAAGTAAAGGAAGGATGTGAACTCCTAGAGCCTGACCACCAAACGGAGGACTTACCTCAAGGCCATCTCCTTCATGTGAAGGGCAGGGAGCTCATCCTCCTATTTCTCCAGGACAAGGACTGGTGGAAGTATAATGAGGTAAAATAAGGATTTGAACACATAGAGCCTGACCACCAACCACCAACCGGAAGACTTACCTCAAGGCCATCTCCTCCTTATGAAGGGCATGAAGATCATCCTCCTATTTCTCCAGGACAAGGACTGGTGGAAGTATAATGAGGTAAAATAAGGATTTGAACTCATAGAGCCTGACCACCAACCACCAACCAGAAGACTTACCTCAAGGCCATCTACTCCTTATGAAGGGCTTGGAGCTCATCCTCCTATTTCTCCAGGACAAGGACTGGTGGAAGTATAATGGGGTAAAGGAAGGATTGGAACTCATAGATCGTGACCACCCACCGTAGCACTTAAAACCAGCACTAAGGGGGATTGAGCCCGTGACTAGAAATCACCAGCCGCCACCATTAACCTGCTGGGCCACCTCAGACCTCAGGGAACAGTACCAAAAAAAAAAAAACCTAAAGGCGATGGGGTCACAGGTCAGGACATGAATATTCTTCTTCTCTGTAATTCAGCTCTAAACTTCATCAGGAATAAAATAATTCACAGATGAATCACCCGCTATATTTTTGATGGGAATGTATTTGGTAATGAGGTCAGGAAGTCGGCGTGTGATTGGTGGATGATGGGTGATGTAGGAGAGGTGTGCAGGGAGATCTTCGGGTCTGTGGAGATGAGTTGGGATTGGGGGAGATGGCGCCCCCGGGTGTCGGGATGGGTGATGTGTTGTATACTCATAGGACTCTATAATGGAATGGCCTTTCTCAGGGCGTCTAATTCTTTAGTTCTGTTTCCTGTATAGGAGGACAAGATTTCGACGTCTCTCATAGCAGGAAACAGAAGTAAGGATTGTGATGGGTTCTCAGGTGCTGAGGTCTCTTTCCAAGGTCCAGGTATAATAAAGATGGCACAACGTTGGGGTGGAATGATTGGCAAGGACTGGTGGAATTATGAAGAGGTAATGGAATGGTTCAAACTCACAGATCCTGCCAACCAGCTGGAGCACTTACCTCCCAGCCATCTCCACCTCACCCAGTGCCCTGTTGTCCTCTTATTTCTCCAGGGCAAGGACTGGCAGAAGTATAAAGAGGTAAAGGAACGGTTCAAACTGACCACCCAGCCAACCACAATTTACTCAGCATGCTCTGCTCTTCCTCCAGGACGAGGACTGGTGGGATTATAAAGAGGTAAAGGAAGAATTTGAAGCCAAAGCACCTGCTTAAAATCCAGAGCACTTGGCTCCCAGACATTTCTTCCAAGCAAAGCACTCTTTGCCCGTTCTATTTCCTGAGGACACGGACTGGCAGACTTATAAAGAAGGAAATAGCAGGATTTGATCTCATGGCTGCGGGTATACTAGCAGAGGACCTAAACAATGGGCCATTTCTCTTGGGCTCCGGCTGGCTTAAAAAAAAAAAACTAAGGAGAAATTATTCTAGAAATACATAGAACTGCTCTGAGAACCCCATAGGTGTGACGGCTCTGGGGCACCATAGAAAGTGTGATGGATTTGAGGACCCCATAGAAGGTGTGATGGCTCTGAGGACCCCATAGAAGGTGTGATGGCTCTGAGGACCCCATAAAAGGTGTGTTGGCTCTGGGGCACCATAGAAAGTGTGATGGTTCTGGGGGCATCATAAAAGGTGTGATGGCTTTGAGGACCCCATAGAAGGTGTAGCAGCTCTGGGGGCTCCATAGAAGGTGTGGCAGCTCTGGGGGCTTCATAGAAGGAGTGATGGCTCTGAGAACCCTGTAGAAGGTGTGGCAGCTCTAGGGGGGCTTCATAGGTGTGATGGCTTTGAGGACCCCATAGAAGGTGTAATGGCTCTTGGGGCTCCATAGAAGGTGTGATGGCTCTGGAGCTCCATAAATGGTGTGACGGCTCTGAGAACCCTGTAGAAGGTGTGGCAGCTCTGAGGGGCTTTATAGAAGGTGTGATGGCTTTTAGGACCCCATAGAAGGTGTAATGGCTCTGGGGGCTCCATAGAAGGTGTGATGGCTCTGGAGCTCCATAGAAGGTGTGACGGCTCTGAGAACCCTGTAGAAGGTGTGGCAGCTCTGGGGGGCTTCATAAAAGGTGTGATGGCTTTAAGGACCCCATAGAAGTTGTGATGGCTCTGAGGACCCCATAGAAAGTGTAATGGCTCTGAGAACCCTGTAGAAGGTTTGGCAGCTCTGGGGGGCTTCATAGAAGGTGTGATGGCTCTTGGGGCTCTATAGGTGGTGTGATGGCTTTTAGGACCTCATAGAAGACGTGATAGCTCTGGGGCACCATAGAAAGTGTGATGGTTCTGGGGGCACCATAGAAGGTGTGATGGCTTTGAGGACCCCATAGAAGGTGTGGCAGCTCTGGGGGCTCCATAGAAGGTGTGGCAGGTCTGGGGGCTCCATAGAAGGTGTGATGGCTCTGGAGCTCCATAGAAGGTGTGAAGGCTCTGAGAACCCTGTAGAAGGTGTGGCAGCTCTGGGGGTTTCATAGAAGGTGTGATGGCTTTGAGGACCCCATAGAAGGTGTGATGGCTCTGAGGACCGCATAGAAGGTGTAATGGCTCTGAGAACCCTGTAGAAGGTGTGGCAGCTCTGAGGGGCTTCATAGAAGGCGTGATGGCTATGAGGACCCCATAGAAGGTGTGATGGCTTTGAGGACCCCATAGAAGGTGTGATGGCTTTGAGGACCCCATAGAAGGTGTGGCAGCTCTGGGGGCTCCATAGAAGGTGTGATGGCTCTGGAGCTCCATAGAAGGTGTGAAGGCTCTGAGAATCCTGTAGAAGGTGTGGCAGCTCTGGGGGTTTCATAGAAGGTGTGATGGCTTTGAGGACCCCATAGAAGGTGTGATGGCTCTGAGGACCCCATAGAAGGTGTAATGGCTCTGAGAACCCTGTAGAAGGTGTGGCAGCTCTGAGGGGCTTCATGGAAGGCGTGATGTCTATGAGGACCCCATAGAAGGTGTGATGGCTTTAAGGACCCCATAGAAGGTGTGATGGCTTTGAGGACCCCTTAGAAGGTGTGGCAGCTCTGGGGGCTCCATAGAAGGTGTGATGGCTCTGCAACTCCATAGAAGGTGTGAAGTCTCTAAGAACCCTGTAGAAGGTGTGGCAGCTCTGGGGGTTTCATAGAAAGTGTGATGGCTTTGAGGACCCCATAGAAGGTGTGATGGCTCTGAGGACCCCATAGAAGGTGTAATGGCTCTGAGAACCCTGTAGAAGGTGTGGCAGCTCTGAGGGGCTTCATAGAAGGTGTGGCAGCTCTGGGGGCTATATAGAAGGTGTGGCAGCTCTGGGGGCTTCATAGAAGGTATGATGGCTCTGAGAACCCTGTAGAAGGTGTGGCAGCTCTGGGGGGGGAGGGGGGGGGCTTCATAGGTGTGATGGCTTTGAGGAACCCATAGAAGGTGTAATGGCTCTGGGGGCTCCATAGAAGGGGTGATGGCTCTGGAGCTCCATAAATGGTGTGACAGCTCTGAGAACCCTGTAGAAGGTGTGGCAGCTCTGGGGGTTTCAAAGAAGGTGTGATGGCTTTGAGGACCCCATAGAAGGTGTGAAGGCTCTGAGGACCCTGTAGAAGGTGTGGCAGCTCTGGGGGTTTCAAAGAAGGTGTGACGGCTCTGAGGACCCCATAGAAGGTGTGATAGCTCTGGAGCTCCATAGAAGGTGTGACGGCTCTGAGAACCCTGTAGAAGGTGTGGCAGCTCTGGGGGGCTTCATAGAAGGTGTGATGGCTTTGAGGACCCCATAGAAGGTGTGATGGCTCTGAGGACCCCATAGAAGGTTTGACGGCTCTGAGAACCCTGTAGAAGGTATAGCAGCTCTGGGGGGCTTCATAGAAGGCGTGATGGCTTTGAGGACCCCATAGAATGTGTGACGGCTCTGAGGACCCCATAGAAGGTGTGATGGCTCTGGAGCTCCATAGAAGGTGTGATGGCTCTGAGAACCCTGTAGAAGGTGTGGCAGCTCTGGGGGGGGGGGACTTCATAGAAGGTGTGATGGCTCTTGGGGCTCTATAGGTGGCGTGATGGCTTTTAGGACCCCATAGAAGGAGTGATAGCTCTGGGGGCTCCATAGAAAGTGTGATGGTTCTGGGGGAACCATAGAAGGTGTAATGGCTTTGAGGACCCCATAGAAGGTGTGGCAGCTCTGGGGGCTCCATAGAAGGTGTGGCAGCTCTGGGGGCTCCATAGAAGGTGTGATGGCTCTGGAGCTCCATAGAAGGTGTGATGGCTCTGGGGGCTCCATAGAAGGTGTGATGGCTCTGAGAGCCCTGTAGAAGGTGTGGCAGCTCTAGGGGGGCTTCATAGGTGTGATGGCTTTGAGGACCCCATAGAAGGTGTAATGGCTCTGGGGGCTCCATAGAAGGTGTGATGGCTTTGGAGCTCCATAAATGGTGTAACGGCTCTGAGAACCCTGTAGAAGTTGTGGCAGCTCTGAGGGGCTTCATAGAAGGTGTGATGGCTTTGAGGACCCCATAGAAGGTGTGATGGCTCTGAGGACCCCATAGAAGGTGCGATGGCTCTGAGAACCCTGTAGAAGGTGTGGCAGCTCTGAGGGGCTTCATAGAAGGTGTGATGGCTTTGAGGACCCCATAGAACAGGGATATGCAATTAGCGGACCTCCAGCTGTTGCCAAACTACAAGTCCCATCATGCCTCTGCCTTTGGAGGTCATGCTTGTAACTGTCAGAGTCTTGCTATGCCTCATGGGACTTGTAGTTTGGCAACAGCTGGAGGTCCGCTAATTGCATATCCCTGCCATAGAAGGTGTAATGGCTCTGGGGGCTCCATAGAAGGTGTGATGGCTCTGGAGCTCCATAGAAGGTGTCACGGCTCTGAGAATCCTGTAGAAAGTGTGGCAGCTCTGGGGGGCTTCATAGAAGGTGTGATGGCTCTTGGGGCTCTATAGATGGTGTGATGGCTTTTAGGACCTTATAGAAGGCGTGATAGCTCTGGGGGCTCCATAGAAAGTGTGATGGTTCTGGGGGCACCATAGAAGGTGTGATGGCATTGAGGACCCCATAGAAGGTGTGGCAGCTCTGGCGGCTCCATAGAAGGTGTGATGGCTCTGGAGCTCCATAGAAGGTGTGATGGCTCTGGGGGCTCCATAGAAGGTGTGATGGCTCTGAGAACCCTGTAGAAGGTGTGGCAGCTCTGGGGGTTTCATAGAAGGTGTGATGGCTTTGAGGACCCCATAGAAGGTGTGATGGCTCTGAGGACCCCATAGAAGGTGTAATGGCTCTGAGAACCCTGTAAAAGGTGTGGCAGCTCTGGGGAGCTTCATAGAAGGTGTGATGGCTCTGAGGACCCCATAGAAGGTGTGAGAGCTCTGGGGGCTCCATAGGTGTAATGGCTCTGAAGCTTCATAGGTGTGGCAGCTCTGGGGGCTTCATAGGTGTGATGGCTTTGAGGACCTCATAGAAGGTGTGATGGCTCTGGGGGCTCCATAGAAGGTGTGATGGCTCTGGGGGCTCCATAGAAGGTGTGATGGCTCTGAGAACCCTGTCGAAGGTGTGGCAGCTCTGGGGGGCTTCATAAAAGGTGTGATGGCTTTGAGGACCTCATAGAAGATGTGATGGCTCTGGGGGCTCCATAGAAGGTGTGATGGCTCTGAGGACCCCATAGAAGGTGTGAGAGCTCTGGGGGCTCCATAGGTGTAATGGCTCTGAAGCTTCATAGGTGTGGCAGCTCTGGGGGCTTCATAGGTGTGATGGCTTTGAGGACCTCATAGAAGGTGTGATGGCTCTGGAGCTCCATAGAAGGTGTCACGGCTCTGAGAACCTGTAGAAGGTGTGGCAGCTCTGGGGGCTCCATAGAAGGTGTGACGGCTCTGAGAACCCTGTAGAAGGTGTGGCAGCTCTGGGGGTTTCATAGAAGGTGTGATGGCTTTGAGGACCCCATAGAAGGTGTGATGGCTCTGAGAGCCCCATAGAAGGTGTGAGAGCTCTGGGGGCTCCATAGGTGTAATGGCTCTGAAGCTTCATAGGTGTGGCAGCTCTGGGGGCTTCATAGGTGTGATGGCTTTGAGGACCTCATAGAAGGTGTGATGGCTCTGGGGGCTCCATAGAAGGTGTGATGGCTCTGGGGGCTCCATAGAAGGTGTGATGGCTCTGAGAACCCTGTCGAAGGTGTGGCAGCTCTGGGGGGCTTCATAAAAGGTGTGATGGCTTTGAGGACCTCATAGAAGATGTGATGGCTCTGGGGGCTCCATAGAAGGTGTCACAGCTCTGAGAACTTGTAGAAGGTGTGGCAGCTCTGGGGGCTCCATAGGCGGTGTGATGGCTTTTAGGACCCCATAGAAGGTGTAGCGACTCAGAGACCAGCATTCTCTGAAGGGAAGCTCAGCACTGGCAGGCTCCATGATTCTCCAATGACAGGGTCACTTTATTAAGCAGTGAATGTAACTTTCACCAAACATTCTGTGATGGTGAATCAATCTCTGTCATATAAAACATGGATGGAAGATTCCCCTTCAGAGAATGTTTGGTGTATGTATGGGTCATGCTGATCCCCGGCATCAGTACCTTAACCTGGAAAAAGCATGCCCTCAGTGAAGTCAGAACAGATGTATACTCCTTCCTGGTCAGGGACTTCGGAAGTATTGAAGTCGCAGGATCAACATAACAGCCAAACGGTTAGCATTTTCAAGACAGCGGTGGCAGCGATCTTCAGGTGTCTGCACACTCATCCTACCTTCATCTCAAACTATGGCAATTTTTTTTTAGCTTTGGATGGAGTGGGAAGACGAATTAATTTCTGCCATCATTTCCTGTGATCCCACACTTCCTGTTCCTGTGACACCCATACAGGAAATGCAAGCAGTGGTTGTCACTGGGACAGGAAGGAACAAGCGACAATGATAGAACCATCATCAGACGTTCTGAACCTCCTCCACTCAATTAATAATGTATCTTGTCTTGCCCTCGCCCCCTCACTTCCTGTCCTGACAGGAAATCTACTCAAGGGGGACACAGACAGGGGACCTTTCGCTCCCTCACTCCACTGAATATGAAGTCTTGATGGTAATGTACAGGTGGTGGGATCAGTCATAGACCATGGGTTATGCTTTTGCCTGCGATTGGACACTGGCAAACAATGCTGCAAGGACTGCCCTAATATAGCCCCTCCCACTCCTAGCATGCCTCAGTTGTTTTTTGCCAGTGTCCTTCGGTGAATTGCTTTTCTCAGAGAAGAGAGATGATGTCCAAACTCAATTTCCTTTTTGCGATACTTCCAGAGCAGAGGACCAGATTCTGGCTTTGGCAGAGCTCCTCAGTCTAACCCGGAGCACCAGGCACCTCCCAGGCATGGAAACCGGCAGGTGGACCTCAACTGTCCATGTCTGGGATTCTGGAGAACCTCTTTAAGGGTGTCAAGCGGTCACAGTTGGGGGACCCTGGATGTGGACTTCCTGGTTGACCATGTTCATCACCAGGGGCCCTCACAGTGGAGTTTGATGACTGCGACTTTCCCCCTCTAAAGCTCCTTCCACAGGATTGGGATGGAGGGCATTCTGCTGATCCTCTGCACCAACCTGGCCCAGGAGGATGTGGGGATACCACTGATGGAGCACTGATATTCCCACTGACACCAATGATGGGACACTATTCTTCCCACTGACACCAATGATGGGACACTATTCTTTCCCACTGACACCAATGACGGGACACTATTCCTCCCACTGACACCAATAATGGGGCACTATTTCCCCACTGACACCAATGATGGGGCACTATTCCCCCCACTGACACCAATGACGGGACACTATTCCTCCCACTGACACCAATGACGGGACACTATTCTTTCCCACTGACACCAATGATGGGGCACTATTCCTTCCACTGACACCAATGATGGGGCACTATTCCTTCCACTGACACCAATGATGGGGCACTATTCCTTCCACTGACACCAATGACGGGACACTATTCCTCCCACTGACACCAATGACGGGACACTATTCCTCCCACTGACACCAATAATGGGGCACTATTCCCCCCACTGACACCAATGATGGGGCACTATTCCTTCCACTGACACCAATGATGGGGCACTATTCCTCCCACTGACACCAATGATGGGGCACTATTCCTTCCGCTGACACCAATGACAGGACACTATTCCTCCCACTGACACCAATGACGGGACACTATTCCTCCCACTGACACCAATAATGGGGCACTATTCCCCCCACTGACACCAATGACGGGACACTATTCCTCCCACTGACACCAATGACGGGACACTATTCCTCCCACTGACACCAATGATGAGGACACTATTCCTCCCACTGATAACAATGATGGGACACTATTCCCCCCCACTGACACCAATGATGGGACACTATTCCCCCCCACTGACACCAATGACGGGGCACTATTCCTCCCACTGACACCAATGACGGGGCACTATTCCTCCCCTACTGACACCAATGATGGGACACTATTCCTCCCCCACTGACACCAATGACGGGGCACTATTCCTCCCACTGACACCAATGACGAGGCACTATTCCTCCCACTGACACCAATGATGAGGACACAGGCTCCTCCCCCTCTGTTTTTTATGATCTCCCTTTTGCTTGCTACAGATTTGTTTGGCAGCCTCCAATCTCCTGTAGGCAGCGGCATAACCCAGTCATCCAAGACTTAGGGCTGATATTCTGTCCTACAAAAAATGGATTTTCAAAACTCCAAAATTTTATGTTTTTTTTTTTTTTAAAAAGGGGCCCTTAGGACCTGTAGACAATAAGCCTGTATATGAGCAATGTTCAGAACAGACAGTTCTTATTGCAGACACTTTGATATGAGAGACGATGTACGGAGCCGAGTGAACAGCTTGTTGAAGCTCTGAAGCCCTTTAAAGCTCCAGTATGAGGAAAGTAAAAGCGATCCCAATGGGAGGGATTACCAGTTCAGGACACGTCTTGTATACCAGCCGAGTCCCACGTGTACGAAGTTTACCTTCCTTCTCCATGTGCCTGCAATAAGAACCGTCTGTCTTTCCACACTTCTGAGTTCATTCTGCACCAAAAGACAAACCCAGCAATGTCACCGACTCCGGGAGGGTGTGTTTCTGCCGAGTGGTCCCGCCCCCGAGGACCCCCACTTCTCATCCAGGTGAAGAAAATGAGAGCGGAAACAGTGGATACAAACGTCAGTCTGATCTTTATTGTCTGAAAAGTGTCTGTGCATTGCATAGGTGGAGATCGGCCTTCACAGAAGACAAGGAAACCACGTCAATGTATTTACAGCTCGTTCAGGACAATTGTATACATCTAGAGATAGATATGTATATACATAAACACCGCTCTGTCCCAGCTCCGCCTTCTGCGCTTCCAATGGAGGGGTCCCAAGTGTGGCTGCAGGGGGGGGGGGATCACGTGACCCCCTACTACTTCCAGTACAAGGTTTGGGGCCGCAGCTCTATAGGGAGGGGTAAAACTTTGAGGTCATTTCTGCATAACTGGAAAGCACCAATGTGGCCGCAACCGAACAAATGTTCTGACCAATCGCCGGATAATTCCATAAGTGACACGATTGGAGGGGAGCACTGGGCAAGAATATACTCCGCCCCCTTCCATTCATCCCGTGTGTGTGCGAGAAGATTCCTCTATTACAGTGATATGCAATTAGCGGACCTCCAGCTGTTGCCAAACTACAAGTCCCATCATGCCTCTGTCTCTGGGTGTCATGCTTGATGCTGTCAGAGTCTCGCTATGCCTCATGGGACTTGTAGTTTGGCAACAGCTGGAGGTCCGCTAATTGCATATCCCTGCTCTATTAGATTCCAACTTTGGTTTTGGGTTCAATCATCAGACAGCTTCTTCCAGATTCCAATGCCCTAAAATTGCCTCTGCCCCTCCCACAATGGAGATTTCCATGTAGTGTCTCTGCCCCTCCCAAAATGTGGTGATTTCTCCCCCGTAGTGCGAGTCTCTGCCCCTCCCACAATGATGGTTTCCCCCAGTAGTGTGTCTCTGCCCCTCCCACAATGATGGTTTCCCCCACTAGTGTGTCTCTGCCCCTCCCACAATGATGGCTTCCCCCACTAGTGTGTCTCTGCCCCTCCCACAATGATGGCTTCCCCCACTAGTGTGTCTCTGCCCCTCCCACAATGATGGCTTCCCCCACTAGTGTGTCTCTGCCCCTCCCACAATGATGGCTTCCCCCACTAGTGTGCGTCTCTGCCCCTCCCACATTGGTGAAATTTACATGTACTTTGTGTCTCTGCCCCTCCCACAATGGAGATTTCCATGTAGCGCCTCTGCCCCTCACAAAATGTGGTGATTTCTCCCCAGTAGTGTGTGTCTATGCCCCTCCCACAATGATAGTTTCCCCCAGTAGTTTGTGTCTCTGCTCCTCCCACAATGTGGAGATTTCTCCACCCCCCCAGTAGTTTGTGTCTCTGTCCCTCCCACACTGGAGAGATTTCCATGTAGTTTGTCTTTGCCCCTCCCACAATGGTGATTCCCCCCTCAGTAGTGTGCGTCTGCCCCTCCCACAAGTACGTTTCCCCCCCAGTAGTGTGTGTCTCTGCCCGTCCCACAATGAGGCGATTTCCCCCCCAGTAGTGTGCGTCTCTGCCCCTCCCATAATTATGTTCCCCCCCCAGTAGTGTGTGTCTGCCCCTCCCACAATGGTAAGATTTCCAGTAGTTTGTCTCCGCCCCTCCCTCAATGATGACTTTCCCCCAGTAGTTTGCGTCTCTGCCCCTTACAGAATGACACCCAACCACTGTCTGTACACGGCAGAATTGAGGGTTCTAAACCAATAATGGAAGCAGAACCACGAGCGTCTCCAAATAACGTAGTAAAACTAATTTTCATTGCTGGTCGATATTTTCTTTTACGACTGAAGCCGCACACTGCTGCTCCTGGAAAGCTAAAATCAACTTTATTGTTCCAGCTCATCAGTAAACCACACCAGAACCTCCCATCGACGCGTTTCGTCCTTTACAGGAGCTTAATTTGTGTATTATGAGTGGACTCCAGTAGGGGGCGAAGCATGTTAGAAGAGGTGCTGGCGTGGAGTGTTCCCTGATGTTCTGGGAACAATAAAGTTGAGTTAAACTTTCCATAAAGGCGGTGTGCGGCTTCAATCATTGATGTTGGGAGTAAAAGGATCCAGAGAAACTAAACATGACCTCAGAGCGATACCGTGAGGATGGAATGAAAATATTTAATGAGTTTCTATCATTTACCCCACTCTATAGAATGCTGCGCCATGGTATGCATGGCCGACATATGGGGGGTGGGGGAAGGGGAGGAGGAAAGACCTAGTGCAAAGACTATCTGGTATCAGCGGTTGAGTGGTGGGTTTGGGTCACGTTTCAGGTGACGTATCTGCCGGCGCTGCCTCCAGTGTTAGCCGGCACCAGAAAAGATCCAGCGTTGTCCCGATGGCCGTGGTGTAGCCATGCTGCCTGGACACTGGAGTTTGGTGCCACGGCTGGGGGCACAACTGCACGTTCTGCTACATGTGTCTTATGAAGCTGCAGGACCGTTATGGTGAGAAGACTGCGCCCCCACCACCCTGGAGGACCCACGGGTTATTGTAAGAAGATTCCAGGTGGTTTTCCAAATTTGTAGTAAATGTCCGTAAGGCCTCCATATTCCCACAGCCACCGACTGGGGTGACCAATTAGTTTGCATCAGGCCGGTCTGGGGGCGGGTTCAAATTGCAGCCACACAAAGAGCGGTGAAGGCGGGTGGCCCCAGAAGACCACGCCTTGGCATTCAGTCCATCATCCATTGCAGTAGGGTAAGGTTGCATGTGGTCAGTTGATACATGGTGTTATGATAAGGGAGGGCATGGTTAGTACACAATTGGCACCAGAGGGGTGGGGGAGGGTTGCTGAACGTGGCATATAAGGAGATCTGCTACGGTGCCACAAGGCACGAGGGACCCATTAAATCCATGAGATTCGCTCCTCTCCAAGCTGCAGTTCACAAAGAATGGCAGGCCTCGCGGGGGAGGGGGCTGAAGGTGGGGGGAACGTGCCCAGGCTCGTGAGATGTACGCAACCAATTTTCGAGGACGGTAAGGCCAACTAACTCGATGTTCTGTGGTCACCCCTCAGCTCCCGGCACACACAGTCCATGCAGAGGACAGCAGGGTGTAGGCACTCAAGTAAGAACAGCCCGTGAAAAGTCCACATTGGGGCCATGGACTGAGAAGTCTGTCAGAATCATTTGGCAGCAGGTTATTGATCCGGCTCGCCCCCAGCATGTTATTATTATTGTTATTAGTGGTGGCGCCCACCAGTGGAGTGTTCTAGTGCCGCAGGTCGAGTCTCTTTAAAAAAAAAAAAAAAAAAAAAAAAAAAGAAGGTAGAAAAAAGACACGGAGGACAGAGCGCCGTCCTCGCCCCGCTGTGACCCAACCTGTGCAGTCATGAGTCCGATCCGCAGAGTATTCCGAGTTCCATCGGCCTCCAGACCAGTCCTGCGGCGGGCAAAACTAAGATGCCAAGAGCGTTATTAAAAAAACCAGACACACGGCCACAGTCAAATGTAAGTGTTCCCTCTTAGGGCTCGTCCCGCTGATGCTCTTCTCCAGCTTGGGGATCTCCGGGTTGAAGTTACCTGAAATAAAAAAAGAGATTGTGTGAGATCCGGAACGTCTACGAAATACACCCCTTCCCAACCAACGGCAGATCCGGAACATCTCCGAAATACACCCCTTCCTAACCAATCGGCAGATCCGGAACTTCTCAGAAATACACCCCTTCCTAACCAACGGCAGCACCAAGATACCAATTTCACTGCCTGGTTATCTCTGCTTCGGCTACTGCAACTCAAATCCTTGGCCGACCTCTACATAGGCTATCCTCTCTTTAGTCCATCATGAATGCTTCTGCCAGATTCATCCACCTTACCACCTTCTCAGTGTCTTCCAACCAATCTCTGCCAATTCCTCCATTGGCCTCTATCCCTCCATTCAGTGTCTCTCCCCCCCCCCCAATCCAAGACAAGATCCAATTAACCTACCAGTATGTCTTTGGAGTGTGGGAGGAAACCCACGCAGACACTGGGAGAACATGCAAACTCCAGGCAGATGGTGTTGTGGTCGGGATTCGAACCAGCGACCCTTTTGCTTCTAGGTGAAAGTGCTACCCACTGTGCTGCCCTCCACTGGCCTCCATTCAGTGTCCTCCACCCCTCTCTACCAATCCCTCTACTGGTTTCCATTCAGTGTCCTCCACCCCTCTCTACCAATCCCTCCACTGACCTCCATTCAGTGTCCTCCACCCCTCTACCAATCCCTCCACTGATCTCCATTCAGTGTCCTCCACCCCTCTCTACCAATCCCTCCACTGACCTCCATTCAGTGTCCTCCACCCCTCTCTACCAATCCCTCCACTGACCTCCATTCAGTGTCCTCCACCCCTCTCTACCAATCCCTCCATTCAGTGTCCTCCACCCCTCTCTTCCAATCCCTCCACTGGTCTCTATTCAGTGTCCTCCACCCCTCTCTACCAATCCCTCCATTCAGTGTCCTCCACCCCTCTGCCAATGAATGACTTGTATAGCGCTACACATGCTAACTGAATCGCCTCTAGGCACTTTTTGCAGCCAGTGTCTGCCTGGCTGGTGCGGTCGTTTATCCCGTAGGATCTCGACACACAACCATACACACATATATACTGGGCCAATTTGGACAAGATCCAATTAACCTACCAGTATGTCTTTGGAGTGTGGGAGGAAACCCACGCAGACACTGGGAGAACATGCAAACTCCAGGCAGATGGTGTTGTGGTCGGGATTCGAACCAGCAACCCTTTTGCTTCTAGGTGAAAGTGCTACCCACTGTGCTGCCCTCCACTGGCCTCCATTCAGTTTCCTCCACCCCTCTCTACCAATCCCTCCACTGTCCTCCATTCAGTGTCCTCCACCCCTCTCTACCAATCCCTCCACTGGCCTCCATTCAGTGTCCTCCACCCCTCTCTACCAATCCCTCCACTGGCCTCCATTCAGTGTCCTCCACCCCTCTCTACCAATCCCTCCACTGTCCTCCATTCAGTGTCCTCCACCCCTCTCTACCAATCCCTCCACTGGCCTCCATTCAGTGTCCTCCACCCCTCTCTACCAATCCCTCCACTGGCCTCCATTCAGTGTCCTCCACCCCTCTCTTCCAATCCCTCCACTGTCCTCCATTCAGTGTCCTCCACCCCTCTCTACCAAACCCTCCACTGTCCTCCATTCAGTGTCATCCACCCCTCTCTACCAACCCCTCCACTGTGCTCCATACAGTGTCCTCCACCCCTCTCTACCAATCCCTCCACTGACCTCCATTCAGTGTCCTCCATCCCTCTCTACCAATCCCTTCAGTGTCCTCCACCCCTCTCTACCAATCCCTCTACTGGTTTCCATTCAGTGTCCTCCACCCCTCTCTACCAATCCCTCCACTGACCTCCATTCAGTGTCCTCCACTCCTCTCTACCAATCCCTCTATTCGGCCAACAAATAAGACTCAAAATATTAACATACAAATCCATTTACATCTCTGCCCCCAGCTACATCAACAACCTCATCCTAAATGACCACCCAAACCGTCCTTTCTACTCCCGAGACCTCCTGCTGTCTAAAGCCCTGATCGCCTCCTCCCATGCTCACCTCCAGGACATCTATAGAGCTTCTCTTCCTCTGGAACTCCCTACCCCAATCTGTCCACCCATCTTCTAGTCGCTCTGCAATGGCACACTTTTCTGCAAACAAGGACCTCATTTTAGGGGTTCTAGCCCGCCTACACCTCCTTATAAAGGAGTGGGTCCACCTATCACAACACAGAGGGGCAGGGTCAGAAGCATGACTTTAGGGCTGAAGTTGGAATTTGCATCCAAGTCCATCCCAACTCCGGAGCTCTCTGCAGGATCACAGAGGTCTACAAAAGTACAAAGATCATTGCCGATAACATTTCTACAGGTTCATTCTATGTGGAGGAGCGTGCATTGTGTTATAGAAGTGTCTCCACCCAGAAATTAATGACAGCAACCATATAAACAATAGAACACCTTCCCCATTGGGGGTCTGCTGCCTCTGGTCACATGTCTATCCCTATAGAGGGTCTGCTGCCTCCGGTCACATATACCTATCCCTATAGAGGGTCTGCTGCCTCCGGTCACATATACCTATCCCTATAGAGGGTCTGCTGCCTCCGGTCACACATACCTATAGAGCGTCTACTGCCTCTGGTCATACGTCCCTATAGAGGGTCTACTACCTCTGGTCACACGTCCCTATCCTTATAGAGGGTCTGCTGCCTCTGGTCACATGTGACTGAGCCCCCTCCATGACTCTGCACTGGAGGAAGCAGATTCCCCTTCCTGCCGGGGACATTCTATGGGTGAGGAGAGAAGATGGAAGACCCAGCCATGGCGACCCGTATGGAGATCTGGCACGGCCGGTCCTCCTCAGCCAAGAATCTCTTCATTCTTCTCATGGAGCCGGAGAGCGAGTCTCCTGGTAACCAGTGCTGAGCCCATTCACGCGGCGCTGACTAATCCCCTCACACATCCGCTTTGGCTGCTCTTCAGAGGACTGTGCCCGATAGAGCGAGTGACCCAAAAAATCAAGAGACTGGCGGCTAATGTGCGCAAATCCCCCCCACACCCCCCCCCCCCCGGGTCCCAAGACCGATATAATTAGGATGGAACGCTTCTGGACGTCTCCGCTAATGAACAGAACAGTATAATCACCATTGGGGGCAGAGAGACCGCCTCTCACCGACTGGCAACGCCAATCACACCTTATAAAGGGGGCGGAGTTCCTCTACCTTTGTCCACCATCCAATCCGGAGAGTTGGAGGGAATATTTCTGTACCCCCCCAGCAGAACACGGAGAAAATTCAGAAGGGAAATGAGAGCTGCAATGTGATTGGCTGCTGTGGACACCTTGCTCTCTAGGCCGCCATGCATGCCTCTTGTTTGGTTACGGTAATCTTTTCACGCGCCCGCCTGTCAGACCCTCACTATAGGCAATGCCGCCGACTGACGGGATCCCCGCCACAGGCGACGCGTCCGCCGACTGAAAGGACCCCCGCCACAGGCGACGCGTCCGCCGACTGAAAGGACCCCCGCCACAGGCGACGCGTCCGCCGACTGAAAGGACCCCCGCCACAGGCGACGCGTCCGCCGACTGAAAGGACCCCCGCCACAGGCGACGCGTCCGCCGACTGAAAGGACCCCCGCCACAGGCGACGCGTCCGCCGACTGAAAGGACCCCCGCCACAGGCGACGCGTCCGCCGACTGAAAGGACCCCCGCCACAGGCGACGCGTCCGCCGACTGAAAGGACCCCCGCCACAGGCGACGCGTCCGCCGACTGAAAGGACCCCCGCCACAGGCGACGCGTCCGCCGACTGAAAGGACCCCCGCCACAGGCGACGCGTCCGCCGACTGAAAGGACCCCCGCCACAGGCGACGCGTCCGCCGACTGAAAGGACCCCCGCCACAGGCGACGCGTCCGCCGACTGAAAGGACCCCCGCCACAGGCGACGCGTCCGCCGACTGAAAGGACCCCCGCCACAGGCGACGCGTCCGCCGACTGAAAGGACCCCCGCCACAGGCGACGCGTCCGCCGACTGAAAGGACCCCCGCCACAGGCGACGCGTCCGCCGACTGAAAGGACCCCCGCCACAGGCGACGCGTCCGCCGACTGAAAGGACCCCCGCCACAGGCGACGCGCCCGCCGACTGAAAGGACCCCCGCCACAGGCGACGCGCCCGCCGACTGAAAGGACCCCCGCCACAGGCGACGCGCCCGCCGACTGAAAGGACCCCCGCCACAGGCGACGCGCCCGCCGACTGAAAGGACCCCCGCCACAGGCGACGCGCCCGCCGACTGAAAGGACCCCCGCCACAGGCGACGCGCCCGCCGACTGAAAGGACCCCCGCCACAGGCGACGCGCCCGCCGACTGAAAGGACCCCCGCCACAGGCGACGCGCCCGCCGACTGAAAGGACCCCCGCCACAGGCGACGCGCCCGCCGACTGAAAGGACCCCCGCCACAGGCGACGCGCCCGCCGACTGAAAGGACCCCCGCCACAGGCGACGCGCCCGCCGACTGAAAGGACCCCCGCCACAGGCGACGCGCCCGCCGACTGAAAGGACCCCCGCCACAGGCGACGCGTCCGCCGACTGAAAGGACCCCCACCACAGGCGACTTTGTTATATCTCTCATCGACTTCCCCCCCCAGATTGTTTTGTCTTCTGCATTTCTGTGGAGCAGATGGATTCACCTGTAACTGATTTTCCGTACAGCCTGGGTTTATGTAGATTGGCAGCACATAACATCACTACCAATAGGGGGCAGCAGAGGTTTATACTTCTTTATATGTAGATCAGCAGCACATAATACCCAACGTTACCTGTAGGGGCAGCAGAGGCTTACACTTCTTTACTGTATATGTAGATCAGCACAGGGGGGGCCTTTACCTCACATCTAAATGAGTTAACAGGAAATTTTCAGACAAGCCGTACATTTAACCCTTCGATCGGTCAGAGATGAAAAGTGGAATGCAAGCCTGAGCCTTCATTTTCAGGCCGGCCTGTAGAGGGCGACAGACACCACACGTTGCGTCTACGGCTTACCTAGATCCTCAATCTTCACTTCAGGTCCTATCGTGAACTGCGGCAGTGTGGGGGACTGCTTCTCGCCCGAGTGAGCCGCTGCGGGAGGGAAAGGACACCGTTACCACGGACCAGAACAACCCAGACACACCCCCCCCCGTCTAATACCTGTGCAGAATAAATAACACCACCCCTTCACCCCCCCCCCAATAGGGCCATACATCCCGTACATTAAACCCCGATAATCTCAGGGTGTACTTACTGGTGGAGCAGCACACAAAGACCTTCATCTTCAGACACGAACGCCGATGGTTGTGGGTCGGTTGGGCTGAAATAGACAAAGATTGGAAATCAGCGGTTGGAAATCTTCAGAGATTACACCAAATCTGCATCAGCCAAAACTTCCATCCATCGAAAGTGTCACCTAACACTGGGAGCTTGCTGAGAAGCTGGAGGACAGATTATAGACCAATGAAGGGCAGGTGATGGACCAAGGATGGATTGATGATGGACCGAGGATAGACCTGTGAAGGGCTGATGATGGACCAGGAATGAATAGATTATGGACCAGGGAAGGACAGTTGATAGACCAGGGATGGATCGGCAATGGATCAGGGAAGGACAGGTGATGCAAAAAGGATGGACTGGGGAATGAAAATTGATATACCAATGAAGGGCTGATAATGGACCAGGAACTGATAAATTATGGACAGGTGATGGAAGGACAGGTGATGAACTAGGGAATGACAAGTGACAGACAAATGAAGGGCTGGTGATGGACAGGTGAAAGGGCAGATGATGGTCCAGGGATGGATCGATTATGGACTATTGATGGACCGGGGAAGGACCATTAAAGGCCAAGGGATGGATTGATAATGGACCAGCAAAGGAGGGGGATGGCTCAGTGAAGGACTGTGGACGGATCGATCGGTGATGGACCAGGGACGGATGGGTGATGGACCAGGGACGGATGGGTGATGGACCAGGGACGGATGGGTGATGGACCAGGGACGGATGGGTGATGGACCAGGGACGGATGGGTGATGGACCAGGGACGGATGGGTGATGGACCAGGGACGGATGGGTGATGGACCAGGGACGGATGGGTGATGGACCAGGGACGGGACGGATCGGTGATGGACCAGGGATGGATCGTCGGTGAAGGGCCGGGGACGGATCGGTGAAGGGCCGGGGACGGATCGGTGAAGGGCCGGGGACGGATCGGTGAAGGGCCGGGGACGGATCGGTGAAGGGCCGGGGACGGATCGGTGAAGGGCCGGGGACGGATCGGTGATGGACCAGGGACGGATCGGTGATGGACCAGGGACGGATCGGTGATGGACCAGGGACGGATCGGTGATGGACCAGGGACGGATCGGTGATGGACCAGGGACGGATCGGTGATGGACCAGGGACGGATCGGTGATGGACCAGGGACGGATCGGTGATGGACCAGGGACGGATCGGTGATGGACCAGGGACGGATCGGTGATGGACCAGGGACGGATCGGTGGTGGACCAGGGACGGATCCGGTGGTGGACCAGGGACGGATCCGGTGGTGGACCAGGGACGGATCCGGTGGTGGACCAGGGACGGATCCGGTGGTGGACCAGGGACGGATCCGGTGGTGGACCAGGGACGGATCCGGTGGTGGACCAGGGACGGATCCGGTGGTGGACCAGGGACGGATCCGGTGGTGGACCAGGGACGGATCCGGTGGTGGACCAGGGACGGATCCGGTGGTGGACCAGGGACGGATCCGGTGGTGGACCAGGGACGGATCCGGTGGTGGACCAGGGACGGATCGGTGGTGGACCAGGGACGGATCGGTGGTGGACCAGGGACGGATCGGTGGTGGACCAGGGACCGATGGTGAAGAGCACTCTACATGTGGCCTTTATAAGCCCATCATTCTGTAACGCGGTGGGAATATTCTAACTCCTCATTCTTGGAACAGATGAGCCGTGTTCATCGTTTCTGGGCAGAAATCGGCAACTATAAAAAGGTTTCAGTGGATTATCAGGACAGACGATCAATAAATAAAAAGGTCGGTGGAATGATCCCTTGCAGTCTTAAAGCAGAACATCTAAATGTCCCGGAGAACCCTTATGACCTCACCCCCCCCCCCCATCCTTCCAATCATTCTGTGGATTAGCGATGTGGTGTAAACCTCTTGTGCTGGACGTCATGAAGGAACAATGCCAGCCGCCACTAATGGCTGATAACAGAACAATAGCTGGCATGGCAGCGGTAGATAAGTCCCAGAACCGGCGTCCAGTGCCGGTTTGGGGGGTTTTATGTGAGAACGGAGTGAGGAGCGATTTCACAGAAACATTCTCACACATGAAATAAAATTCCCACCGATCCAAGATTGTACTCACAGATGTAGTAATATTCGTGGCCTGCGTGGAACTCGTAGCCCAGGGAGAAGGCGCTGTACCGCTGGAACTTCTCAGAAAATTTGATGGGGCTGTGAGGCGAGTGCGGCCGATTACATTCCCAACGCTTGAAGCCCTGGCTGATGTCACAGGTCCGGTAGCCCTCATAGTTCACCATATAAAGAATGTATTGCTCCATCCTATGGTCGGCGATAGTCTCATTGTAGTGCGGACAGTAGATGTCTAGGTAATCATTGACGTTCACTTGGACAGTGTAGCCATCACGCCGCAAGCTGGAAAAAAAAAAAAAAGACAGGTGGTCAGCAAATTTTGTGAAGGAAGCCTAACTAGAGGATGACAAGTGCAGGGATAAGACAACACTTATGCCGCGTACACACGATCATTTTTCCCGTCGGGAAAAATGACTTTTTTTTTCGCCGAGAAAAACGATCGTCTGTGGGCTTTATGCCGTTTTTCTCGTTGAGAAAAACGGCAGGAAAAACGACGAGAAAAATTAGAACATGTTCTAAATTTTCTCATCGTTTTTTCCATCATTTTTTTCCGCGGCAGTTTTCCCATAGGGAGACACTGCCGCGGAGCCCACAGACGGTCGTTTTTCTCGTCAAGGAAAAAAATGACCGGAAAAACGGTCGTGTGTGGGGGAACATGCCGTTCCCTCGTTTTTCATTTTTTTCATGCCGTGATTCACGGCGGTGTTTTCACCGCCGTGAATCACGATCGTGTGTACGCGGCATAAATGTAAAAGTAGTCCCCCTTCCTAAAAAAACATTTTCCTAATTTCATTGAGGCCAATCATAGCTCAGGTTCTCCAGCTTGTTGAAAGCATCTGCCGGCTTCTAAATTAGACCGGTTCCCGAATTCTAAATTCGACCCCAGAACAGGGTAGTACCCACGGAAGAGGTGGAGATAGCACCAGAAGGAGCAGGGGTGGCAAACCCCATTTCATTGCAGGCCGTATCAACCGTATTGGTTACCCTAAAAAAGCCAGTTGTATCTGGGGTGCGCTACGTACACAGAGTGCAGGGTTCAGGAGTGCGCTACGTACACAGAGTGCAGGGTTCAGGAGTGCGCTACGTACAGAGTTCAGGGGTGCGTTATGTACAGAGTGCACGGTTCAGGAGTGTGTTACATACAGAGTTCAGGGGTGCTCTATGAACAGTGAGCAACCCCAACCCCCCCAAAGCTTTCTCGCATCTCTCACCGTCCTTGCCGGAAGAAGTGCAGAGAGGTACAGAGGAGAAGGCCAGAAGAAGTGCAGAGAGGGACTGAGAATAAGGCCGGAAGAAGTGCAGAGACAGAGGAGGAGAAGGCCAGAAGAAGTGCAGAGATGGAGTGAGGAAAAGGTCAGAAGAAGTGCAGAGATGGACAGAGGAGGAGAAGGCCGGAAGAAGTGCAGAGATGGACAGAGGAGGAGAAGGCCGGAAGAAGTGCAGAGATGGACAGAGGAGGAGAAGGCCGGAAGAAGTGCAGAGATGGACAGAGGAGGAGAAGGCCGGAAGAAGTGCAGAGACAGAGGAGGAGAAGGCCGGAAGAAGTGCAGAGACAGAGGAGGAGAAGGCCAGAAGAAGTGCAGAGATGGAGTGAGGAAAAGGTCAGAAGAAGTGCAGAGATGGACAGAGGAGGAGAAGGCCGGAAGAAGTGCAGAGACAGAGGAGGAGAAGGCCGGAAGAAGTGCAGAGACAGAGGAGGAGAAGGCCAGAAGAAGTGCAGAGATGGAGTGAGGAAAAGGTCAGAAGAAGTGCAGAGATGGACAGAGGAGGAGAAGGCCGGAAGAAGTGCAGAGATGGACAGAGGAGGAGAAGGCCGGAAGAAGTGCAGAGATGGACAGAGGAGGAGAAGGCCGGAAGAAGTGCAGAGATGGACAGAGGAGGAGAAGGCCGGAAGAAGTGCAGAGATGGACAGAGGAGGAGAAGGCCGGAAGAAGTGCAGAGACAGAGGAGGAGAAGGCCGGAAGAAGTGCAGAGACAGAGGAGGAGAAGGCCGGAAGAAGTGCAGAGACAGAGGAGGAGAAGGCCGGAAGAAGTGCAGAGACAGAGGAGGAGAAGGCCGGAAGAAGTGCAGAGACGGAGCGAGGAGAAGGCCGGAAGAAGTGCAGAGACGGAGCGAGGAGAAGGCCGGAAGAAGTGCAGAGACGGAGCGTGGAGAAGGTCGGAAGAAGTGCAGAGACGGAGCGTGGAGAAGGTCGGAAGAAGTGCAGAGACAGGAGGAGGAGAAGGCCGGAAGAAGTGCAGAGACAGGAGGAGGAGGAGGAGGAGGAGAAGGCCGGAAGAAGTGCAGAGACAGAGAAAGGAGGTCGGCAGAAGTGCAGAGACAGGAGGAGGAGGTGGTCGGAAGAAGTGCAGAGACGGAGCGAGGAGAAGGTCGGAAGAAGTGCAGAGACAGAGGAGGAGGTCGGAAGAAGTGCAGAGACAGGAGGAGGAGGAGGTCGGAAGAAGTGCAGACAGGAAAAGTTCAGAAGAAGTGCAGAGACAGGAGGAGGAGGAGGTCGGAAGAAGTGCAGAGACAGAGGAGGAGGTCGGAAGAAGTGCAGAGACAGAGGAGGAGGTCGGAAGAAGTGCAGAGACAGAGGAGGAGGTCGGAAGAAGTGCAGAGACAGAGGAGGAGGTCGGAAGAAGTGCAGAGACAGAGGAGGAGGTCGGAAGAAGTGCAGAGACAGAGGAGGAGGTCGGAAGAAGTGCAGAGACAGAGGAGGAGGTCGGAAGAAGTGCAGAGACAGAGGAGGAGGTCGGAAGAAGTGCAGAGACAGAGGAGGAGGTCGGAAGAAGTGCAGAGACAGGAGGAGGAGGTCGGTGAAGTGCAGAGACAGGAGGAGGAGGTCGGAAGAAGTGCAGAGACAGAGGAGTAGTAGGTCAGAAGAAGTGCAGAGATGGACAGAGGAAGATGGAAGAGCAGAAAGTACATCAGAAGCAGAACACAAAGGAAGGTGACGGCACAATGGGAAGGAGTGAGGGGAGTAGATGATGCTGTGAAGGAGTGATAAAAGGAACAAAGAGACAAGCTTGAGTTCAGCAATGGCAAATACCATGACGGGGCACCATCTTCAGTTCCCCATCATGTAATAACTGCTCTTGGCATCCATGTAGGTAAAACCCCCATGGTGAACGCACAGCGTGTCTCGGGTATACAATCCTGGGACAGGATTCAGAGGCCCCTGTAACCGGATTCCAAAATTACCAACATAACACAAGTTGGAAAACGTATCTACGAGTCTCACTGCCTCAGTCATCCCCGCTCTGAGCCGGGAACATGAGAAGCAGATGATTGGCTACGCTCAGACACGTGTCAGTCAATACACGACACGCACGGCTGAACTATAATTTGCTTTTTTTCTCTAATCTCTGCTCTTGAGGCTGAGAATTAATTAGGAAATATCGAGCCGGCCAAAAGCACTTAGTACTGTTCATGCTTCCCTGTGTAACTCACCCCCGTACTAAGCCAGGACATCGAGGGGATAAAACAGTCATCAAAGATATCGATGTCAATTACACTAAATAGGAGAAGAAAGACCGGTGCGGTTCGGATATAGAGCCCCAGACACAGGTGAAGAGGAGACCTGTGAGGTCCTTATATACAACTCCAGACACAGGTGAAGAGGAGACCTGTGAGGTTCCTATATAGAGCTCCAGACACAGGTGAGGAGGAGACCTGTGAGGTTCCTATATAGAACTCCAGACACAGGTGAGGAGGAGACCTGTGAGGTTCCTATATAGAACTCCAGACACAGGTGAGGAGGAGACCTGTGAGGTTCTTATATAGAGCTCCAGACACAGGTGAAGAGGAGACCTGTGAGGTTCGGATATAGAGCTCCAGACACAGGTGAAGAGGAGACTTGTGAGGTTCCTATATAGAGCTCCAGACACAGGTGAAGAGGAGACCTGTGAGGTTCTGATATAGAGCTCCAGACACAGGTGAAGAGGAGACCTGTGAGGTTCTGATATAGAGCTCCAGACACAGGTGAAGAGACCTGTGAGGTTCCTATATAGCGCTCCAGACACAGGTGAAGAGGAGACCTGTGAGGTTCTTATATAGAGCTCCAGACACAGGTGAAGAGGAGACCTGTGAGGTTCCTATTTAGAGCTCCAGACACAGGTGAAGAGAAGACCTGTGAGGTTCCTATTTAGAGCTCCAGACACAGGTGAAGAAGAGACCTGTGAGGTTCTTATATAGAGCTCCAGACACAGGTGAAGAGAAGACCTGTGAGGTTTGGATATAGAGCTCCAGACACAGGTGAAGAGGAGACCTGTGAGGTTCTGATATAGAGCTCCAAACACAGGTGAAGAGGAGACCTGTGAGGTTCTGATATAGAGCTCCAGACACAGGTGAAGAGGAGACCTGCAAGGTTGCTATTTAGAGCTCCAGACACAGGTGAAGAGAAGACCTGTGAGGTTCCTATTTAGAGCTCCAGACACAGGTGAAGAGAAGACCTGTGAGGTTCCTATTTAGAGCTCCAGACACAGGTGAAGAAGAGACCTGTGAGGTTCTTATATAGAGCTCCAGACACAGGTGAAGAGAAGACCTGTGAGGTTTGGATATAGAGCTCCAGACACAGGTGAAGAGGAGACCTGTGAGGTTCTTATATAGAGCCCCAGACACAGGTGAAGAGGAGACCTGTGAGGTTCTTATATACAACTCCAGACACAGGTGAGGAGGAGACCTGTGAGGTTCCTATATAGAGCTCCAGACACAGGTGAGGAGGAGACCTGTGAGGTTCCTATATAGAACTCCAGACACAGGTGAGGAGGAGACCTGTGAGGTTCCTATATAGAACTCCAGACACAGGTGAGGAGGAGACCTGTGAGGTTCTTATATAGAGCTCCAGACACAGGTGAAGAGGAGACCCTGTGAGGTTCTTATATAGAACTCCAGACACAGGTGAAGAGGAGACCTGTGAGGTTCTTATATAGAGCTCCAGACACAGGTGAAGAGGAGACCTGTGAGGTTCCTATTTAGAGCTCCAGACACAGGTGAAGAGGAGACCTGTGAGGTTCTTATATAGAGCTCCAGACACAGGTGAGGAGGAGACCTGTGAGGTTTGGATATAGAGCTCCAGACACAGGTGAAGAGGAGACCTGTGAGGTTCTTATATAGAGCTCCAGACACAGGTGAAGAGGAGACCTGTGAGGTTCTTATATAGAGCTCCAGACACAGGTGAAGAGGAGACCTGTGAGGTTCTTATATAGAGCTCCAGACACAGGTGAAGAGGAGACCTGTGAGGTTCCTATTTAGAGCTCCAGACACAGGTGAAGAAGAGACCTGTGAGGTTCTTATATAGAGCTCCAGACACAGGTGAAGAGAAGACCTGTGAGGTTTGGAAAAAAAGCTCCAGACACAGGTGAAGAGGAGACCTGTGAGGTTCTTATATAGAGCTCCAGACACAGGTGAAGAGGAGACCTGTGAGGTTCCTATTTAGAGCTCCAGACACAGGTGAAGAAGAGACCTGTGAGGTTCTTATATAGAGCTCCAGACACAGGTGAAGAGAAGACCTGTGAGGTTTGGATATAGAGCTCCAGACACAGGTGAAGAGGAGACCTGCAAGGTTCCTATTTAGAGCTCCAGACACAGGTGAAGAGAAGACCTGTGAGGTTCCTATTTAGAGCTCCAGACACAGGTGAAGAAGAGACCTGTGAGGTTCTTATAAAGAGCTCCAGACACAGGTGAAGAGAAGACCTGTGAGGTTTGGATATAGAGCTCCAGACACAGGTGAAGAGGAGACCTGTGAGGTTCTTATATAGAGCTCCAGACACAGGTGAAGAAGAGACCTGTGAGGTTCTTATAAAGAGCTCCAGACACAGGTGAAGAGAAGACCTGTGAGGTTTGGATATAGAGCCCCAGACACAGGTGAAGAGGAGACCTGTGAGGTTCTTATATACAACTCCAGACACAGGTGAGGAGGAGACCTGTGAGGTTCCTATATAGAGCTCCAGACACAGGTGAGTAGGAGACCTGTGAGGTTCCTATATAGAACTCCAGACACAGGTGAGGAGGAGACCTGTGAGGTTCCTATATAGAACTCCAGACACAGGTGAGGAGGAGACCTGTGAGGTTCTTATATAGAGCTCCAGACACAGGTGATGAGGAGACCTGTGAGGTTCTTATATAGAACTCCAGACACAGGTGAAGAGGAGACCTGTGAGGTTCTTATATAGAGCTCCAGACACAGGTGAAGAGGAGACCTGTGAGGTTCCTATTTAGAGCTCCAGACACAGGTGAAGAGGAGACCTGTGAGGTTCTTATATAGAGCTCCAGACACAGGTGAGGAGGAGACCTGTGAGGTTTGGATATAGAGCTCCAGACACAGGTGAAGAGGAGACCTGTGAGGTTCTTATATAGAGCTCCAGACACAGGTGAAGAGGAGACCTGTGAGGTTCTTATATAGAGCTCCAGACACAGGTGAAGAGGAGACCTGTGAGGTTCCTATTTAGAGCTCCAGACACAGGTGAAGAAGAGACCTGTAAGGTTCTTATATAGAGCTCCAGACACAGGTGAAGAGAAGACCTGTGAGGTTTGGATATAGAGCTCCAGACACAGGTGAAGAGGAGACCTGTGAGGTTCTTATATAGAGCTCCAGACACAGGTGAAGAGGAGACCTGTGAGGTTCCTATTTAGAGCTCCAGACACAGGTGAAGAAGAGACCTGTGAGGTTCTTATATAGAGCTCCAGACACAGGTGAAGAGGAGACCTGTGAGGTTTGGAAAAAAAGCTCCAGACACAGGTGAAGAGGAGACCTGTGAGGTTCTTATATAGAGCTCCAGACACAGGTGAAGAGGAGACCTGTGAGGTTAGGATATAGAGCTCCAGACACAGGTGAAGAGGAGACCTGTGAGGTTCTGATATAGAGCTCCAGACACAGGTGAAGAGGAGACCTGTGAGGTTAGGATATAGAGCTCCAGACACAGGTGAAGAGGAGACCTGTGAGGTTCTGATATATAGCTCCAGACACAGGTGAAGAGAAGACCTGTGAGGTTCTGATATAGAGCTCCAGACACAGGTGAAGAGAAGACCTGTGAGGTCCTTATATAGAGCTCCAGACACAGGTGAAGAGGAGACCTGTGAGGTTCTGATATAGAGCTCCAGACACAGGTGAAGAGGAGACCTGTGAGGTTCTTATATAGAGCTCCAGACACAGGTGAAGAGGAGACCTGTGAGGTTCTTATATAGAGCTCCAGACACAGGTGAAGAGGAGACCTGTGAGGTTCCTATTTAGAGCTCCAGACACAGGTGAAGAAGAGACCTGTGAGGTTCTTATATAGAGCTCCAGACACAGGTGAAGAGGAGACCTGTGAGGTTCTGATATAGAGCTCCAGACACAGGTGAGGAGATGACCTGTGAGGTTCGGATATAGAGCTCCAGACACAGGTGAAGAGGAGACCTGTGAGGTTCTTATATAGAGCTCCAGACACAGGTGAGGAGGAGACCTGTGAGGTTCCGATATAGAGCTCCAGACACAGGTGAAGAGGAGACCTGTGAGGTTCTGATATAGAGCTCCAGACACAGGTGAAGAGGAGACCTGTGAGGTTCTGATATAGAGCTCAAGACACAGGTGAGGAGGAGACCTGTGAGGTTCTGATATAGAGCTCCAGACACAGGTGAGGAGGAGACCCTGTGAGGTTCTGATATAGAGCTCCAGACACAGGTGAAGAGGAGACCTGTGAGGTTCTTATATAGAGCTCCAGACACAGGTGAAGAGGAGACCTGTGAGGTTCTTATATAGAGCTCCAGACACAGGTGAAGAGGAGACCTGTGAGGTTCTTACATAGAGCTCCAGACACAGGTGAAGAGGAGACCTGCAAGGTTCTTATATAGAGCTCCAGACACAGGTGAAGAGGAGACCTGTAAGGTTCTGATATAGAGCTCCAGACACAGGTGAAGAGAAGACCTCTGAGGTTCTGATATAGAGCTCCAGACACAGGTGAAGAGGAGACCTGTGAGGTTCTGATATAGAGCCCCAGACACAGGTGAAGAGGAGACCTGTGAGGTTCTTATATAGAGCTCCAGATGACACTTTTGGAGGTTGCTATACTGAGCTCTGGAAGAAGAACTTCAGACACTAAATATTTGATATATCACTGGTACGTTGCTCATTCCGGCTTTATCAGGGACGTCTGCTCGATATCCAGCGTCCTTCATCTGCTCTATCAGGTCATTTGCTGTAAAGCTGTCCTTTGGTAAGACGACATTGAATGGTCAGCAGTATAATTTAGCACTGGCTCTGCCCTTGTGAAGGACAACACAACATACGTGATAGCATATGGGAAGCAGGAGGCACATGTCATTTAAGTCTATGCTCACCCGCTGCAGCTATAATTCTTTCCAGCAGGCAGAACCGTCCGAAGGCCAGAACCTCAGACCTGGACATGGGCACAGATGAGAGCTGACTGTTGCCAGAGGTCAGGATGGCTCTCATAGTGGTAACAGTGGCTGATTCTTCTGCCAGGGCTCAGGCAGGCTGTGACTTGTAAAGGGAATCCGGGGAGTGATGGCAATGCACCAGATGAGTCAGATTGATCAAATGCGTCTCATATTTTTTCCCTGCAGAGCCAAACCTCAACCAAAGTGCACTGGAAATGTATGAACATCGGAATCTTGTCGTTACAGCTCAGGAAGGACTGACCGTATAAAGGAAATAAATATCAACCACATCCAACTACATTGATCCCCAATGAATACACTTTGTTTATCTAGAACAGGGGTCTCAAACTGGCGGCCCTCCAGCTGTTGCAAAACTACAAGTCCCATCATGCCTCTGCACGTGAGGAGTCAGGCTTGTAACTGTCAGCCTTGCACTGCCCCATGGGACTTGTAGTTTCGCAACAGCTGGAGGGCCACCAGTTTAAGACCCCTGATCTAGAGCCAGCAATCTAAGATTATAAACATGTCATTCAAATTTTGGGATTCTGATTCAAGTGAAACAAGAGGGGGTTCTCCTTGGCACGTTCCCATCACATGACTGGCAACTACTTTGGTGACATGGAGCATGCAAAACAGCAGCCTTCTGATTGGCAAACACTGCCACTTCGGCCTTGGACGCCTCCAGAGGCCAATAACTGTGATGGGCCAACCAGAAGGGGTACAAAAAGGGATGACCAAGGTATCTAAGGTGGCTTCCCCATTTCTTCTGCTGTTTCAGTTGAAACCAGAGGGGTTTTCCTTGGTACATTCCCACCTATCAGTTGACTGGCACCTAACTTCGGTGTCATGGAGCATAATAAATCAGTGCCTTTCTGATTGGCAGAATTGGACGATACCACTGTTGCCATGGAAGCCCCCTGAGGGCTGATGGGCCAACCAAAAGGAGTCCATGGGAGATGACCACGGCATCTAAGGTGGCTACATCAGTTCAATTGAAACAAGAGGGGTCCTCCTTGGTACATTCCCACCTATCACGTGACTGCCATTTTCTTTTGGTGACATGGAGCATACAAAACTGTGGCCTTCTGATTGGCAAAAGCAGACACTGCCACTCCGGTCTTGGAAGCCCCCAGGAGGCCAATGACTGATGGACCAACCAGAAGGGGTCCAAGGGAGATGACCACAGCATCTAAGGTGGCTTCACCCTTCCTTCTGCTGTAGGCAAACCCCGTGGATCGGTTTACATTTAGTTTCCACCATCAAAATCTAAATCACAACTGCGAAAGCGAAAATAGTTTGCACAGTAAATGTCATCGGCGCACATGTTAGCCGAGTAAATGGGTATGATCCATAAAACAGAGGAGAGATGAGACCGGAGAACGGGGGAGGGGTAGGGAATGGAAGATGAGGGAAAGAGAGCGATGGAAGGCGAAGAGGAAACTGCTGACTGAAAAACTGCCTGACTGGGTGGAAAGAGGAAGAGGCGGCGAGCGGGGAGCCGAATAGGTTATCTAATAGACAGGGGGACGATTAATAGCGGAGTAACAGAGTAATGCTATGGGAGGAGACGCCAACAGATGGCGAATCGTGAGAGATAGAGACGGCACGGCTACTGAAAGACGGTGAAATGTGTACAGTATCATCTCTGGCAATCCAACTGTCCTTCATTTCTTTCTGAATACTGAATTACTCAAAACAATGGCGGCCGAGCGCCAGGAACGGCGCGGTCAATGAGTCTATGAAATATGTCCTCATAGGCAGTCAATGGACATACATTACCCTGATCGGTCTTCTGCATTAATTTGTCCACTATTAGGAGCGCCATTATGCAAACCTTCCACGTGAATTCCATGAAAGGAATATGTAATGAGTCTAAATAACGGTGCCGCAGCCCCGGAGGGGGGAGAAGATCAGGCCCGGCCTGCTGCTGCTGCAGGGGTAGAAGGATGACCTAGTGACATGTTCCAGGTAGAGACAACAAGAGGCAGGAAATAGAGAGGTACAGTTTGTCAAGATTAATGTTGTGTTTCCGCCTGGAGGGATCCGTTTAGCTGGCAAGAGGCATTATAAAAATACAGCTGTCACCGGCACCGAGCTCCCGGCCAGAGGAGTATTTTTAGCATGTGGGTCCCATTTATACTAATCAAGAGGCAGCTCTGTGCACCCCACACAGGCAAGACAGCTTCTTCAACCTTGCTGGAGCCACTTATACAGACGAGGCGCGCACACCGGAGAGAGCCGGCGACATACTTTGGTGTGTCAGCCTCATCCAACCCTCACGTCAGCTCCTCTAAGCTGTCACATCTACATCAGCAGTGCCATCTACTATCCACCGCTCCACCGGCAGTGCAGACAGGTTATAGGACCTGTATATTGTGAGAGATGCTTTCCACGTTGTCACCTGTGCGATACATCCCATAATACTAGTATCACCAAACCCTGTACCGCCATCTGAAGGCTTTGCTCCGTGATCGCCCCTGCCCTACCCTGCGCGCAAGCTCGCCTCCACTGGGTGCAACCATCTTTATTTTCCACGCCATTCAGTCTATACGTCTCACATCCTCATACTGGGAGCCATATCAGAAAACATCGATCTCTGCTTTCCAGGGTAAAAATAAATAAATGGCGGTGTTTACATCTGCCAGAACTGAAAGTGCTCTCATGAAGTTGCTTCCGGCCTCCCAGGACCACAGAGTTGGCCAGGGAGGGACCATCTTGTTCTTCAGCCAGCTCTGTGGAAAACCAGCGCCACTGCTGGATCAGATTCTGGGCTCTCCGACCACACGGGAGAGCCCAGAGAGGCGCCGGTGGGAAGGAGGAGGAACACCTACTTCCGCTGCCTGTAAAAGCAATCCAGCAGCTAATCAGCCTCCAGGATGGCTTTTACATTTGTGGGAATCTCTGGCTGAAAATATGCCCTGTGGGCAGGAAGTGGTTATAATCCCCCCTCAGGACATGTCTGGGAAGATCATGATACAACCTTCACCCATCATGGCAGGCAAGGTCTAGCTCAGGGATCCTCAAACTAGGGCACTCCAGCTGTTGCGGAACTACACATGAGGCATTGTAAAACTCTGACATTCACAGACATAACTGGGCATGATGGGAATTGTAGTTCCTGAACAACTGGAGGGCCATAGTTTGAAGACCCCTGGTCTAGCTAGACCCTTAGGGACTCAACCTCCCTTTCTTGGGGTCCCTACCCTGGACCTGTAAAGCACCCTACTGGAAACACCATGGTCAGTCATTACTGCACAGGGTTCCATATACATAGTGTCCAGTGCTGAATGGTCGCAATTATAGCCAATTACAACGCTTGCTCCACTCCCATCATATTGGGGTCTGGGCATCATCCATCTTAGCGTCACAGTTTGATCCGGACAACACCAATTTCCTGATCCCTAGTGGAACCACTGAGAATCTGGTAGCAGTATGCAGAGAGCAGCACAACAGTGACCATCATCTTCAGACATTGGCAAAAAACTGAGGCACGTCCTGTATGGGAGGACTTCCTGTCTTTCTGCCAGTATCCTTTCATCTATAGATGGAGCATAATTTGTGTAGTTATAACCTGCTCTGTGTCCCGTGATATATGAAAGAAAAGAAAATAAGCTATACTTTCAGCAATGCCACCAATGTCCACCTCCAACGTCCCAATAACCTTTAGAACTCCATCCTATCAATTATAATCTACAAACCCCCCCCCCCCCCCCCTTACAACTTCATATGATAGCTACAGACTACACCACCTGCCCCACCTTCATTCTGAGTGCTAGACATAACAGAGGTCGGCCAAACACTTCAATGTAGAAACATGGGACTTCTGCAGCTCCCCAATCCAATTTAGGCACAGAAACCCATTTTTAGGGGGCCTAGTGGTTATAGAGAAGCTATCCCTATTTTTTAAATGTAACGGTGGGCTGTAGCTTTGTTGGGGAGCTAGTATAAGGGTGAGGTGACATAGGGAGGTGTCTGTTGGGGAGAAAATATAAGGGTGAGTTGACATATGGAGGTCCCTGATGGTTAGACAATATAAGGGTAAGCTGACATAGGGAGGTCTCTGGTGGGGAGCCAATATAAGGCTCAACTCACACTGCAAAAGTTTCTGATGGTGAGCTGGTAAAGATAAGCGGACACTATATGGTCTTCCTTAGGGAGCCAATATAAAGGGTGAGTTGACACTGGGAAGTCTCTGTTGGGAAGCAAATATAAGGGTAATGTCATAGAAATCCTGTCAGCTACAGGATTCCTGGAATTCCTGATTCCCAATCTCGGGCACGTCCGCGCACGCATGCGCACGACGGTGCGGGGGCGCGCGCACGCTCCACAAAGCACGCCAGAAGGGCTATTTAAACATGCCTGTGACAGACAGTCCCTGCTGTCTGCTCTACAGCGTGTAGTACCCAAAGAGACCTGATTCGTGAATTTACCTGCATCCGACCCGGCTTACCTTGACCCTTCCAGTTTCCTGCCTGCCTCTGACCTCCGGCTTTGTTTGACCAATCTTCTGCCTGATCCTCCAGTACCTTGCCGCCAGCCAATTCTACCGACCCGGCTTGCCTGACCAATCTCTCCAGTTGCTGTGTCCTGGTTCCAGTCCAGTTGCTTGTTCCTGGTTCCAGTCCAGTCAGCCTCATCAGTTCCAGTCCAGTTGCTTGTTCCTGGTTCCAGTCCAGTCTGCCTCTTCAGTTCCAGTCCAGTTGCTGTGTTCCTGATTCCGGTTCAGCCTGCCATACTTCCTGGGTGCCTGGATCCGTCCCAGTCTTCAGACTCTACTCTACCTTGATCCATCCTGCCAGGCACTCGTACCCCTTCTACCTCCGTGCCTCCTGTCTTCAGTACCAGGGGCCGCCGGTGGAAGCCGTAAGAGAGGCCTCCCTCTGCAGATCCGGGCTCGTCACCATCAGGTACGTGACAGGTAAGCTGCAACTGGAAGATCTTTGTTGGGATGCCAAAAAAGGGTAAGTCGGCACTGCAAGGTCTTTGGGACCTCTACAGCTCTCTAATCCAATTTAGGCCCAGAAAACCATTTTTGTTTGTGTCCTCATTTCTAAAGTCAACGGGGAGCCAATCTAAAGGTGAGCAGACACTGGGGGTAGGGGGTTCTGTTGGGAAGCCAATAGAGGAGAAGTTGCCACTAGGTCTCTGTAAAATTAAACATCAATTAAGACGATCTTAGACCTTGGTTCTTCAACACTGTCCATGGAGGACACCCTTTTTCTTTTTCGTACATCACGGGACACAGAGCGACTTAGTTATTACTAATGGGTTATATAGTTTACCTTCAGGTGCTGGCACTGGCAACTTCCAAACCGGAAGTACCCTCCCCTATATAAGCCCCTCCCATCCGGGAGCACCTCAGTTTTTTGCCAGTGTCTAAGATGTTGGCCAAAGAGTAACATGTGTTTTCACTGGGCTTGCGTACAGGTTCTTTTGGGCCTTAGTAAGCTGTTCCGGATCCCACCAAAAAAGCTTCATAGCTAAACAGTCGGTACCCGGGCCTTGCAGCAGAAGAGCAAGGTTTTGCCTGTAATGCCTCTCTTAGGAGGGCTGGACCCTAGGAATCCAGAGCTCTGGTCATACCCACGACCAAGATGTTGTCTGTGCAGGGTGCTATACAGGTCCAGGGGAGTGGAATCCTTGGGAACCCGGTCCCTGAAGGTTTAATTACAATGCCTGCCGTGATAGGTGAAGTTTGGGCTTCTGTGTACCAAACAGAGTCCTGCGGCGGGGAACAGGTAAGTGGGGGCCCCCAGGAACTTGGTTCTATTGGGGGATCCCCAAGCCTAATTTGTCTTTCTGTCTGTTACCTAACGGTATTCCCGCTAATATCTGTGTATGCCTGTAACTACTGAAAATGTAAAATTTTAATAGTAGTCAAGAAAAAAAAAAAGAGGACCGCGGTACATGTGTTAAACCACTAGAGGCCGCTGTGGTCCATTTTTCTTGTCATGTGGATCTTTGGTTTTCTCAAGTCAAAAGATCCAGGCAGTTGGTAAGTTTCTCTGTGGGAATCCACTTCCTCTGCCCTGTTGCTGCGCTCATCCACCGCACAGGCCCTCCGGCAAAAAGGGCCCTGGCTCCTAGACCCTGTTTGATTTTCGAAAAGGGCGCCAATGGTGCACGGGCGCGGGCGCGTGCACGCGCCTCCTATGAAAAAAAAGGGGCGGGGCGGGTGGATGACGCTCGATGCGCGCCACGGCGCTTATGCACATGTGCAGGCGTCCCAGCTTGTATAAAGACACAGTACAAGTGTCAGCTGGATGCAAACAGAGCTAGCAACAAACAGTGGCACACAGAGGCGGTTGATGCAGGCATCCCCATAGAAAGGCACTTTAGTGGACACCAGCTGGTATATAGCAGCAACTGTGTTAGACTATTACCAGCAAAATTGGTGTATGACGACGGGAATACCTCAGCTTTGTGCTTAAAGGATATGTCGTCCAGACGCTCCGGAAATAAGTCTTCCAGGAAGCCAAAGGGGTCTCCATCGGGCTCTGAGGATATTGGGCATGCTTGTACTGCACCAATCTCCCCTGAGAATTCAGAGGTCAGTAGCCGTAGAAACCCCGCAGGAGTGCCTGGTGCTGCGGCTGTCCCCAGTCCACCTGCTCCTGTATATATAACAGAGGAGGTTTTATCCTCAACTCTGGGAGGATTGGAAGAGAGATTAACAGCATTGATCGCTGCTTCCCTGTCACAGGGAAAGCGCGTCCGATCTCCGTCTCCTCCTTCAGAGTGCCTGTTAGTGGAGGAACAGCCCCACACAGAGATCGACCTACCTGAAGGGGATCAGGATGAGGTTGATTCAGTTATGGAGGAATCAACAGTGGAAGAACCTTTCTCAGCATCTCAGGCTGAAAGATTATGGGTTCAGTCTCTGACTAACATGGTCCGATCAGCATTTAAAATGCCTCTGGCGGAACCACCAACCACTACGGTTTCCTCGCTGGGGTCGCTAAAAGCTCCCCAGGCTGTCTGTTCCTTCCCAATCCACCCTTTATTAGAAGGGCTTATTTACCAGGATTGGGAGCATCCTGATAAAATATTTGCTCCCCCCAAGAGATTTCCGGTGATCTATCCCATGGAGGATAAGTTCATAAAAAAAATGGAGGGTCCCTACAGTGGACGCAGCCATCTCTTCTGTGAACAAATCACTGACATGTCCAGTAGATAATGTTCCAATGTTCAAAGACCCAATAGATAAAAAATTGGAGTCTTTACTAAAATCTGCTTTCTCTACAGCAAGCATGGTGACACAACCTGCGGTAGCAGCGATTGGAGTCTGCCAAGCAGTGAAAGATCAGTTGAAACAAGTCTTAAGGGACTTACCAGATCAGCAGGCTCTTGCCCTAGCTGACCTGCCTAGAGCCTTGTGTTTTGCGGTGGACGCCATAAAGGATACAATCCAACAGGCCTCCCGCTTTACGCTGTCTGTAGTACATATGCGTAGGCTTCTGTGGCTCAAAAACTGGTCTGCTGAAGCTCCCTGTAAGAAACTGCTGGCTAGCTTCCCATTTCATGGAGAACGCTTATTTGGAGATCTGGACAAATATATCCAGAAAATTTCTGCCGGTAAAAGTTCACTCTTACCGGTTAAGAACAAGAGTAGAAGTCCTTCTTTTAAGAGGCCTACTTCTCCAGTCCCGGGCACATCGGCTGTGAAGCAGTTCCGACGGCCTCCGCGGTCAAATTCAGGGGGCAGAAATCAGGGACAATCACAGGGTAACAAGAAACCCTGGGTCAAGAGAGGTACAAAACCTCCCCCCAAGTCATGAAGCGTTGCCCCCACTCAATCGGGTGGGGGGAAGGCTTCAGTTGTTCACAGAGACCTGGCGGGACACCATCAGAGACAGATGGGTGCTCTCCGCAGTAAGTCTGGGATACAAGCTGGAGTTAAAAGGCACTCCTCCTGCCCAATTTATGAGGTCAAACGTGCCAAGAGATCCCCAGAAGAGAGGATCCCTCCTTCTGGCACTAGAACAACTATTGCTCCAAGGTGTAATCATGAAGGTTCCCCTGGAAGAAAGCGGATTCGGGTTTTACTCTAACCTTTTCACAGTCCCCAAACCAAATGGGGACGTGAGGCCCATATTAAATCTAAAAGGGCTAAACAAGTTCCTAAATATCAGGACTTTTCGGAGGGAGTCGATCCGATCGGTGGCCACCGCCCTACAAGGGCAGGAATGGTTAGCCTCGATCGACATAAGGGATGCTTATCTGCATATTCCCATCTTTCCGGCCCACCAGAAATTTCTACGCTTTGCAGTAGAAGGGCGCCATTTTCAGTTCAGAGCCTTACCTTTCGGTCTGGCCACAGCACCACGAGTGTTCACAAAGGTTCTGGCCCCACTATTGGCCAATCTAAGAACACAAGGTGTAACGATAATGGCATATCTAGACGACCTGCTACTAATAGACCACTCAGTGGAAAAGCTGGAAGTAGCTATTCACAAGACAATCAAGTATCTGGAATATCACGGTTGGATTATCAACCGGGACAAGTCAGCTCTAAGACCAGTCAAAAGTCTGGAATACTTAGGGCTAAGGCTGGATTCAAATCAGAGAAAGATTTTCTTACCTCCAGAGAAGGTGTCGTCTTTAAAAGATTTGACCCACTTGGTGGGTACAAAAAGAAAACCATCCATACGCCTGTGCATGAGGCTGCTGGGAAAAATGGTGGCTTCATTCGAAGCGGTACCCTACGGTCAATTCCATTCAAGGAATTTGCAAAGGGCCATACTGTCAGCCTGGAACAAAAAAGTTCAGGCTTTAGACTTACCAATGTCCCTGTCCCCTTCCGTTCGCAAGAGCCTCCATTGGTGGTTGGTGCCCCAGAATCTGGAAAAAGGGAAACCCTTCAGTCCGGTTTCTTGGAAGGTGGTCACTACAGATGCCAGCCTCATAGGCTGGGGGGCAGTACTGGAGCAATGGTCTCTCCAGGGCAAGTGGTCAGAAGCAGAAAAGGCCCTGCCCATCAATCTCTTAGAGATACGAGCAGCCCGGTATGCCCTAGTAGCATGGACATCCAAACTCCAAGGGTCCCCTGTCAGAATTCAATCAGACAATGCCACAGCAGTGGCATATATCAATCACCAGGGTGGCACCAGGAGTCGTGCAGCCCAGAGGGAAGCAAATTGCATCCTGGAGTGGGCAGAAAGATATGTCCCAGCCATATCCGCGGTTTTCATCCCAGGAGTGGAAAATTGGAGAGCGGACTTTTTAAGTCGCCAACAATTATGCCCGGGGGAATGGTCTCTTCACCCCGAGGTTTTCCAGGCAATATGCCAGCGGTGGGGAACACCGGATGTAGATCTGCTAGCATCCAAATTCAACGCAAAGGTGGACAGATTTGTGTCTCGCACAAGGGATCCCCTAGCTTGCGGCTCGGATGCCCTAGTGTTCCCTTGGGATCAGTTCAAGCTGATATATGCATTCCCACCGCCACAATTGTTACCGCGATTACTCCGCAGAATCAGGGTAGAAAAGAAACCAGTGATTCTGGTGGCTCCAGCGTGGCCCCGAAGGGCATGGTACGCGGAGATTGTAAAAATGTCAGTGAGGAGTCCTTGGACCCTCCCACATCGTCCGGACCTGCTGTCGCAAGGACCGATATACCACCCTTCCTTACCAGCCCTAGGTTTGACGGCCTGGCTATTGAAGCCCACATTCTGAAAAAGAGAGGGCTCTCTAATTCTGTGGTATCTACCATGATCAATGCCAGGAAGCCGGTATCCAGGCAGATCTATTATAGGATCTGGAAGGCGTACATTACGTGGTGTGAGGCCAAGAAATGGCATCCACGTAAGTACGTGATAGGTAGGATTTTGGACTTCCTACAGTGGGCTGTAGATAGGAAGCTGGCCTTGAGTACTATCAAGGGTCAGATTTCGGCCTTGTCAATATTTTTTCAAAGGCCCTTGGCTTCGCATTCACTAGTCAAAGCTTTCATACAAGGAGTGATGTGTATTAGCCAGCCGGTTAGTATTCCCATATGTCCATGGGACTTAAACCTGGTTCTGTCGGTTCTACAGAAACAACCGTTTGAACCATTGCAACACATTTCCTTGGTTCTTCTCACCAGGAAATTGATTTTCTTAGTAGCCATTTGTTCGGCTAAAAGAGTATCGGAATTAGCCGCCTTGTCCTGTAAGGAGCCATATCTGGTTGTCCATAAGGACAGAGTAGTATTACGTCCTCATCCAGCCTTTCTTCCCAAGGTGGTATCGAGGTTTCATTTGAACCAAGATGTGGTTCTTCCTTCTTTTTTCCCCAAACCTAGCTTGGTAGAGGAAAAGTTATTACATTCTTTGGATGTAGTAAGAGCAGTTAAAGCTTATCTAAAAGCCACTGCTCAGATTCGCAGAACGGATACTTTGTTTATTCTGCCGGAAGGCCCTAGAAAGGGTCAGGCAGCATCAAAATCTACTTTAGCCAAGTGGATTCGACAGGTCATAATACAAGCCTATGGCTTGAGAAAGAGACCGCCTCCGTTCAAAGTTAGGGCGCACTCCACAAGAGCAGTTGGAAATTCATGGGCAGTGCATCACCAGGCCTCCCTGGCTCAAGTATGTAAGGCCGCAACATGGTCTTCGGTACACACGTTTACTAGGTTCTACCAGGTGGACGCTAGAAGTCAGGAGGATGTCGCCTTTGGGCGCAGTGTGTTGCAGGCCGCAAAAGATCCTCATGCCTGATGGCGCCCAGCTTATGTATCCCTCCCCTCATTTGGCATTGCTTTGGGACGTCCCATTAGTAATGACTAAGTCGCTCTGTGTCCCGTGATGTACGAAAAAGAAAAAGGCATTTTTATAACAGCTTACCTGTAAAATCCTTTTCTTGGAGTACATCACGGGACACAGAGCTCCCACCCCTCTTTTTGGGACACTTATTGCTTTGCTACAAAACTGAGGTGCTCCCGGATGGGAGGGGCTTATATAGGGGAGGGTACTTCCGGTTTGGAAGTTGCCAGTGCCAGCACCTGAAGGTAAACTATATAACCCATTAGTAATGACTAAGTCGCTCTGTGTCCCGTGATGTACTCCAAGAAAAGGATTTTACAGGTAAGCTGTTATAAAAATCCCTTTATAAGAGACGCGATAGGTCTCTGTTGGGGAGTGAATCAATAGGTAAGCGGACACTGGGAAGTCTCTGTAAAACGACACCAACTTAGACCTTGCTTCCTCAGCACCATCCATGGAGGGATTCCTTTACAGAGAACATGATGGGTTTCTGTTGAGGAGCCACTATAAGGGTACGTTGGCACTGGGAGATCTCTGTTGGGGTTGGCACTACGAAGGTCACTGAAAAATGACACCTCAACTAAGACTACCTTAGACCTTGGTTCCTCAGCACTGTCTATGGAGAGTCACCTTTACAGGAGGATGTAATAGGTCTCTGTTGGGGAGCCAATAAAATAAGGTAAGTTGGCACTGGGAGGTCACTGTAAAAAAGGACACCAACTTAGACCTTGGTTTTTCAGCACCATCCATGGAGGGTCCACTTTACAGAGGGGGTTGGGTTTCTGTTGGGGAGCGTAAATAAGGGTAAGCTGACCCAAGGAGGTCTCTGTTTGGGAAGCCAGCCAATCTGAAGCTTAGCACACACGGCCGAGAATCTCGTCGCCAAAAAAAACGTTTTTCTCGATGGGTTTCTTGTCAAGCTTGACGAGATTCTTGTCAAGCTTTCCTTGCATACACACTGTCAATCCAAAATCTTGTCGTTGTAAAGCGCGGTCACGTACAACACGTACGACGGCAGTATAAAGGGGAAGTTCTATTCCAATGGCGCCACCCCTTGGGCTGCTTTTGCTGATCGCGTTACTGCGTGTTAGTAAAATTTTTAGTGAGAGACGATTTGCGCTTTTCAGTCTTCGTGCTTTCAGTTCATTACAATGTGACGAATGTGCTATCTCCATTACGAACGCTAGTTTTACAAGAAGGTGCACTCCCGTCTCATACTTGATTCTGACCATGTGCGGTTTTTGAAGACTCGGAAAAGCATACACACGAACGGTTTTCTCGTCCAAATACAGTCTGACGAGACTCCAGACGAGAAAAAAGAAAGCATGTCCTTTTTTTCTCGTCGAGATTCACAACAGTTTTCTCGATGAGAAACCATACACACGAACGGTTTTCTCGGCAAGAAAGCTCTCAACAGTTTTCTTGTAGTTTCTTGCCGAGAAAACCGGTCGTGTGTACGAGGCTTAAGGGTAAGTTGACACTGGGAAATCTCTCTAAAATTACACCTACTAAAGATTACATTAGACCTTGGTTCAACACCATCCATGGAGGGGCCCTTTTACAGGAGGACATGATGGGTTTTTGTTGGGGAGCCAATCTACGGGTCAATTGACACTAGGGAGGTCTCTGTAATATGACACCTCAACTAAGACCACCTTAGACCTTGGTTCCTCAGCACTGTCCATGGAGGGGCCCCTTACAGAGGACATGACAGGTTACTGTAGAGCATGGATATGCAATTAGCGGACCTCCAGCTGTTGCCAAACTACATGTCCCATCATGCCTCTGCCTCTGGGTGTCATGCTTGCTGCTGTCAGAGTCTCGCTATGCCTCATGGAACTTGTAGTTTGGCAACAGCTGGAGGTCCGCTAATTGCATATCCCTGCTGTAGAGGGATTGTTCTCCGGTTAGAGCTGGTAAAGATGGTAGGGTAATGTATGCGCAGGGTGGGGATAAATTCTGATTAGCGCTGAACAGAAACATGCAGAACCGATCGCCGAGGGACATTCTGTTCTCATCTGCAGCCAGATCAGATTCTACACAAATAAAAAAAAAAACTACAAGCAGTCCCTAAACTCAGCATCTGTCCTACATCAGGAGCCAAGCGAGAGACTCGCTCACAGTTCCCGCACCGCCATGCAGACGACAGAAGGCCTCCTCTCCTCCGGCTACAGCAATCACTGTGACAACAGCGAGAATAACAAGGCACAGAAAGCCGGCCGTGGGCTATCGGTGTGACATATCTGGGACAGGCTGAGAGACAGCGCCAGAGCCTCCTTCGCAAGAGGGCCAGGGTGGGCAAGAAGACCTTCCAATGCAAAGAAGGGGCGAGACAGATCACCGCAGGGACGACTTGATGACACTTCCATCGCCAATGTAGAGCGAAAACAGCTAAAACAAACCCAAAAGCCAAAAGCTCACATCTAATGTGCGACCAAGAGGAACGCTTCATTAAAAGCGCAGTAGTAAAAGGTCACTCCGGCATTTTTACGTGGGTGGTGAGGAAGTCCAGATCTTAATTGTGCAAATTTTCTTTGTGTTAAAAATAAATTAAAAGCCTGAAAACGCACAACTATTTTAACTACATTAAGGACTCTGGACCCAAGGTTACTGGGACAGAGTCGGCCGTCCGCGCAAGTAACGGGGACATCTGCCATTATGAGAGTCTGAGAGGTTCTGCCTTTCTTCCCAGAGACCAAATCCACGGAGACCCGCTTGCTCGCTGCATTCACACCAGCCCCGTCCGATCCTCCGCAGCCTCCTCCCGGTTACGCAGGGCTTTTCAATGGGACTAATTTAAGCCGGCAGGCGCACACAGCTGTACACGGCGGGGGGAAAAAAATGGAAGCGATGCAAGGGGGGGGGGGGAGCGAGGCGCTGACAGAACAGGGCCAGAGAGCTGCCAAGGAACAGAGGGGAGAGGAAGTAAATGTAATGACGGCGGGCTTTATTGGAGAAGCGAATGCAGAGAAGAGACTTTAATAAGTGACTGGCACTATAGACACGGAGGGGCTAATAAAATGGAGGCTACGGGGAGAGCGAAACACGGTGGGGGAGAATGAGATTTGTCGTCGTCTCTGTATTCTAGGTCAGGCTGGACAAATCAATGCGGTATTCAGAAGAATGTTCTTCTATCTGTAGGCCACAGGACAACGCCGACCATAAAAAAAAAAAAAAAAAAAAAAAGCATAAAAACCCCCAAAAAAATACCCCAACAATAAAAACGGAGCTGCATTTTTAGGACTCTCTGCTATCCAACTCTTTTCTAGATCCAGTTATCACCAATAAGCATCATACAGGGGGGAAAATATTTATTTGATCCTCTGCAGATTGTGTAGATTTGCCCCCTTACATAGAAATGAAGGGTCTATCATTTTTATCATTGGTGTATTTTATATGATAGAGACAGAATATCAACCAAAACTCCAGAAACATCACATGATACAAATGTTATAAATGGAGTAAAAAAAAATCTTTGATCCCCTTAGTTGGTGGGGAAACCCTTGTTGGGAAGCACAGAGGTCAGACGTTTCTTGTAGGTGGTGATCAGGTTTCCACACATTTCAGGAGGGATTTTGCTCCTCTCTTCTTTACAGATCTTCTCTAAATCCTGAAGGTTTCTTGAATCTAAATTTTAGCTCCCTCCATACATTTTCTATAGGATTAAGGTCTGGAGACCGGCTAGGCCACTCCATGACCTTAATGTGCTTCTTCTTGAGCCACTCCTTTGTTGCCTTGGCGGTATGTTTTGGGTCATTGTCATGCTGGAAGACCCATCCATGACCCATCTTCAGTGTTCTGTCTGAGGGAAGAAGGTTCTCATCCAAGATCTTACAATACGTGGCCCCGCCCATTGGCCCCTCAATGCGGCAAAGTCGGCCTGGACCTTTATCAGAGAAACACCCCAAAGCCTCGTGTTTCCCCCTCCGTGTGACTGTAGGGATGGAGTTCTTAGGGTCATAGTCACCATTTTTCTTCCTCCAAAACACGGCGAGTCGAGTTGATGCCAAAGAGCTGAATTTTGGTCTCATCTGACCACAGAACTTTCTCCCCCAATCCTCCTCTGAATCATTTAGATGTTCATTGGGAGACTTCAGACGGGCTGTACAGGTGTCTTCCTCGGGAGGGGACCTTGCGGGGGCGGCAGGATTTCAATCCATGGCGGTGTATTGTGTCACCAATGATGTGTTTGGTGACTGTGGTCCCAACTGCCTTGAGATCATTCACAAGCTCCTCCCATGTAGTTCTGGGCGGATCCCTCACTTTTCTCATGACCATCCTCACCCCATGAGGAGAAATCTTGCATGGAGCTCCAGACTGAGGACGATTGATGATTATTTTGTATTTCTTCCATTTGTGTTAATCCCTCCAACAATTGTCTCCTTCTCACCAAGCTTCTTGCTGATGGTCTTGTAGCCCATTCCAGCCTTGTGCAGGTCTCCAATCTTCTCCCCGACGTCCTCTGACAGCTCTTTGGTCTCCCCCATGATGGTGAGCTGTGATTGGAGGAAAGAGATTCTGTGGACAGGTGTATTCTATACACATAACGAGATGTCGTTAGGAGAACCTTCTTACATTGACAGGACTGATCTGTGTACCACATGAGGACCTACTGTAGCCAGTCTGTGTATACCCCATATATACCCTCTATATATACTATATACTCCATATATACACCCCATATATACTATATACTCCATATATACACCCCATATATACTATATACACTCTCTATACACCCCATATATACTATATACACTCTCTATATACACACTCTATATACCCCATATATACTATATACACTCTCTATATACTCCATATATACTATACACACACTCTATATACTCCATATATACTATACACACTCTATATACCCCATATATACTATATACACTCTATATACCACATGAGCCTCTCCTGTAGCCAGTCTGTGTATCCCCATATATACTATATACTCCATATATACTATATACCCCCCATATATACACCCCGTATATACTATATACACTCTCTATATACTCCATATATACTATATACACACACTCTATATACCCCATATATACTATATACCCCATATATACTATATACACTCTATATACCACATGAGCCCCTCCTGTAGCCAGTCTGTGTATCCCCATATATACTATATACTCCATATATACACCCCATATATACTATATACCTCCTCTATATACTCCATATATACACCCCGTATATACCATATACACCCTCTATATACCCCAAATATACTATATACTCCATATATGCACCCCATATATACACTCCATATATACACCCCGTATATACCATATACACCCTCTATATACCCCAAATATACTATATACTCCATATATGCACCCCATATATACTATATACACCCTCTATATTCTCCATATATACTATATACACCCCATATATACTATATACACCCTCTATGCACCCCATATATACTATATACACCCTCTATGCACCCCATATATACTATATACACCCTATATATACTCCATATATACACCCCATATATACTATATACACCCTCCATATACACCCTCCATATACTCTCTATACACTCCATATATACTATATACACTCTATATACTCCATATATACTATATACACCCTCTATATACCCCGTATATACTATATACACTCTATATACTATATACACCCTCTATATACCCCGTATATACTATATACACTCCATATATACTCCATATATACACCCCATATATACTATATACACTCTCTATATACACTATATACACTCTCTATATACTCTCTATGTACTATATACACCCTCTATATACCCCCATATATATACTATACACACCCCATATATACTATATACACTCTCTATATACCCCCATATATACTATATACACCCCATATATACTATATACACCCCATATATACTATATACATACACCACATGAGCACCTCCTGTAGCCAGTCTGTGGGGGGAGAATTATTGGTCGGAGGATCAAATACTTATTTTACTCCATTTATAACATTTGTATCATGTGATGTTTCTGGATGTTTTGGTTGATATTCTGTCTCCATCATATAAAATACACCGATGATAAAAATGATAGACCCTTCATTTCTATGTAAGGGGGAGAACTCGCACCATCTGCAGGGGATTACAATATTTATTTGAGCCACAACGAATAGACACCAAATGGAGTAAAAAAAATAAAAAAAATAAAAATAAAAATAAAAATCTACACCATATGGAGTAACACGTCGGCAACAACCTACCGAGCCGAAATCGCACCTCAAGTCACATAAATTATTGGATCTTCCCTGAGCAAATTTTCCATTCCTTGTGCTGAAAACGTCTATTGCTGCACACTGGAAAGCGCTGCAACACTGTGACCCCCCCAGGCACGGCCTCTGCAATGGAGCAACGTGGATCCAGTAAATATGGAGGGCAGACAATGGAATACGAGGGCGCAGTACGTAGAAGATGGCATCCCCCTCACTCTGGTCATCTTTGGGCGTTTTATTTAAAGAACCTGAGATTCCTTGACCTACAATTCGTATGTGGAGCCCAGGCGGTAGGTGTTGGCAGCCCCCACATTCACCATATTACCAAAAGTATTGGGACACCTGCCTTTACATGCAAATGAATGTTCAATGGCCTCCCAGTCCTGGTCCCGAGGGTTCAATATTGAGTTGGCCCCACCCTTTGCAGCTATAACAGATTCAACTCTTCCATGTCTTTATGGACCTTGCTTTGTGCACTGGAGGACAGTCATGTTGGAACAGGAAGGGGCTGTCCCCAAACTCCTCCCACAAAGTTGGGAGCAGGAAAATGTCCAAAATGTCTTGGTATGCTGACACCTTAAGAGTTCCCTTCACTGGAACTAAGGGGCCAAGACCAACCCCTGAAAAACAACCCCCACACCATAATCCCCCCACCACAAAATGATTTGGACCAGTGCACAAAGCAAGGTCCATAATAAGACATGGCTGAGTGAGTTTGGGGTGGAGGAACTTGACTGGCCTGCACAGAGTCCTGACCTCAACCCCCCATAGAACACCTTTGGGATGAATTGGAACGGAGACTGAGCCAGGCCTTCTTGTCCAACATCAGTGCCTGACCTCACAAATGCGTTTCCCAAAAAAATGGTCGAACATTCCCATAGACACCCTCCTAAACCTTGTGGACAGCCTTCCCAGAAGAGTTGAAGCTGTTATAGCTGCAAAGGGTGGACCAACTCAATATTGAACCCTCCGGACCAGGACTGGGATGCCATTGAACATTAATTTGCGTGTAAAGGCAGGTGTCCCAATACTTTTGGTAATATAGTGTATGAGGATATGGAGTCTGGGTGGTTGGTGTTATCAGTCTACACACACGTGGATATGGAGCCTGGGCGGTTGGCGTTGGTGGCATATACACAAGTGGATATGGAGCCTGGGCGGTTGGCGTTGGTGGCATATACACAAGTGGATATGGAGCCTGGGCTGTTGGTGGCATACACACACACACACACGCACGGATATGGAGCCTGGGCGGTTGGTGTTATCAGTCTACACGTGGATATGGAGCCTGGGCGGTTGGCGGCATATACACAAGTGGATATGGAGCCTGGGCTGTTGGTGGCATACACACACACACGGATATGGAGCCTGGGCGGTTGGCGTTATCAGTCTACACGTGGATATGGAGCCTGGGCGGTTGGTGTTGGTGGCATACACACACGTGGATATGGAGCCTGGGCGGTTGGTGTTGGTGGCATACACACACACACACACACATGGATATGGAGCCTGGGCGGTTGGTGTTATCAGTCTACACACGTGGATATGGAGCCTGGGAGGTTGGGCGTTGGCGGCATATACACAAGTGGATATGGAGCCTGGGCGGTTGGCGGCATACACACAAGTGGATATGGAGCCCAGGCAGTTAGCAACACACACGTGCATATAGAGCCTGGGCGGTTGGCGTTGGTGGCATACACACAAGTGGATATGGAGCCTGGGCAGTTGGCGTTGGTGGCATACACACGTGGATATGGAGCCTGGGCAGTTGGCGTTGGTGGCATACACACACGTGAATATGGAGCATGGGCAGTTGGTATCAGTCTACACACGTGGATATGGAGCCTGGGCGGTTGGCGGCATACACACACACAAGTGGATATGGAGCCCGGGCAGTTAGCAACACACACGTGCATATAGAGCCTGGGCGGTTGGCGTTGGTGGCATACACACAAGTGGATATGGAGCCTGGGCAGTTGGGGTTGGTGGCATACACACACGTGGATATGGAGCCTGGGCAGTTGGCGTTGGTGGCATACACACACGTGGATATGGAGCCTGGGCAGTTGGCGTTGGTGGCATACACACACGTGGATATGGAGCCTGGGCAGTTGGCGTTGGTGGCATACACACACGTGGATATGGAGCCTGGGCAGTTGGCGTTGGTGGCATACACACAAGTGGATATGGAGCCTGGGCAGTTGGCGTTGGTGGCATACACACGTGGATATGGAGCCTGGGCAGTTGGCGTTGGTGGCATACACACACGTGGATATGGAGCCTGGGCAGTTGGTATCAGTCTACACACGTGGATATGGAGCCTGGGCGGTTGGCGGCATACACACGCACAAGTGGATATGGAGCCCGGGCAGTTAGCAACACACAAGTGGATATGGAGCCTGGGCAGTTGGCGTTGGTGGCATACACACGTGGATATGGAGCCTGGGCAGTTGGCGTTGGTGGCATACACACACGTGGATATGGAGCCTGGGCAGTTGGCGTTGGTGGCATACACACAAGTGGATATGGAGCCTGGGCAGTTGGCGTTGGTGGCATACACACGTGGATATGGAGCCTGGGCAGTTGGCGTTGGTGGCATACACACACGTGGATATGGAGCCTGGGCAGTTGGTATCAGTCTACACACGTGGATATGGAGCCTGGGCGGTTGGCGGCATACACACACACAAGTGGATATGGAGCCCGGGCAGTTAGCAACACACACGTGCATATAGAGCCTGGGCGGTTGGCGTTGGTGGCATACACACAAGTGGATATGGAGCCTGGGCAGTTGGCGTTGGTGGCATACACACACGTGGATATGGAGCCTGGGCAGTTGGCGTTGGTGGCATACACACACACGTGGATATGGAGCCTGGGCGGTTGGTATCAGTCTACACACGTGGATATGGAGCCTGGGCGGTTGGCGTTGGTGGCATATACACAAGTGGATATGGAGCCTGGGCTGTTGGTGGCATACACACACACACACACACACACACACACACACACACACACACACACACGGATATGGAGCTTGGGCGGTTGGTATCAGTCTACACATGTAAATGTCGGCCCACATATGTAAAGATGCAGGGATGGACAGGCAGGGATCTGAACGGTCTTGGTGCCCTATTTCCGCAATCCAGCACACAATCCAGGCACTTCCCCTCAGTGCGCTCCAGAAAACACTGCTCCGGCCATAAATAATTGAGCAAGCATTAGACGGACGATACATCAGCCAGGCAGCTGTGATCCTGAGTGACGCGCTGACGAATCGTTCAGGACGGGAACATCAGCTGAAGTGATCCCAACACTGCTGACCCCCTGACATCTTTTAGACAGACTGCGGCCGGGCTACCCATCGACAAATCCGACCGATCACTTCTACACAAAGTCTCTTCTGGAATCACAGACGGATTGACCGATAAAACGGAAAACAGAAGCTCCCCCATCTCCATTGCACAGCATGGCCCTAAGCCTGGTCAGATCAGCACTTTTTCTTCTCTAGAAAGATTTAGAACATACAGCGGTGGTCTGAGCCAAGCCAGAGGCCCTTTGTAGCATTACTGCCAGGTTGCAGGTTCTGCCAAGCGTTGGGTTTTCGAGCTGAAAAGGGTGACTGAGTGACCCCCCTCAGCCTGCTGAAAGAGCATCTTTTCATTGTGCCGTCTGGTTGGCACGAAGCCCGGTTCAGCTCCTGGCAGTGACGTGTCACCATGCGGAGGTCACACGCCACCAGTGAGGAATCTTAGTAGGCCTCAGCAGGGTACATCCTAATGGCCCGTTCTTGTAGAACAGCGTGTAACGGGCGCCTGCAGATGAGTGGAATCCATTTTACAGAAAAAACTATTGTCTAACTGTCAGATCCTATCGATCGGCACGTCACGTGCGTCTAGGAAGAGTGCGGGGCCTGTGATCAGCATCACAAACACTCTCCGGTTCACCAGGCCCAAAGACCACCGACACGAGCTCGCATCTTCTGCCTACCAATGACAAGCGTTTCACCTCCAAGACTTCTACCATAGCAGAGGGCGGACATTAAACGTATGTCCTCCATTTCGTTAGGAAAAGCAGATCGCAAAGTCTGTTCCTTAGACTACAGAAACACAATCCAGGGGACTCCATTCCGATCATTTACATCAGTGATATGCAATTAGCGGACCTCCAGCTGTTGCAGAACTACAAGTCCCATGAGGCATAGCAAGACTCTGCCAGCCACAAGCATGGCACCCAGAGGCAGAGGCATGATGGGACTTGTAGTTTTGCAACAGCTGGAGGTCCGCTAATTGCATAACCCTGATTTACATCTTCTGAACATACGGCGCTCAATATAAACAAGTTCGACATTTAAACTGAGTACTTGCACGGCGCAGGCCGCGGTCTGACATTATCGGCAGGGAAATGCGACAGATAAAACCGCGCTCTTTTCTGGTGATTTGCTACAGAGAGAGACCTGAAGGGCATTTGTAGTCAGGGTCAGTCATAGTGCTGTTCCGGTGAGATTTGTCCCTGCCAACCCCGGAGAGAACCAGTTAGTGGTTTGTGCAGCCGAGGAGACGCGGACACAATAAATAAAGCTTTTTATGTTTTGAGTGACAGCCGGTGGCCTCAATCTGTTCTCTCTCCTCTATTGTCCCACTGAATGCACAAGGGGCGCTGAGAGATGGCGATCCATCTACCGGAGGAAGCCATGCAGAAAAGTGACAATTTCCATAGTAATATTAGCCAGCAATGTCCACCGAGCAGAAACATCGGGGGAGCCTCTACTGGTGGCCGCTCCAGTTACACATTCTAATCTCCAGTCCTTGCTGCGCCTGAAGACGCCACATCGGCTCCGACAGTCCAAGTGTTATCACAAAAATTCCTCTCCTGGTAACAGCATGATCCATTCCCATATCAGAAGGATGTAGGAGGGCCGACAGAGGACACCAACCGGGACGGTGAAAGATCGAGAGGAGGAATAGAGCAAAGCAGGGAGAGGGATCCAATTTAAGAGAGGCAGCAGCAGAGACCAGTGGTCAAGCAGAATAAAGGGGGAGATGGTGGGACAGGCAGAGGAGCACTAAAGGTGGTGGGGGAGAGAGGACAGGCAAGGTGGTGGGGGAGAGAGGACAGGCAAGGTGGTGGGGGAGAGAGGACAGGCAAGGTGGGGGGGGGCAAGGCAAGGTCGGGGGGGGAAGGGGACAGGCAAGGTCAGGGGGGGGAGGGGACAGGCAAGGTCGGGGGGGGGGAGGGGACAGGCAAGGTCGGGGGGGGGGAGGGGACAGGCAAGGTCGGGGGGGGGGAGGGGACAGGCAAGGTCGGGGGGGGGGGGAGGGGACAGGCAAGGTCGGGGGGGGGGAGGGGACAGGCAAGGTCGGGGGGGGAAAGGGGACAGGCAAGGTCGGGGGGGGGGAAGGGGACAGGCAAGGTCGGGGGGGGGAAAAGGGGACAGGCAAGGCCGGGGGGGAGGGAAAGGGGACAGGCAAGGCCGGGGGGGAGGGAAAGGGGACAGGCAAGGCCGGGGGGGAGGGAAAGGGGACAGGCAAGGCCGGGGGGGAGGGAAAGGGGACAGGCAAGGCCGGGGGGGAGGGAAAGGGGACAGGCAAGGCCGGGGGGGAGGGAAAGGGGACAGGCAAGGCCGGGGGGGAGGGAAAGGGGACAGGCAAGGCCGGGGGGGAGGGAAAGGGGACAGGCAAGGCCGGGGGGGAGGGAAAGGGGACAGGCAAGGCCGGGGGGGAGGGAAAGGGGACAGGCAAGGCCGGGGGGGAGGGAAAGGGGACAGGCAAGGCCGGGGGGGAGGGAAAGGGGACAGGCAAGGCCGGGGGGGAGGGAAAGGGGACAGGCAAGGCCGGGGGGGAGGGAAAGGGGACAGGCAAGGCCGGGGGGGAGGGAAAGGGGACAGGCAAGGCCGGGGGGGAGGGAAAGGGGACAGGCAAGGCCGGGGGGGAGGGAAAGGGGACAGGCAAGGCCGGGGGGGAGGGAAAGGGGACAGGCAAGGCCGGGGGGGAGGGAAAGGGGACAGGCAAGGTCGGGGGGGAGGGAAAGGGGACAGGCAAGGTCGGGGGGGAAAAAGGGGACAGGCAAGGTCGGGGGGGAAAAGGGGACAGGCAAGGTCGGGGGGGAAAAGGGGACAGGCAAGGTCGGGGGGGAAAAGGGGACAGGCAAGGTCGGGGGGGGAAAGGGGACAGGCAAGGTCGGGGGGGGGGAAAAGGGGACAGGCAAGGTCGGGGGGGAAAAGGGGACAGGCAAGGTCGGGGGGGAAAAGGGGACAGGCAAGGTCGGGGGGGAAAAGGGGACAGGCAAGGTCGGGGGGGAAAAGGGGACAGGCAAGGTCGGGGGGGAAAAGGGGATAGGCAAGGTCGGGGGGGGAAAAGGGGACAGGCAAGGTCGGGGGGGGAAAAGGGGACAGGCAAGGTCGGGGGGGGAAAAGGGGACAGGCAAGGTCGGGGGGGAAAAGGGGACAGGCAAGGTCGGGGGGGAAAAGGGGACAGGCAAGGTCGGGGTGGAAAAGGGGACAGGCAAGGTCGGGGTGGAAAAGGGGACAGGCAAGGTCGGGGTGGAAAAGGGGACAGGCAAGGTCGGGGTGGAAAAGGGGACAGGCAAGGTCGGGGTGGAAAAGGGGACAGGCAAGGTCGGGGTGGAAAAGGGGACAGGCAAGGTCGGGGTGGAAAAGGGGACAGGCAAGGTCGGGGTGGAAAAGGGGACAGGTAAGGTCGGGGGGGGAAAAGGGGACAGGCAAGGTCGGGGGGGGAAAAGGGGACAGGCAAGGTCGGGGGGTAGAAAAAAGGGGACAGGCAAGGTCGGGGGGGTAGAAAAAAGGGGACAGGCAAGGTCGGGGGGGTAGAAAAAGGGGACAGGCGGGGGGGAGAAAAAAGGGGACAGGCAAGGTCGGTGGGGGGGGGAGAAAAAAGGGGACAGGCAAGGTCGGTGGGGGGGGGGGGAGAAAAAAGGGGACAGGCAAGGTCGGTGGGGGGGGAGAAAAAAGGGGACAGGCAAGGTCGTGGGGGGGGGGGGAGAAAAAGGGGACAGGCAAAGTCGGGGGGAAAAAGGGGACAGGCAAGGTCGGGGGGAAAAAGGGGACAGGCAAGGTCGGGGGGGAAAAGGGGACAGGCAAGGTCGGGGGGGAAAAGGGGACAGGCAAGGTCGGGGGGGGAAAAGGGGACAGGCAAGGTCGGGGGGGGGGGGGGAAAGGGGACAGGCAAGGTCGGGGGGGGGGGGAAGGGGACAGGCAAGGTCGGGGGGGGGGGGGAAAGGGGACAGGCAAGGTCGGGGGGGGGGGAAAGGGGACAGGCAAGGTCGGGGGGGGGGAAGGGGACAGGCAAGGTCGGGGGGGAAAAGGGGACAGGCAAGGTCGGGGGGGAAAAGGGGACAGGCAAGGTCGGGGGGGGGAAAGGGGACAGGCAAGGTCGGGGGGGGGAAAGGGGACAGGCAAGGTCGGGGGGGAAAAGGGGACAGGCAAGGTCGGGGGGGGAAAAGGGGACAGGCAAGGTCGGGGGGGGGGGAAAAGGGGACAGGCAAGGTCGGGGGGGGGGGGAAAGGGGACAGGCAAGGTCGGGGGGGGGGGGAAAGGGGACAGGCAAGGTCGGGGGGGGGGGAAAGGGGACAGGCAAGGTCGGGGGGGGGAAAGGGGACAGGCAAGGTCGGGGGGGGGGGGAAGGGGACAGGCAAGGTCGGGGGGGGAAAAAGGGACAGGCAAGGTCGGGGGGGAAAAAGGGACAGGCAAGGTCGGGGGGGAAAAAGGGACAGGCAAGGTCGGGGGGGAAAAGGGACAGGCAAGGTCGGGGGGGAAAAAAGGGACAGGCAAGGTCGGGGGGGGAAAAGGGACAGGCAAGGTCGGGGGGAAAAGGGGACAGGCAAGGTCGGGGGGGAAAAGGGGACAGGCAAGGTCGGGGGGGAAAAGGGGACAGGCAAGGTCGGGGGGGAAAAGGGGACAGGCAAGGTCGGGGGGGAAAAGGGGACAGGCAAGGTCGGGGGGGAAAAGGGGACAGGCAAGGTCGGGGGGGAAAAGGGGACAGGCAAGGTCGGGGGGGAAAGGGGACAGGCAAGGTCGGGGGGGGAAAAGGGGACAGGCAAGGTCGGGGGGGGGAAAGGGGACAGGCAAGGTCGGGGGGGGGGGAAAGGGGACAGGCAAGGTCGGGGGGGGGAAAGGGGACAGGCAAGGTCGGGGGGGGGAAAAGGGGACAGGCAAGGTCGGGGGGGGAAAAGGGGACAGGCAAGGTCGGGGGGGGGAAAGGGGACAGGCAAGGTCGGGGGGGGAAAGGGGACAGGCAAGGTGGGGAAGGGTAAAGGGGCAGAGGGGACAGGCAAGGCAGGGACAAGGGGCAGAGGGGACAGGTAAGGCAGGGACAAGGGGCAGAGAGGACAGGTAAGGCAGGGACAAGGGGCAGAGAGGACAGGTAAGGCAGGGACAAGGGGCAGAGAGGACAGGTAAGGCAGGGACAAGGGGCAGAGGGGACAGGTAAGGCAGGGACAAGGGGCAGAGGACAGGTAAGGAAGGGACAAGGGGCAGAGAGGACAGGTAAGGCAGGGACAAGGGGCAGAGAGGACAGGTAAGGCAGGGACAAGGGGCAAAGAGGACAGGTAAGGCAGGGACAAGGGGCAAAGAGGACAGGTAAGGCAGGGACAAGGGGCAGAGGGGACGGGTAAGGGGAAAGGAGCAGATAGGACAGGTAAGGCAGAGGGAAGGGGCAGATAGGACTGCTAAGGCAGGTGACATGGGCAGCAGGTAACATGTCAGGCAAAGGTGAGAAATACAGCAAAAGAGATGAGGTGGGGGGATGGAGGAGGGGCAGGAAGGCAGAAGAGAGGGGTGGGAGATGTTAGTAACAGGCCCAGGCCATTCAGATTTAACTCACAAAGAAAACACATAAAAAGGTTACCACCAGTGAAATCCTCATGAAAAAGATCCGGAGATACAGGCAGATAAATGAAAAGCAAATCTCAATATTGGGCACACCTCGACACGGGGAGATGGAGGTACAGGAAACATACAGGCGACCTGACGCTCCTAGAATCCTCCCCCAACAAAGGATAATCGAATGAAAGTCATCAGCTCCAGGACTGAATTGTACAGAGCCAGGCTTTCATTCTGCTGTACCGTCACATTGTCCCACACGACCTTCAATAACCTCTCGCTTGGTGGTAGAGCCACCAGAGACCAGGAACACATCGCTCACCAAGCGGAGCAGATTCTGCACTTTTAAAAGGTTGTTTGTTCCATAATTAAATTGCACCTGGCTTTGAGCTGCAGACATCATCCCATACACCGTCCATCGCAGGGAAAGGGTATACATCCCCGAGCACATATCCTCACCGACCACGGGAACTACATAATGTTCAATCTATGAGACGCTGAGCACCTGGCAAATTTATGGTGTTCACCGGTACCAAGAACAATGTGTGAATATGCAATTTCCCATAAGATACCAAAGACCCGAAAGCAGCAATAATTCCAGACTCGTCCCGGTGATAGAGAATAAAAGCGTCCTGTTTTGCGACCTCGGCGAGGTCTACTTGTACGACTGGTATTCCAAAATTTATTTTTGTCATCGGACATGAAAATTTAGCAGTAAATACAAAATCGAGAACTCAGAGAGCCCTTGCATAAGAAACATAGGTGGGGTCTGCACGGACATTTACGGTAGTCACCAAGAATTCAAGCCCTTGAATGCCATGGTGGAAGGCCCAACATGCAATCTCTGATCTGGATGCAAGGACAATTTGCTCATCTGTATCACAACTATTTACGAATGAACATTTACGGTGGTCACCAAGAATCCAAGCCCTTGGATGCCAAGGTGGAGGCCCAACATGCAATCTTGGATCGGGATGCAGGGACAATTTGGTTATATGTACCACAACCATTTATGAATGAACATTTACGCTGGGGTCACCATGAATCCAAGCCCTTGGAAGCCAAAATGGAGACCCAAAATGCAATTTCAGATCTGAATGCAAGGACAATTTGGTTGTATGTACCACAACTATTCATGAATGAACATTTATGGTGGGGTCACCAAGAATCCAAGCCCTTGGACGCCAAGATGAAGGCCCAACATGCAATCTTAAGTATGCAGGGACAGTATGGTTATATGTAGCACAACTATTCATGAATGAACCTTATTGTAACTTGTTTCCAATAACAATACCATTTATTTATTATAGCAGGGATGGGTGGAATATTCTCATTTTCTTTTCCCAACCCTCGGTATCCAACCAGCAATTAAAATGCTCAAAGTCACACCATTCAAAACAAACCAACAACAAAAAGGTATCGGAGTCCTTAGACGGTTCTTGATAGGACTTGTCCCATAAACGATTGCTTTGTTTCAGGGAGAACTTACAAACATTCATGTCTTGGTGAGTATTGGGTTAAGGAAAGATTTTGCAGATGCTAAAACACCTGAGCACCGTCTGAAGTCTATCTCTACTAATCGTTAAATTTGGTAACATTCTGTACGAGGGAAGAAAAAGTGGATTCAGAGAAAAGATTTTTCCTTTAAATTTAAGTATTTCGTTGACCTAAAGAAGAGAAGTCTAACAAAAGCCGGCTCTGTTGGCACCTCTAACAAGGCTGCACCCCAGGAAAAGAGAAGCTCAGCACGCGGCTTCCATCTTTAATACAAACTCATTATCCTGTTGGCAATGGATTTGTCTCCTAAAGTGGTGCCAAGCTGCTCGAGTTTGTCAGCCAGCTCTGCAAGAGCCTCCCCGTCAGGTGTCCAAAGCAGACATGGAGAATCCTCTCGGGAGGAATCACAAAGTGACTCAACAAAGCGTCGGTGGTGGGAAACAAAGGGATTTGATCCCCGGGGAGGGAGGTGGAAGATAGGAAGGAGCTTCTGTTTTATCGCAGTCAAGCTCTCTATGCGTCGTTGCGACGCCCTCACATAATCACTCTCCAGCTGCCATTTTTTTTTTAATGAATATGAAGAAGTCAAGAAAAAAAAGCAAAGCCTGCCATGTTCTACTATTAGTACAGATATTGCAAAAGATCTGGCGTCTATAATACGAGATGAGTCCCAAGTACAGGACAAATGTCTTAATGAATGCACATAATGTCTTGTGTTGTGACTGCTGATCGATAACAACTATGGAAACGGTTGGAGCACTGCACAGGCCTCCCACACACTGCACGCGTTCCTCGGCCCCGCTGCCTTCTCTCTTGGGTTCCTCAAGCAAAGAGCAGAGATAAAGAACGATTCCCTACTGTATAGTGAAGTCACCACTTTCGACTTGCTGTACACAGCCTGCAAAGAGATCCACCAATATCATCATCGTCGTACTGCAGTACAGGATAAACATGTAAATGTATTCTGGCTGGAAGATCTATCACACATTCAGAGCCATCAGCATCTGGAGAGAGAGGGAGGATGACAAAATCTCCGAGCACATCTTCCAGAATGGAACCTGGCACATTGCCATGGCATGAGGAGCAGCCGTCCCGGTCACCGCGGTAAAATCTCAGGACCATCTTAGAAGCCTGTTTAACAGACAGAAGTATCACAATTATTACCATGTAGTACCAGATACCCTAAACTGGGACACCCTGCATTTATGTACCAGGATGGCTCATGAGACACAACTGTACAAGGGCGCCTTGAGCTCAGGGAGGTGCCTAGTGAATAAGCAGTCAAGTCAACAAAGCCTCTACCAGTGATGGTTCATAACTGACATGCATCAAACAATACCTTAGATCAGCTTCTCAACCTGCACCCCAGAGGAATCTTAACTGATTTTCAGGTCTTTGGGAACCCTGCTAAAACCAATTCATTGGGGGGCCAGTGGAAAGACTGCCCCTTGCATTGGGGGGGCCAGTGGAAAGAATGCCCCTTGCATTGGGGGGGCCAGTGGAAAGAATGCCCCTTGCATTGGGGGGGGGGCAGTGGAAAGAATGCCCCTTGCATTGGGGGGGCCAGTGGAAAGAATGCCCCTTGCATTGGGGGGGCCAGTGGAAAGAATGCCCCTTGCATTGGGGGGGCCAGTGGAAAGAATGCCCCTTGCATTGGGGGGGCCAGTGGAAAGAATGCCCCTTGCATTGGGGGGGCCAGTGGAAAGAATGCCCCTTGCATTGGGGGGGCCAGTGGAAAGAATGCCCCTTGCATTGGGGGGGCCAGTGGAAAGAATGCCCCTTGCATTGGGGGGCCAGTGGAAAGAATGCCCCTTGCATTGGGGGGGCCAGTGGAAAGAATGCCCCTTGCATTGGGGGGGCCAGTGGAAAGAATGCCCCTTGCATTGGGGGGGCCAGTGGAAAGAATGCCCCTTGCATTGGGGGGGCCAGTGGAAAGAATGCCCCTTGCATTGGGGGGGCCAGTGGAAAGAATGCCCCTTGCATTGGGGGGGCCAGTGGAAAGAATGCCCCTTGCATTGGGGGGGCCAGTGGAAAGAATGCCCCTTGCATTGGGGGGGCCAGTGGAAAGAATGCCCCTTGCATTGGGGGGGCCAGTGGAAAGAATGCCCCTTGCATTGGGGGGGCCAGTGGAAAGAATGCCCCTTGCATTGGGGGGGCCAGTGGAAAGAATGCCCCTTGCATTGGGGGGGGCCAGTGGAAAGAATGCCCCTTGCATTGGGGGGGCCAGTGGAAAGAATGCCCCTTGCATTGGGGGGGCCAGTGGAAAGAATGCCCCTTGCATTGGGGGGGGCCAGTGGAAAGAATGCCCCTTGCATTGGGGGGGGCCAGTGGAAAGAATGCCCCTTGCATTGGGGGGGGCCAGTGGAAAGAATGCCCCTTGCATTGGGGGGGGCCAGTGGAAAGAATGCCCCTTGCATTGGGGGGGGCCAGTGGAAAGAATGCCCCTTGCATTGGGGGGGGCCAGTGGAAAGAATGCCCCTTGCATTGGGGGGCCAGTGGAAAGAATGCCCCTTGCATTGGGGGGCCAGTGGAAAGAATGCCCCTTGCATTGGGGGGCCAGTGGAAAGAATGCCCCTTGCATTGGGGGGCCAGTGGAAAGAATGCCCCTTGCATTGGGGGGCCAGTGGAAAGAATGCCCCTTGCATTGGGGGGCCAGTGGAAAGAATGCCCCTTGCATTGGGGGGCCAGTGGAAAGAATGCTCCTTTTACAGTAGTAGAATAGAATGCCACCCCTACAGACAGCCAAAAAAAAATAATTGGTGCCATGCAGCTGGCTCTGCCAAGTGACGTTGATCCTGGAACTATGCAGGGACCATAAGATGGAAAGTAAAGTAGTCACACCTCAAGGAACCCTTAGCAACCCCTAGTATTACATGGAAACATGGTTAAGAATGGTAGCCTTGTAGACAAAAAAAAAGTAGGGGTACAGCACAAATGGAATTCCTTTATAGAATAGGTCCTCCCCTTTTTGACAAAGTCCACGTAGATCCTATCTTGCAATTATTGGCCCATATACTGGGTGCAAAATGGTAAGGTAAAGCAGTCACACCTTAAAGGAACCCTTAGCAACCTCTGTAGAATCCCTAGGCTTCCATGGAACCATGGTCAAGAATGGTTGCCTTGTAGACAAAAAAAATAAAATAATATACGGGTACAGCAAAAAATGTCACTCTTACATAGAATACGTCTACTCACCCTTACAGGAAGATAAGAAAAAGATCATTTGGTCTTGTAAGATTTTGGTCAAGGGTCTTTGGCCTACTATCCTCCCCATTTCATGTTCCCTTCCGTAAGGACCCCAAATTTGCATTACTCCATTGCCCGATCCCGGGCCTTTTCTCTCACCAGCAGAAACTAGCCACATACCTATTTATCGCTGCCAAACTAACAATAGCAAGGGCTTGGAAAAAACCTTCTGTCTCATTTCCAGAGGTCAAGAATACCTTGACGACCCTTATGATCCATGAAAAAATGTCAAGCGTCCTCCACGACTCCCAAGAAAAATTCCTTAAGGTATGGGCCCCGTGGTGGTCCTATACACTCCCTAATCTACACCCGACTAGTCTAGGACTCTAAATTTTACTTGACCCTATCTCCAGCTTGAGGGACCCTCCTTTCTCTTCCCACTCCTTTGTTTCTGGGCTTCTTGCTCGCTGTTCTACACCCCCCACTGGTGTGCTTGTTTTTCAGTTTTTTTTGTGTCTTTGTGTTATTAAATTTTTTTCCCCCGTTCTGTGGACAACTCCGCAGCCCCCTTGGCTCCTGGGTCTCAAGGCTCAGGCATAACGCACTGACCCCCGGCCCTGGCTGGTGGGTCGGTGTCAGTTTATAATAATAAGTACCCTTATAATATATATTTTATCATGTACTTTAACGTGTACTTCTGTTTCATGTCCATATCCCCTGCGTGGGAATTTGTCTGTTTCCCCTTTTTCATATCTCAATAAAAACATTGTACCAGAAAAAGATCATTTGTGTCATGCCGATGGCTCTGCCAGGTAACATTGACCGTGAAACTATGCAGCCACCATAAGATGGAAGGTAAAGCAGTCACACCCTAATGAACCCTTAGCAACCTCTGTAGGAATCCTTGGATTGCATGGAACCATGGCCAAGAATGGTTGCCTTGAAGACAAATGGAAAAAATAAATTTAAAAAAAGTAGGCACAGCATGAATGGAACTCCTACATAGAATAGGGCCACTTATATTTGCCAAAGTCCATATAGATCCCATCTTGCCAATATTGGCCTATATATACAGGGTGCAAAAGGGTCCTGAGCACAACCATCATCTACATATTAAATACGTTGCAGGGAAAATGCTGTTAAGAGAATTCTATCTGGTCGTATGTCACCATTGTATGGCGTTTACATTGCCCCCACGCAACCTGGAGGTTTTTCCCAAGGACGCTGAATGTACAGATCAATGAAATCCATACATACATATAGCCTGATACAGTGGGGCAAAAAAGTATTTAGTCCGCCACCAATTGTGCAAGTTCTCCCACTTAGAAAGATGAGAGAGGCCTGTAATTGTCATCATAGGTAAACCTCAACTATGAGAGACAAAATGTGGAAACAAATCCAGACAATCACATTGTCTGATTTGGAAAGAATTTATTTGCAAATTATGGGAGGAAAATAAGTATTTGGTCCCCTACAAACAAGCAAGATTTCTGGCTCTCACAGACCTGTATCTTCTTCTTTAAGAGGCTCCTCTGTCCTCCACTCATTACCTGTATTAATGGCACCTGCTTGAACTTATCAGTATAAAAGACACATGTCCACAACCTCAAACAGTCACACTCCAAACTCTACTATGGTGAAGACCAAAGAGCTGTCGAAGGACACCAGAAACAAAATGGTAGACCTGCACCAGGCTGGGAAGACTGAATCTGCAATAGGCAAGCAGCTTGGTGTGAAGAAATCAACTGTGGGAGCAATAATTAGAAAATGGAAGACATACAAGACCACTGATAATCTCCCTCGATCTGGGGCTCCACGTAAGATCTCACCACGTGGGGTCAAAATGATCACAAGAACGGTGAGCAAAAATCCCAGAACCACACGAGGGGACCTAGTGAATTACCTGCAGAGAGCTGGGACCAACGCAACAAAGGCTACCATCAGTAACACACTACGCTGCCAGGGACTCCGATCCTGCAGGGCCAGACGTGTCCCCCTGCTTAAGCCAGTACATGTCCGGGCCCATCTGAGGTTTGCTAGAGAGCATTTGGATGATCCAGAAGAGGATTGGGAGAATGTCATATGGTCAGATGAAACCAAAGTAGAACTGTTTGGTAGAAACACAACTCGTCGTGTTTGGAGGAGAGAGAATGCCGAGTTGCAACCAAAGAACACCATACCTACTGTGAAGCATGGGGGTGGCAACATCATGCTTTGCCTTTGGGGCTGTTTCTCTGCAAAGGGAACAGGACGACTGATCTGTGTACATGAAAGAAAGAATGGGGCCATGTATCGTGAGATTTTGAGTGCAAACCTCCTGCCATCAGCAAGGGCATTGAAGATGAAACGTGGCTGGGTCTTTCAGCATGACAATGATCCCAAACACACCGCCCGGGCAACGAAGGAGTGGCTTCGTAAGAAGCATTTCAAGGTCCTGGAGTGGCCTAGCCAGTCTCCAGATCTCAACCCCATAGATAACCTTTGGAGGGAGTTGAAAGTCCGTGTTGCCCAGCGACAGCCCCAAAACATCACTGCTCTAGAGTAGATCTGCATGGAGGAATGGGCCAACATACCAGCAACAGTGTGTGACAACCTTGTGAAGACTTACAGAAAACGTTTGACCTCTGTCATTGCCAACAAAGGATAAATAAAGTATTGAGATGAACTTTTCATATTCACCAAATACTTATTTTCCACCATAATTTGAAAATAAATTCTTTCCAAATCAGAGAATGTGATTGTCTGGATTTGTTTCCACATTTGGTCTCTCATAGTTGAGGTTTACCTATGGATGACAATTACAGGCCTCTCTCGTCTTGTTAAGTGGGAGAACTTGCACAATTGGTGGCGGACTAAATACTTTTTTTGCCCCACTGTAAGTGAGGACAGAATGTTCCGAGCTTCAGCCCTGGCCTGCAACCTCTGTAGGAACCCTAGGCTTCCATGGAATCATGGTGAAGAACAATTGCCTTGTTAGACGAAGATCGAACCATTACTCCAACAGCTGTAAAAAATAAAATAAAAAGATTGAACTAAGCAGTTATGGAGTCACCACAAACCTCAACAAAGCAAAAGTTTCATCATGCCGGTAAAGCTGCTTTGAGTGAATCATCAGGATTTGAGGTTGGGACACGTATGTTGTTGTCTGATTAAAGATTATTGTGCAAAAAAGAAAAACGCTTGTTGATGTGTCTGCACATAAGCATGAGATAAGCAAAAATTCGGGCGAGGTGACATATATGCTAAAAATTCCGCACACACCTTACCTGTCAACCAGATGTACTCTTATTTAAGCAAACTGGTCTCCAGAGGATGAGTGAAGGAACTGCAAATTATGCCAAGCTCTGATGGGGGGCAAAGGTCAGCAAGTCCCTGGAAGATATATTCACTGCAAGGGGGACAAAATGTTGAATTACACCTGCAAGATACGGCTCTACTTTATTTTAGGTTAATTAACAGAAGCCCCAGACTAGGCCACAAAATGCGACCTTTCCATGTACAACGCTACAGGCAGCAGAGATTGTGCACCATAACCCTGATTTTCATGATAAATTAGCCCGTTCTGAACCAGTACAAGACTGCTGGGCCGCGGTGATTAATGGGTGACAGAAGACAACGAAACAAAAGCTCTCTGCCAGCACACGGATCAGAAATATTCCCGATGGAGCGCTATTTATTCCCGACTTCCCAATTAAACCATCACATCAGTATTCTTAGCAGAGGGTGCGGGGTTATCACAGGAACCTCTCGTAATTCAATCACAATTCTGAGACAAACTCGAGGGCTTTTCTTTAGGAACACTCGACTTCTCTCTCTTCCCAATACCCAACAACAGCCCTTCAGTCTAATGAGAGCCTTCCTCTAAGGCCCAAGAGTTTAGCTAAAAACATTTGTTATCGGTGTCATAAATGAAACGCGGCACACGACAAAGCACAGCTACCATTTTTCACACAGGAATAATGAGGAGATTGCCTTAAAAAAAAAAAATATAGATCTCTCATTTATATATATATATATATATATATATATATATATATATATATATATATATATATATATATATATATATATATAAACAATTTTGCCCACAGTAACTAAAGCAATATTTTTCAACCAGGGTTTCGCAGAACCCAAAAGGTTCCTCCAGGGGTTGTTAGGGGTTCCCTGGCCAACCAATATGTCTGAAAAGCCCCTCTAGCTGGGCCATTAAAATGGTAATAGAAGCTGGTTGTGGTAGACTCTGTAGAGCAGGGTTTCCTGGAACCCTCTGGTTCCTCCAGATGTTGCTAGGGGTTACCTGGCCAACCAAGGTGTCTGAACAGCCCCTCTAGCTGGGCCAGTAAAATGGTAATGGAAGCTGGTGGTGGTAGATCCTGTAGAGCAGGGTTTCTCAACCAGGGTTCCCTGAAACCCCATGGTTCCTCCAGAGGTTGCTAGGGCTTCCCATGTCAACCAAGATGTCTGAACAGCCCCTCTAGGATGGACCAGTAAAATGGTAATAGAAGCTGGTGGTGGTAGATCCTGTAGAGCAGGGTTTCTCAACCAGGGTTCCCCGAAACCCCATGGTTCCTCCAGAGGTTGTTAGGGCTTCCCATGTCAACCAAGATGTCTGAACAGCCCCTCTAGGACGGACCAGTAAAATGGTAATAGAAGCTGGAGGTGGTAGATCCTGTAGAGCAGGGTTTCTCGACCAGGGTTTCATGAAACCTTATAGTTTATCCAGGAGGTTGCTAGGGGTTCCCTGGCCAACCAAGATGTCTGAGCAGCCCCTCGAGCCGGGCCAGTAAAATGGTAATAGAAGCTGGTGGTGATAGACCCTGTAGAGCAAGATTTCTCGACCAGGGTTCTGTGGGACCCTAAGGTTCCTCCAGAGGTTGCTAGGGGTTCCCCTAAACAATAAAACAAATCTGCACTTTAGAGTACCCACTGGCACCAATGATCTTTTAAGCCATCTGTAAGCGGGGGATTATTCCCAATGACCACAAATGTAAGAAGCATTCTTCACCGACCATCACAATAATGTACTATGAGCTGTATATATAAAAATATTTATTAGCAGTGGGTCCCTGAAGACAAAAAGCTATTTCGAGGGTTAAAAAGGTTGCGAAAGCTTGAACTAAAGATTTGCTACCCCTGTCTCATCCGCTCTAAAACCCCCAACAGCTGGAAACGGTTGGTCACTCTGGACTTTGGAGACTTAGTTTGGCACATGGGTCCATCTCAGTGTGAGGGACGGACACAAAGAATATGCAGAACTTGTATCAATGTGTATGAGCAGGAAAGGGTGCCAAGCTGGGCAAATTCCTCTTCACTAGGTAACTTCAGATCAAACTAATCAACAGTAACTATGTTAGCGCCTAGGGACTCTACTGTAACAGAGAACATTCTACAACCTGCAGGATATTGCCATCACCCCAGAGGCCCACCACTCCATGGAGACTGTAGAGGTTACTGTAGATCTCACACAACGCTTTCACCATGATGCAACAATTATAAAAAAGGACAACAATTAAGATACACAGTCTTGCTAACCTTCTCATTACAAGACAAACTGATGGACCTCACAAGGAGAGCAGGCACACATTTTGTCCTGAAGCTGGTTCTCCCCAAGGAGAAGGTCTGTCCTACGAACAACAAGAGCGTCCCGTGAGAGGAGCTGGCAGCAGATGTCATCACCGCTATCGTCCAGGGAGGTCAGAATTACAAACAACAAGGAAGTACTGGAGCCAGTAAACACGAGGCAGGTGTCAGCGGCCTGAAGAGGAACCCCCAGAGATGGAAAGTTTGAGAGAGGAGTCATGCTTCAAGATTCCTGCACTGTTGTTGTGTGTTTAGGGTGCCTTCACACACACACACACACACACACACACACACACACACACACACACGGTGCCCACCTCCCGATCTGCCACAGCCCACCTCCCGATCTGCCACAGCCCACCTCCCGATCTGCCACAGCCCACCTCCCGATCTGCCACAGCCCACCTCCCGATCTGCCAGTCTTTTCATTTTTAGGAGTTCCGATTGACAGATTACAGAAGAGAAACTTATACAGAATAATGCAAAAAGCCTTTTTCCAATTTCTTTAGTGACCCCCCTCTGTGATGAGTCACCGAGAAACTGCTTGAAGCGTGTCAGTCAAACCTCCTTCAACAGCTCAAACGGGAATGCTTGGCGGACCAGATAGTTCCTGTTTAAAGGCTCAAGATGGGTCTTAATGGGAATAAACCGACACGTCATTCTTAGAGGTCTAAGGCTAGGTTAGGAAGAGTGATTTGATCAAGCCGACATTGGTTTCATTTAAGGCTAATCGAGATTCTTTTGCCATTTTCTTATAAAGAAAATCCAAAAACGCGTCAGTCCGGTCAGTCCCAAATATTGAACTGTTGAATGCTCAAGGAAGAGGCAGGTTATCAGATGAACAGATAAGAACAGCAGGGCGCAATCTGAGCGTAATATATTAACAGATTTATTGTGGTGAAAAGATAAATGGCAACTCACATGGTGACAGTTCAATCAGGCTCATCACATAGTAAAGGCTTCCGATGGACAGTCTCACAACAACAGGGATCCTCAGACCAGGATAGAAACAATGGGTGGAAGGATAAACCTGAAGGACCAAGAGAACAAACGGGGGGTACCAAACTAAGTGCAGCATTTATAGCACTGAGAAACACTAACAAATTGGCAACTCACATGGGAAGAAGTGGGATGGGGAGTCTCTTCCTACAACTTGCAGCCTGGAAAGTGCGGACATCAGGCTGAATGACAGCTTAGATGAGGAAGTGGAAACCAACAAGATGGTGAAGGGCTTCTTGTGGGATGCAGAGCAAACCAGAAGCGATGTCAGAGGCCGGAGCTATGCATTTCAAGGCCGCCCAAAAGCCACTTTCTCAAGCTCATTGCAACGTTGCACTAACCCTAAGCAACCAAAGTCCACCTTCCGTGAGCTTCGAGTAGTCAGCCATGAAGATTCCCCTTTGCCTGTGGCAAAACCACTGGCGTCCCTCTTGGACCCAGGATGGAGATTGAATATTCCTCCAAAGCGCCCCACCAGACCTAAAGATTTGGGGTGCTGCGTTGGGGTAAAGGCCAACAGATCTCTCAATTTGTAGCCAATTAGGAGGTGAGGGCAGAGACAGGTGGACTACACTGTCACTTTCCCGATAAATAGGGATGCACCTATATATTGGCAGTCGAAAATTAATAGGGTTATCAGTGTTTTGCCAATAGAAAAAAAAAAAGGCGTTGATAATGGCATGCTGCGTCCCATTGCTGCAATGCAAAAAGGCGCGCCCCCCCATTGACTGCAATGCAAAAAGGCGCGCCCCCCCCCATTGACTGCAATGCAAAAAGGCACCCCCCCCCATTGACTGCAATGCAAAAAGCCCCCCCCATTGACTGCAATGCAAAAAGCCCCCCCCCATTGACTGCAATGCAAAAAGCCCCCCCCCATTGACTGCAATGCAAAAAGGCCCCCCCCCATTGACTGCAATGCAAAAAGGCCCCCCCCTATTGACTGCAATGCAAAATCGCGCCCCATCGACTGCATTGCAAAATTGCCAATCACATAAAACATTTTTTATTTTTTAAACTGTCCGTTTCTGTACCAAGGCAAGTGCATCCCGAATTTTCGGTTTCGGCACCATAATTTTAATTTTGGTGCACCACTACTGAAATACAGCACCCCAGATTTTGAGGTTGGTGGGGCGCCTTACGGGTGGGGGGGGGCAAGAAGTGAAACAAAAAATAGAGGGGCAAGTATAAATCTTTCATAGGATAGGGCTACACGTTCAGATCCTCCCATAAACTCCGCGGTGACTGGTTCTCTTTAAGGTCCAATGTCCTCGCCAGTACATCGCAAAGCAAAGATTTAGACTGTAAGCTCTTACGAACGCCGCCTCTCTCCACGTTCGTCATCGCCGTTTACAGCGAGCAGCCAATTGGCAAAGCGCCACAAATCCCAGCATGCTGTACAGCGTGGACGCTAGACCCCCAGTCTGCTGGAAGCAGCCTCCAGCTTCGACAGATCTGGCAGCCTCCCCCACCTATCCGGTTGTTTGGTACCCCAGGCAGGGAGCCGCCTTGACACAAATCCGCCAGATTGAACAGTTTCCATTCCTTGCCGCGTCTCTCGTTTAATGGAGAATTAGCAGGCACTAAGTCTCCTGGTTTCCCCCCATACTAATGAGCCTCTCGGAGTAAGGAGCGTATAGAAAGAGGATTTCTCGCCCTGTTAAAATTAAATCCCTTTTTATTTCCTTAATGCCGTAAAGGGCAGCCTTCCGGGAGAGGGCATCATTGATTAAGAGCTTCAATCCCTTTCGTATCCACTCAGCAGACAATCCCAGGCCTCCTAATCGGGAGTGAGACTGAACAGCAGCGTCTGATCATTGCTGGAGCCGGTGACCCTGCGGTCCTGCTCAATTAATTATTAACCTGTCTTTCAAGCCCGCTCGCCGAGGCTCCATGCTTCTCTTTGAACTCCTGAATTAAAAGCCAGCTCGATGTTTTGCTAAATAAATGAGTATATCTTTCACAGAGATGCATCCTTAAACGCGGCTCAACACGAGACAGCTGGTCTTTCGGGATGTCCCGTGGGCACGTCTCCAACAAGCGATCTCATGTGTCACTCCAAGGCGTGGAGATGGAAGGCTGAGTACTCTTGTCTAGTTCCCTGTAAGATAATACCAGGCAGGTTGTGATCCCTTTTATTGGACGATTACCACAACTAATCACAGGGGTAATGCTGTCCTCTCTGGAATCCGACCCCACTTACATGTCAAACATCTCAAACAAACATGTCATGGAAGAGCGCCATGCCACCACAGAGAGAGATCGCTATCTGCAATTCCCACCAGCCAATATACAGAAAACCACTGACTATTGTACGCGAGGAGGGCGGGAACAAGAAACGGGTACTATGGAGAAGAGACCTGTAGAGGAACAAGAACCCGAGACTACGGAGAAGAGACCTGTAGAGGAACAAGAACCGTGTACTATGGAGAAGAGACCTGTAGAGGAACATGAACCTGAGACTATGGAGAAGAGACTTGTAGAGGAACATGAACACGAGACTATGGAGAAGAGACTTGTAGAGGAACAAGAACCCGGTACTATGGAGAAGAGACTTGTAGAGGAACAAGAACCCGGTACTATGGAGAAGAGACTTGTAGAGGAACAAGAACCCGGTACTATGGAGAAGAGACTTGTAGAGGAGGGAAGGAACACAAACCCAGTAACCATGGAGAAGAGACTTGTAGAGGAACAAGAACCCGGTACTATGGAGAAGAGACTTGTAGAGGAGGGAAGGAACACAAACCCAGTACTATGGAGAAGAGACCTGTAGAGGAGGGAAGGAACATGAACCCAGTACTATGGAGAAGAGACCTGTAGAGGGAAGGAACACAAACCCAGTACTATGGAGAAGAGACTTGTAGAGGAGGGGAAGAACACAAAATCAGGTATTATGCAGAAGAGACCTGTAGAGGTCTCATTTAAAGCCCAACTCCAACCAAAACCCCTTTTTTTAGGTTTGGATTGAGTGGTAAAGAGTAAGAACTTCTGTAAGGTTTTCTTGCACTCTGACCACTGTTGGAAAGATTCTACTCATTTCCCTATTCAGGTGACTCGGTGTCAAAGCGAGTCACCAGGGCAGGGAGAGGGGATTCTCTTTGGGGTCAAGAGACTTCCAAAATGCCTGATAAAGGTTCCACTTTATCCAATTTGAGGAAAAAGCTCACAGTTGTGTGAAATCACCTTCTACAACACCAAAGCCATCAGCAACTATCCCTTACCAAGCAGTTGATCAAAGAAAAGCAGCCACCAAGCTTCTCCATCTACATAGTGCCAGCGATTGCTCCTTAGGTTTTCTGCATTGACTGGATGGCTCAGGTAATCCACCGATCCAAAACGCTTCTGTACATGAGACTAGTCCTAAACATGGCCCAGCATATGCCATCACCTGGATAGTCACAAATGGGTCACCACATATGTGCTGCTCACACATGACCACACCCTACAAATGGGCAGGTCTGTGGCTAGCAGAAACACAGTACGCAGCTCTCCCTTCAAGGGGATCATTAGTCAGAATAGCAAGCCTACAGACATTCCAATCATCACCCAATTCTCCATAATGGGCAGGATTAGGAGAGCAGCCTTTAACATCTACAGGGACCTTGACAGATAACATGAAGAGCCTGGAAATGATGAATTGAGGGTGCATCTCCTAGAAGACATATCACCTCATTATTACCCACCTGATCATCATACCTACCAAAATCTTCAGGAAAGCTTTCCCAGAAGAGTGGAGGATGTTTTGGTTTGACAGTTTGATGTGGAGAAACTCGAGTGTCCCGAGAACCTCCACAGAAGCGTGAATGAACAATGAGGCCTTGATTGCCCAAGGCCTAGGGGACTCTTTTCATAGACGATTGTGCTCTTCCAACCTGGTGGTATCAGTTTGGTGAAAACCCTTTTCTGTTTCAGCATTACTGTGCTCCCCCTGTGTACAAGGCCAGCTCCATAAAGTCCTGGTGAGACAAGTTTGGTGTTGAGGAACTTGAGTGTCCTGCAAAGAGCCCTGACCTCAACCCTACTGAACACCTTTGGGATAAAAAAAAAAAAAATGCTGAAAATTACCCAGGTCTTCTCATCCAACAGTACCTGACCTCATAAATGTTCCTTTGACAGATTGGACACAAATTCCCACAGACATACTCCAAAATCTTGTGGGATACCTTTCCAGAAGAATAGAGCCAGCTCCACAAAGACCTGAGTTGACCAGTTTGGTGTGGAGGAACGCGAGTGTCCTGCACAGAGTCATGACCTCAACCCTACTTAACACCTTTTGAATGTATGGTAATGCCACTTGGGCACCAAAAGAAAAGGCTTGGATCACAATTGGAGTTCCAATTTACCCGAAAGGTGTTCAGTAGGGTTGAGGTCAGGGCTCTGTGCCATGGTGTGACCAGTTTGGTGTGGAGGAACTCAAGTATTATACACAAAGCCCTGACTTCAACCCTACTTAATAGCTTTGGGTTGAACAGAAATGCCAAATGTGAGCCAGGTCCTTGTTTTTTTGGTGCCCAACATGAGGCCTGATATGTGAGCCTGGTCTTCTCATTCAACATTAGTACCTGACCTCACAAATGGGCACAAATTCCTACGGACAGCCTTAATATATCTTGAGGAAAGTCTTCCCAGAAGAATGGAGGATATTATAGCCACAAAGGGGGTCCAACACTTTATTATTGGCAATGTAAGGGAAGGGCGGGGGGAGACAACGCTATATTAAATCGTCATGTGGTGGACCTTCCATGTTAATGGCCATTGGGGGAGGCAGAAACTCCATAATAGCCATGGATTTGGAATGAGATGTCCAACAAATCATAGGAGTGATGGCCGGGTGTTTATACACTTTTGACCACATGAGAAATAGGGAACCGTATAAAAATCGGCAAAACAATGCCAACCCTTTTTTGAAGCGATTGCTCATCAGTCCGTCCGATGAACAGAAACAGATGAGATAAATGTACATAGTACATAGACACCAAGACCTGACCTCACAAATGGGCACAAATTCTTAGACACCCTCAAATATCTTGAGGAAAGTCTTCCCAGAAGAATGGAGGATGATATTATAACCACAAAGGGGTTCCAAACGTTCATGTGGTGGATCTTCCATGTTAATGGCCATTGGGGGAGGCAGAAACTCAATAGCCATGGATTTGGAATGAGATGTCCAACAAATCATAGGTGTGATGGCCGAGTGTTTATACACTTTTGACCACATGAGAAATAGGGAACCGTATAAAAATCGGCAAAACAATGCCAACCCTTTCAGTGCGTTCGATGAATAGATTAGATGTACATAAACACCGAGACGGGTCATACATCATAGAAGAGATGATAAACGACAAGGTCATCACAATGCGAGAACTCAACCAGCCATCTACCAACACCGGATGTCATCCTCTGACTTCTTTACCATTTCTTTTGTTACGTTACCTTTATTAATAAGGGAGAAACGTGTGCTACTAATTGGAAAGGACCGATATGGGGAGGGAGCAGAATACGGGCACACCAATCTGAGTATTTACAAGGCAACGTCATAGTATCTTTAGAAGAACAAAAGGTTTAAAAAAAATAAATAAATAAACCCGGGGCTCTTCATATGATGCAACACTCCAAAATACTCAACAGACAGCACAGCCAGCGTTAAAGCTGGAATGCAAAAGTACAGATATTGACATTGTTATGTTTGTGAAGCCTTATCGCCTGCACAGCCCCGCATTCTCGGAGTTAGCAGCCATACCAGCTGCGTGGGGTCACAAGCCTGCAATGCATGCCGGGAAACTGCAACAGTTCCATAGAATTTCTCAGAGGAACAGAATCGTGTACCTGCCAGTAATTAGATCTGCCCAGCCAAAGATCAGGGAGACGAGCGAAACTTTGAATATCGAAGCCTTGGTATGACTGCTATGCAAGCGAGAGGCTTCTCGTTTACCGAATCCCCTTCACTAGGTCACGCCAATTTACAGATCAATTCATGCTGGAGCAAAGCATGGAGAATCCGCACTGGATCAGGAAAGATGAGCTTTGCTTCTCCAAACTGACACAGGCGTGAAATTGAAATGTATGCACGAGCACGTGGCAGTTAGAAGCACACTTGCATCATAAAAATAGACCTCGGTCACTCCTCCCTTAACTCAAGCAGAACTCCAACCTCTTTGTCTTATGTCCACAACTGGGAGCGAGACTCATCACACATCGATCCGGCGGACTGGAGCAAAGCCTGGTCCAATATTGCCAAATGCCAAATACAGCCTTATCTCCACAACAAGATGGCGAGCCAGGTAGGAGTGAATAGGGCCTCCTTAGCACCAGATCGAGATGAGGGAGCGAATGGGATCCACGTTCCGATGCGTAATTAGGTCAAAGGCCCCCCTCCCCCCTCAAGGTACATTAGGCTAGGTACCTAAACCACTTTTACAATCGCAAAACTCATGGTCTATCCATGGTGGCGGTCACACTCTGGGAGCCCAGTACTGACTGTCCAGGCACAGTATGTTCCCATTTGGGGTGCCGGGACGGCCTCACCGGGATCCTGGAACAGGTATCGTAGCTGCATGAGTTTTCTGACGTGAGTGCGGTACCGCATTAAGATTTTTAGCCTTATCACACCACTATTGTTCATCTCTTCTGTAATACGTAGGCTTGTTTATTGCCTCGTGAGAAATTTGTATTCCATGTACCGTATATACTCGAGTATAAGCAGACCCGAATATAAGCCGAGGCACCTAATTTTACCACAAAAAAACTGGGAAAACGTATTGACTCGAGTATAAGCCTAGGGTGTCCATCTGCATGCCTCACTGTTATGCCTCACTGTGCCCATGCCTCGACTGACGTTTAACATGGGAGTCTATGGAAGGGGTGTCCGGCTTTGAAAAATCGGTGCTCCCTGGCTGTAGGTCCCCCAGACAACAAACTATGCACACTTGTAGATGAAGAGCAATGCCGCGTACATTTTTTCATGGCCGTTTTTCACGTCGTGAAAAATGCTCTGAAGCCCACACACGATCATTTTTAATGACCATTTAAAAAAAAATAATTTTTCTCGTCATTAAAAACGGTCGTGTGTACGCGGCATAAGGCTACATGTGTGCCATGTTTGAGGTCCAGGGGACCTATGACCCCGCCAGTACCGGGTCCCCAAAGTCACCAGAGAAATTACCGTTTAACATGCGAGTCTATGGAAGGGGGTGCCCGGCTTTGAAAAATCAGTGCTCCCTGGCCGTAGGTCCCTCAGACAACAAGCTTAACAAACTTTGCACACATGTAGAGGAAGAGTGGGGCTACATGTGTGCCATATTTGGGGTCCAGGGGACCTACGGTCGGCCAGTACCGGGTCCCCAAACTCAGAGAAATTACCATTTAACATGGGAGTCTATGGAAGGGGTGCCCGGATTTGAAAAATCGGTGCTCCCCGGCCAACAAACTCTGCACACTTGTAGAGGAAGAGTGGGGCTACATGTATGCCAAGTTGGGCCGGCCGGTACTGGGTCCCCAAAGTCCGGGAAATCAGGCGCAAAAAGGTGACTCGAGTATAAGCCGAGGGGGGCATTTTCAGCACACAAAAAATGTGCCGAAAACCTCGGCTTAAGCCCCGTACACACGATCCGAATATCGTACGAAAAATGTTGTCCGAGGAAGAATCGTACGATAATCGGATCGTTAGTACAGAGCTTCGAGAGCCGATTATGACAGTTCATCCGATATTTTATCGGACTTGCAAGAAAATTTTCCTCGCACGATAACAAATCGTACGATTTTCGTTTAGTCAGTACAGTTGTCGTCTGAAAATACAATACAAATACATTACAACACATGACATCACTTCCGATTTTTTTTTTCTGTCATACGCGAATTTGTGACTTTTTAATTTTACTTGCGACTATTAAGTGAAAAAAGTCGTACGATCTGTCGTACGATATTCGGATCGTGTGTACGGGGCATTATACTCGAGTATATACGTCTAGTTGTAAACGAATAAAAATCTTAGAAAGCAAAACTAGACCTCGGTAAGATGGTGGATTGCCTACGCTGGGGCTGTATCGTGTTGAAACATTTGGTTGGAAGGGTGCTGAGCGTGTCCAAGCAAAATATAAAATTCTCGACCCGCTCCGATCTTCCGCGTGTGACGGATACATACAATACGGTTTCTATGTATTTTTGATAAGTTTTCCTAGCGTGGCGAACAGAGGCAAGTAAAACCGCCATCCAAGAATGGCCTTATCGGGCCAGCGAAAAAAATAACTAAATTCCATGAGAGATGAGAAGTTCTTTGCCTGAGCGCCTCGAATCTCTCAGCCATTTTGGATCCATTTTACGGAAATTCAAAGCTTTTACAAAAAGTCCTCGTTTTGTGCGAGAGCCTCCACCGGGTCAGCGAGCCTCGCTGTCAGTCACAGCCGGATCCGGCTGAGCGATATTTCCAATTGGCTGAACAAATAAAAAAGAAAAAAGGAGGGGACCAGCCGGGGGATTGGCAATTCAAATGGCGTCTTGTACCGTTGTTCCACCTGAAGACCTCGTGAACATGTCACTCTCTGGACAAGCCAAGCAGAGAGCAGGACACAGCACAGAGGCAGAATACCGCGCATGGCAGCCATCAGCCCGGCTTCTATTTCCCGATGATCCTCAACACGCATCGAGAATACTAACACTAGAAAAACGACCCAATGCAGATCCTGCAAAGCAAATACCGCTTTCTCAGGATTTACAAAGCAGAATGTCCTCCAAAAGGATCGTGTGGTTTCCTCCAGGTGGTACGGCTTCCACTCACCACCAGAAAAGGTGAAAGACCCCCCAAGAGATTGCCAAATACACTAGATTACCAAAAGTATTGGGACGCCTGCCTTTACACGCACATGAACTTTTTTTTGTTTACAAACTTTTTTTTTTATTGGGTACAAGAAAAAACTTTAATGGCATCCCAGTCTTAGTCCGTAGGGTTCAATATTGAGTTGGCCCCGCCCTTTGCAGCTCTAACAGCTTCAACTCTTCTGGGAAGGCCGTCCACAAGGTTTAGGAGGGAGTCTATGGGAATGTTGGACCATTCTTCCAGAAGAGCATTTGTGAGGTCAGGCACAGATGTTAGACAAGAAGGCCTGGCTTTGCAGTCTCCGCTCTAATTCATCCCAAAGGTGTTCTATCGGGTTGAGGTCAGGACCCTGTGCAGACCAGTCAAGTTCCTCCACCCCAAACTCTCTCATCCATGTCTTTATGGACCTTACTTTTTTGCACTGGTACAAATCATTTGGTGGAGGGGGGATTATGGTGTGGGGGAGGGGGTTGTTTTTTCAGAGGTTGGGCTTGACCCCCTTAGTTCCAGTGAAGGGAACTCTTAAGCCGTTTTCTTCCAGAAATGCATTTGTGAGGTCAGGCACTGATGTTGGACGAGAAGGCCTGGCTCAGTCTCCATTCCAATTCATCCCAAAGGTGTTCTATGGGGGGGTTGAGGTCAGGACTCTGTGCAGGCCAGTCAAGTTCCTCCACCCCAAACTCGCTCAGCCATGTCTTATTATGGAACTTTCTTTGTGCATTGGTCCAAATCATTTGGTGGGGGGGGGGGGCAGGATTATGGTGTGGGGGTTGTTTTTCAGGGGTTGGGTTGGCCCCTTAGTTCCAGTGAAGGGAACTCTTATGGCATCAGCAAACCAAGACATTTTGGACATTTTCATGCTCTCAACTTTGTGGGAGGAGTTTGGGGACAGCCCCGTTCCTGTTCCAACATGACTGCCCACCAGTGCACAAAGCAAGGTCCATAAAGACATGGATGAGCGAGTTTGGAGTGGAGGAACTTGACTGTCCTGACTTTAACCCAATAGAACACCTTTGGGAGACTGCAAACCAGGCCTTCTCGTCCAACATTAGTGCCTGACCTCACAAATGCTCTTCTGGAAGAATGGGAATGTTGGACCATAGACACCCTCCTAAACCTTGTGGACGGCCTTCCCAGAAGCATTGAAGCTGTTACAGCTGCAAAGGGCGGGGCAACTCAATATTGAACCCTCCGGACTAAGACTGAGATAGCATTGAAGTTCATGTAAAGGCAGGTGTCCCAATACTTTTGGTAATATAGTGTCCCCATATGCCCAACCCCAGACTGTCCACATCACCAAAAGTCCTATTAGGAATCATGACTTCACAAATATGTCCCCGTCCCTAGACTGTCCATCACATCATCATCACCAGTCCAATTAGGTACCAGTAAGGCTTCACAAATATGTTCCTGTACTCCCATTACCAAGCTGTCCACCACATCATCACTAGTCTCATGAGGAATACTCAGTCACCAGGCCTGTCCATCACATCAATAGTCCTATTAGATGCCAGTGTGACTTAATACGTCCCCGTCTGTACCTCTTCACAAGATTGTACACATCACCAGTCCTGTTGGGTACCAGTATGATTTCACCACTACGCCCCCCATACCCTCTCCACCAGACTGTCCATACTGGTATATAATAGGACTGGTGATAATGTGGACAGTCTGGTGAAGAGGGTATGGGGGGCATAGTGGTGAAATCATACTGGTACATAATAGGACTGGCGATGACGTGATTTCACCACTACGCCCCCCCCCCATACCCTCTCCACCAGACTGTCCACATCATCACCAGTCCTATTATGTACCAGTATGATTTCACCACTATGCCCCCGTACCCTTGTACCAAAACGGTTCACCACATCATCAACCGCTAGTCCTATTAGGCAACCATATGACTTCACAAACACATCCCTGTACCCACATCCCCGTACCCACATCCCCACACTGTCCACATCTAAAGCCTTCATAAATATGTCCTTGTACCTACTTCAGACTGTCCATGTCATAATCTTCGCCAGTCATATTAGGAACCAGTATGACATCACAAATATGTCCCCGAAATGTCCACCGCATCATCACCAGTCCTATTATGTACCAGTATGATTTCACCACTATGCCCCTCATAGCCTCTTCACCAGGCTGTCCACATCATCACTAGTCCTATTATGTACCAGTATGATTTCACCACTACGCCCCCCATACCCTCTCCACCAGTCCTATTAGATACCATATGACTTCACAAGATGTCCATAACTTGGTTTTACATTATAGATAGTTGAGAGCAGAACAGCTAGAAGAAGATTGTTAGATTTCTATCTACATACAAACACAAAAAAAGAATACCAAGCCGTCTACAACTAGGGGAACTTTTTGCTTTTCCTGGGCTATGAAAACCCGGAACGGAGGCCCCAAGTCCATTTCTCCTCTTTTGTTTCAGGTTCAATGAACGAAATCCCCTTTGCAACCCGTTTTTCTTTTTTTTTTTATTCACCATTTGGTTCCCATACCGCCAAGAGATGAGGACACCCCTAGGTAGGAACCCCCGGGGTGTAAATATTGGCGGGCTCCCTCCTAGGACTTGTCCCTGAACCTGGCGGGATATTAGAAGAGATCTCCTCAGAGGAGGGGCAATGGATACAGCCGATATAAAAGGAGATGTTGGTGGAAAATCCACAAGCTTGGATGACCCGCCTCGGCGTCATTTAAATATTCCTCTGATTTGTGTTACAGAAAACATCTCATTAAACATTATTATTATTATTATATTGCATGCAACTGGGCAACTTATTCCAACAGAGCAAAACAATATCCCATCACAGAGATAAGACGACCGATAAGTTGTGGACTTTGATAAGTAGAAGGAACGCCGTGAGAAAAGCATCTGTAGACCCAGCTGAAGAAACGTTCCACTTGTGTTTGGAACTTCGTGGGCAGAGAGTCCAAGGCCACTGGAATGGCCTACAGGGGGGGGGAGGGGCTCTGGAGCCATTAATCCCAAACCAGAAGCCGTGGAGCAGTTTTAGGATTATCAAGGAAAAAATAAACGCTCCATAAATTTGTGAGCGGCTGTGTGGCCCCCCCCTGGCTGCTCTCTAGACCTGGAGTTGGTTGCGTACAAAGAAGGAATCTCCAGTTCATCAGCAAAACTCTCCTCCACTGTACAAACATTTACAATGCATGTCTTTCATTGGTTAGATCAGTCTCCGAACTACGGCCCGGGGGCCAGGTGCCGCCTTTTGCTTGCCTTGGGGGCACAATGTTATCCACCAGCACCAACGATGGGGCACTCCTCCTCCCACCGACACCAACGATGGGGCACTCCTCCTCCCACCGACACCAACGATGGGGCACTCCTCCTCCCACCGACACCAACGATGGGGCACTCCTCCTCCCACCGACACCAACGATGGGGCACTCCTCCTCCCACCGACACCAACGATGGGGCACTCCTCCTCCCACCGACACCAACGATGGGGCACTCCTCCTCCCACCGACACCAACGATGGGGCACTCCTCCTCCCACCGACACCAACGATGGGGCACTCCTCCTCCCACCGACACCAACGATGGGGCACTCCTCCTCCCACCGACACCAACGATGGGGCACTCCTCCTCCCACCGACACCAACGATGGGGCACTCCTCCTCCCACCGACACCAACGATGGGGCACTCCTCCTCCCACCGACACCAACGATGGGGCACTCCTCCTCCCACCGACACCAACGATGGGGCACTCCTCCTCCCACCGACACCAACGATGGGGCACTCCTCCTCCCACCGACACCAACGATGGGGCACTCCTCCTCCCACCGACACCAACGATGGGGCACTCCTCCTCCCACCGACACCAACGATGGGGCACTCCTCCTCCCACCGACACCAACGATGGGGCACTCTTCCTCCCACCGACACCAACGATGGGGCACTCTTCCTCCCACCGACACCAACGATGGGGCACTCTTCCTCCCACCGACACCAACGATGGGGCACTCTTCCTCCCACCGACACCAATGATGGGGCACTCTTCCTCCCACTGATACCAATGATGGGGCACTATTCCTCCCACCGACACCAATGATGGGGCACTATTCCTCCCACTGATACCAGTGATGGGGCACTATTCCTTCCACTGATACCAGTGATGGGGCACTATTCCTCCCACTGATACCAGCGATGGGGCACTATTCCTTCCACTGATACCAGTGATGGGGCACTATTCCTTCCACTGATACCAGTGATGGGGCATTGTTTAGTCCTACTGATGCTGGGGAATTTTCAACTCCCAATGGCCATGGTCTGGCCCCCCTAAAGTCTGAAGGACAGTTAACTGACCCTTTGTTTAGAAAGGAGACCCCTGGGTCAGATCATGATCCAATCAGCCCCCCAAACTATGGTCTTTGGTCACATCAGTAGAAAGCATATTAAAGATTGGTATATTAGACGAGGATAGTTTGCATATGGAAAGTCAATAAAGGTTTTTCTAGAATGGTGGATACCTAGAGAAGAGAAGGTCCGTCTTCTAGATTTCCTTCAGACTGAGAGAAGACGACGATCTTGGATCATGGAGAAAAGGGGCAATCACTATAAACACCGCCACATCCCCCAACAGATAGAAAGCCAAGGTGGGAATTGTAGCAATGGTGTAGATCCCCTGAAGGCTGCGTCCTGCTCACAAGGTCGTTGAGCCTCCTTGTAACAATATCCATGCAAATTACCTCGGAGTCATTTAGATTTAACTGCTGGGGATGAGAAGCCGCGCCGTGCGTCTTAATTGCAGTGGATGAAGTGCTGAATTTCAGACTCCTGCCGTCCGCATGGCCTAACAGCATGCAAATCACACCGGACGGTCTGTGAACGACACAAGGAGAGGGCGCTAATCAGCGGGGGCGGGGGGGGACGCATAACACGCCAAGGTGACCCCTTTTATCCTCAAGTGTACCTGTCAACTGGATCTAGTGCAGGCAGCCGCAATGGGCTGAACCACTACAGCTCATCAATTCGAGGGAAAACAGGCACACCGGACATGGAATGTGCCTAAAAAGTGGCCAATCGGAATCGCCGGACTGGCTCCGATCCGCAACTACCAGATGTTGAAGCCAGTTTTCTGATCTATTACTCCAGAATCCATCCAACTCCTCTGGGTCCATCGATTCCCGCAATGCAGGCCCCCAAACAAGGGAGAGAGTTGAGACCTCTGAAATGCTATCGTTTTCGAAGAAAGAGGCAGCCCTGCCTCGAAACGCGTAGCCACGCCCATGATATCGCTTCCTGAGCCACGTGCTCTCCACCGATGGTCATCTTGTGCTCTCCAGGGCCCCCCATCCACAGGCACCAGTGACAGCTGAACCCCGCTCGGCTCTCCAACATCTGGATGAATCACCACTTGAAGACCAGGCTTTTTTTTGCCGTCGCAAATCAGTATATTTTGCTAGAAAATTACTCAAAACCCCAAACATTAAAAACATTTTTTTAGCAGAAACCCCAGAGAATAAAAATGACGATCGTTTTTAATTTTTTTAATGTCACACAGTATTTGTGCGGCGGTTTTGCGAATGTAATTTTTTTGAGGGGGAAATATACCGTATATACTCGAGTATAAGCCGAGTTTATCAGCACTTTTTGCGCCTAATCTCCCAGAATTTGGGGACCCTGTACCAGCCGGCCATAGGTCCTCTGGACCCCAAACTTGGCACACATATTGCCCCACTTTTCCTCTACAAGTGTGCAAAGTTTGTTGTCTGTGGGACCTACGGCCGGGGAGCACTGATTTTTCAAACTCAGGCACCCCTTCCATAGACTCTTGTGTTAAACTGTAATTTCTCCAGTGATTTTGGGGACCGGGTACCGGCCGGTCGTAGGTCCCTTGGACCCGGAACTTGGCACACATGTAGCCCCATTTCTCCTCTACAAGTGTGCAAAGTTTGCTGTCTGGGGGACCTACAACCGGGGAGCACCGATTTTTCAAAGCCGGGCACCCCTTCCACAGATTCCCATGTTAAACGTCAGTCTAGGCATGGGCACAGTGAGGCATGCAGATGGACACCCTAGGCTTATACTCGAGTCAATAAGTTTTCCCAATTTTTTGTGGTAAAATTAGGGTCCTCGGCTTATACTCGAGTATATACGGTACTTAAAAAAAAAAAAAAGTTTACCCCAACATTTTTGTAAAATGTGAAAGATAAATGTTACCCAGAGTAAATAGATACCCAACATGTTCACGCTTTAAAATTGCGCTCGTGGAATGGCACCAAACTACGGTACTTAAAAATCTCCATAAGCGACGCTTTAAACGCCTTTACAGGTTACCAGTTTAGAGTAAAAGAGGAGGTCTGGCGCTAGAATTATCGCTCTCGCTCTAATGTTCACATCGACACCTCACGTGTGTGTGTGTGGTGCGAACACCGTTTACATATGCGTGCGCTTCTGCGCAAGCGCGGACGGATGGGGCGCATTACTTTTTTTTTTTTACACTGTCCCTTTAATTATCTTTTATTTCTATTACAAGGAATGCAAACATCCCTTGTAATAAAAAAAATTAAAAAAAAAAAAAGGCATGACAGGTCCGCTTTAAGTAGAGATCTGGGGGTGAAAAAGACCCCAAATCTCTGCTTTACCTTTAAAAGCAAAAGATCAACAAAAAAAAAAAAATTTGATCTTTTGCTTTAAAAAAAAAGAATAAAATATTTACTTATAAATTATTATTTACCAGCCTGGACCGAATGTGACGTGATGACATCACTCCGGTCTTCCAAGACCATAGAAGCACAGAGTATCTACTCTTTGATCGCCTATAGGAGCAGCGGGCCGCATAGTCAGGTCGTTTCTCGGGCGAACCAGTGGAAACGGTAAGCCCGAGAAACACCGGCGAAGAAGGGGGAGGGTGTTGCTATTTACATAGCTTGCTTTTCATTCACCTATTGCTACACTTAGCCTGCTGCCCTCAGTGGGGTCTCCTTTGCATTACAGGTGATGCAATCCCACCCAAGGAAGCTCATCCTGTTCTACGAAGGTCCATCAAATGGAAAGCTGACCCTAAATGATGTTTCCATATAGCGGTCATCACTGCAACGTCTTGTAAGTTGCCAATCCTCATGTGAATAAATACGTTTTTACACTGCTACACTCAGATGCGCCCTCTGCTGTCCTCATCTACGACCTCTGAAACGCGTTGACTTGTTACGATGAAAAATACTACAGGATTCAAAAAAAACACATGGAGCTCTTGTCTTCCCCAACTCCCTGCCAACAACAGCGGCCTTTGCGATCCTTGTGAGACGACACGAGATATTTGAATCTGGTGGGGAAGTTTTAAAACCAACAAAGCTGAACTGTGAAAAAAAAAAACAGACTACCGTTGCCAATCTCATGAAAATACCAGCTGCCTGGCTTCCCCCCCCGACAATATCAATACATGGAGTCTTCGCTGCAGAATCCTGAAACAATTCCGACGTTGCAGGTGCTTCGTGCGACTCGCCAATGAACCAAATCAACATTTTTTTTCGAGATCTCAGATGACAAGATGAAGGGATCGTTCACCTCCTGGCATAACCGCTACCCAGACATACAGGTTTGGCTGGTTCTTAAATAAAGTTTAAAATCGACACGCAGAGCGATTTTTACTGATAAAACTGAGGGCTGCCAACCAGAAAAAAGGACAAAAAAACAGTAATATTAAACTTATTTCCACCCAGAGAGATTTTCACGTAACTGGACAAACGAAAAACGCTGATTTGTAACCAATGGGGTGGCCGGTTTTAAATCACAGCGAGTTCAGCCGCTTCAAAAGCCTCGTACACACGGTCTGACTTTTTGCCCAAAAACTTCTAAATGAGCAAGTTTTCAGAAAAAAAAAAAATCAGACCGTGTGTACGCTCCATCGGTCAAACTTTTTCGGTTGGTCATCGGACAAAAGTTCGCTCTGCAAACGGACAAACTTTTCGGCAACAAAAGTCCTACGGTGCAAAGTCCGACCGTGTGTACAGAAATCCATCGGACTTTTGTCCGAAGTACAAACACGCATGCCCAGAACCAATGTTAAAATCAACCAACAAGAGCAGAAGTTAACCAAAGGGTGGCAGTAAAGAGCAGAAAAACCACGTGATGTTGGGAAAGTTTTGGCAAAAGTTTGCAGAAAAGGCCTGCCGTGTGAATGCTATGGGTGTTCCCGGCCAACTCCCTTCGGACAAAAATCCACGGAAAAGTTTGTTTGAAGTCTGACCGTGTGTACGAGGCTTTAGCCAGTAAAATTGGCCACGCCGGCAACGGTCAGACAAGACCACACAAAGCCAGTCATCTTCATGAGGTCCGTGGGCTCAGATTTGCATAATACGGTGCCTTGAAAAAGGGTCTGGACTGTGACTGGGCCATTCTAACACATGAATATGCTTTGATCTAAACCAGAGGTCTCTAAACTTTCTAAACAAAGGGCCGGTTTACCATCTTTCAGACTTGAGTGGCCAGTGGAAGTGGAACTTTTTCTAGCATCAGTAGGCGTAAACATCAACACATTTTGGTATTAGGTTAGGAGGAATAGTGCCCCATCTTTGGTATCATAGGGAGTAATTGTGCTCAGTAGAAAAAAAATGGTGCCCCATTGTTGGTGTTAGATGTCAGAATAGGGTCTCATATCAGTGGGAGGATTAGTGCCCCAAGGGCCGGATAAAGGCAAGGGAAAGGGCCGCATCCGGCCCCCGGGTCGCGGTTGGGAGACCACTGATCTAAACCATTCCATTGTAGCTCTGGCTGTACTTTAGGGTCGTTGTCTTGCTGGAAGGTGAACCTCTCCCCCCCCCCCCCCGGTCTCAAGTCTTTTGCAGATTCTAACAGGTTTTCTTCTAAGATTATCCTGTATTTGTCTCCATCCATCTTCCCATCAACTCTGACCAGCTTCCCTGTCCCTGCTGAAGAAAAGCATCCCCACCACATGATGCTGCCACCACCATGTTTCACGGTGGGGATGGTGTGTTCAGGGTGATGTGCAGTGTTAGTTTTCCACCACACACAGCGTTTTACTTTTATGCCAAAAAGTTTAATTTTGGTCTCATGTGACCAGATCAACTTCTTCCACATGTTTGCCGTGCCCCCCACATGTTTGCCGTGTCCCCCACATGTTTGCCGTGTCCCCCACGTTTGCTGTGTCCCCCACATGGCTTCTCACAAACTACAAACAGGACTTCTTATGACTTTCTATCACCAATGTCTTTCTTCTTGTCACTCTTCCATAAAGGGCAGATTTGTGGAGAAGCACGACTAATAGTTGTCCTGTGGACAGATTCTCCCCCCTGAGCTGTGGATCTCTGCAGCTCCTCCAGAGTTACCATGGACCTCTTGGCTGCTTCTCTAATGAATGCTCTCCTTGCCCGGCCCGGTCAGTTTAGGTGGACAGCCATGTCTTGGTAGGTTTGCAGTTGTGCCATACTCTTTCCATTTTCCGATGATGGATTGAACAGAGCTCCGTGAGATGTTCAAAGCTTGGGAGATTTTTTTTTTTTATAACCTAACCCTGCTTTATACTTCTCCACAACTTTATCCCTGACCTGTCTGGTGTGTTCCTTGGCCTTCATGATGCTGTTTGTTCACCAAGGTTCTCTAACAAACCTCTGAGGGCTTCACAGAACAGCTGTATTTATACGGAGATTAAAATGACACACAGGTGGACTTGATTTATTAATTAGGTGACTTCTGAGGGCAATTGGTTCCACTAGATTTTAGTTAGGGGTATGAGAGTAAAGGGGGCGTCATACAAATGCCCCCCCCCCCCACACCACACACACTTTTCACATATTAATTTGTATAATTTTCCTTCCACTTCACAATTATGTGCCACTTTGTGTTGGTCCATCACATAAAATCCCAATAAAAATACATTTACGCTTTTTGGTTGTAACATGACAAAATATGGAAAATGTCAAGGGGTATGAATACTTTTTCAAGGCACTGCAAATCCAATGTGAGCACCAGACTAAAGACCAGAGAGCCCAAGATCGACAACGCTCAACTACAACAGAACATAGGTGGTCTAAACACGTTTCGGGGGCCACAAACGGTTTAACTGATGTGTATATTCTGAGGGACTCAAAAAAGACGATCAATTTAATCTGCCCAGCGGCAAATTGGCAACACCACATGTTTTTCTCCCAGGCAATTATATGCATCTTCTTCAAAAGTTAGATTCATTTTGGCGATTGTTCCAATTCTAGTCTCTTGGCGTATGCACAAACAGTTGAGCCCTGAAGAAGGGGGGACCTATGTACCCCCGTAACGTGTTGGCTGTTCAGTTGTGATTACCATAAGAAGATCTTGGTTTCTCAGTTTAATCTGGCACTCTCACTGGACTTTTTATGGGAATTCAAAACTTTCGGTCCCCGAATTTCAGAGGTACTCTGTGGTGGGAGCAGCCCCCACTGGAGCCACTGCGCCCCGTATGATTTCCGTGTTTGATTTACCTTCCTCAACCATCGCCCTTTGAGGAGTCAAATCCAGCAGCCCGAGCACATTGGTTCCAGTCGCTTGAGCTTTGCCCTTAAGCAGAAACTGGAGGGGCACATGAGACGAGCCTAGGCCAAAACACTTCAACTAGCACCAGATTATTATGTGGTAAACAGCGGCAGTCAGACATTGGCATCCATTCACGAAAAGCACAAAGCTGAGATTTTCACAACCATTGACGGCTTGCTAATTTTAGTGGTCGCTCTTTTCCAATTCAATAAAAGTTTTATCATGCGGATCTGAGGAATTTACTGCGTGCCGGTTATAGGATCGATTTCTGCAGTAATCAGTAGATCAATGTCCATTCTGAAGAATGATTTGGTTTCTAAAACCAATGCTACATGTAGGTTGGCATTACCCGGGGAGGTCCTGAGAGGCAGCTACAGGAGGAGAGCAGAAGACGCGGCTGCTCCAGCTGGAGATGAAACGACCCAAGAGATAAAATAAAAAACAAATCACAGGGAACAGTTAAATATTCATATTTTATTGCGGCAACAAAATGATTCCACATCACCGCAATAATTTTGTGTTACTAAAGATGATAAAGTAACACATTTACGCGGCTTTGGGAATTGATACAACATGGGATCGCCTCGAAATTTACCAATTTATTGGAATCTGGCTGCAATGGACAACACGTACCTTACCGCGAGATTTACAGGACATCCCTATGGAAAAACCACGAAGGTGACCCTACGTGACATCCTTATGGAAGAACCACAGAGGTGACCGTACAGGACTGCCCTATAGAAGAACCACAGAGGTGACCCTACATGGATATACTCATGGAAGAACCACAGAGGGTACCCTACATGATATACTCATGGAAGAACCACAGAGGGTACCCTACATGATTTCCTTATGGAAGAACCACAGAGGTGACCATACATGATATCCTTATGGAAGAAACCAGAGTTGACCCTACAGGATATCCCTATGGAAAAACCATAAGAGGTGACCCTCAAACTCCCCCCCCCCCCCCGAGCTCACATGGGATCACCTCGGGATTGGCAAGTTTAATCAAATCTGGCTGCAATGGACAACAGACATTTCCCTTACCAGTAGGGTCATAGGACATCCCTATGGAAGAACCACAGAGGTGAATCTACAGGACAACCCTATGGAAGAACCACAGGGGTGACCCTAGAGGATATCCCTATGGAAGAACCAAAGAGGTGACCCTACAGGACATCCCTATGGAAGAAGCACAGAGACCACCCTACAGGACATCCCAATGGAAGAACCACAGAGGTGACCCTACAGGATATCCCTATGGAAGAACCACAGAGGTGACCCTACAGGATATCCCTATGGAAGAACCACAGAGGTGACCCTACAGGACATCCCTATGGAAGAAGCACAGAGACCACCCTACAGGACATCCCAATGGAAGAACCACAGAGGTGACCCTACAGGATATCCCTATGGAAGAACCAAAGAGGTGACCATACAGGACATCCCTATGGAAGAACCACAGGGGTGACCCTAAAGGATATCCCTATGGAAGAACCAAAGAGGTGACCCTATATGACATCCCTATGGAAGAACCACGGACAAGACCTTACAGGACATCCTTATGGAAGAATCACAGAGGTGACCCTACAGGACTTCCCTATAGAAGAACCACAGAACTGACCCTATATGACATCCCTATAGAAGAACCACAGAGGTGACCCTATATCAGGCATGTCCAAAGTCCGGCCCGCGTTCCGGTTAAATCTGGCCCCCCTGGTGATTTGGATAGAGATACATACATATATATATATATATATATATATATATATATATATATATATATATATATATATATATATATAGATAGATAGATAGATAGATAGGATAGATAGAGAATATATATATATATACTCTATCTTTTGTGGCCCCTAGGGCCACAAAAGATATAAAGTGTATTTATCACCGCTGCCTCGGAGGGGACAAGGAGGGCGTGGGACGAGCGCTGTCAGATTACATACAGGAGAATCTCCTGTTTACTCTGTGGCATCTGTAATAGAAATTCCCGTCTCCTGAGCTGCCATTGGACGACTGTTCTGTCTATCATAGGAGGTGGGACTTTGTATTAAAGAGGCCGCCGTGTAAACAGGAGATTCTCTTGTATGTAAATATGTCAGCGCTCAAATTCTTGATGGGCAGTGTAGTAGTGCTCGGACGAACATACTTAGACCGAATTTTAATGGTTGAAAGAATGTCAGGCAAAATGGTCGGCCCTCATGCATGTTCACTTAATCAAATCTGGCCCTCTTTGAAAAAAGTTTGGACACCCCTGCCCTATATGACATCCCTATGGAAGAACCACAGAGGTGACCCTCAAACTCAAAAGAAGCAGGCCGCACACTAATGAGGTTCTCCAGCTAGCTTTATTGAACAAGTGAACAGCATACAGCAACACTGCCAACCTTCTGCCTGAGGCCACTATCATGTTTCACCCATAGCAGGGCCTAATCATAGCGATCAGAGGTGACCTGCTGAGCATTTCATAAAGGAACTCTTCCCAACGAATCTAAGAAAAAAGAAATAAAGAATCTTTACTCCTCAGGTATGAATTTGTGAGCAAAGCCACAAATTGTTCTCAGCAAGTCCAGTATGGACAGTATATTGCCCAGCAATTAAGCAATTCTGGCCGAGGAAATTTCTTTCACACGTTCACGTCACACAAGGCTACAGGCCTACAGCTATCATCAGAAGGGACTGATGGGCCCAACAAGCGGCTGCGAATTAACCCCTTCAATCCCCTTGACTAATGAGATGAATGTGACTGAAGATTAATTAACAGCAGGCGCCTGTAACGAGAGCCATGTCTCCAGCAGAGGAGAAACAGAGAAGAGACAGAAGTGACAGCGCGGGTAACCCCCGGGGGTGGATATAGAGCCCACAATCCGGGGCCACACAGCAGGAACAAGATGTATAAAGGAACAGTGTTTATACAGCGGGAGGGCGTTCATTGTGTAACATCTGTGGGGGGGGGACAGAGTGACGGACAGCCGGGAAGACTGCGGAAAGGATTTCTCTGGAGTTATGAAGCATCCATCTTGGTACAACGAGAGTCACCAGATACGTTCTCATGAATCATGTAAATAATTCACAAACACTGTATGGCTGGTTGAGCAACGCAGAGCTTGGATACATACGTTTCTCTCTCATTCTTCTTCCATAATCAGAGGCGAGTGACAGCGTTGTTTAGATGGCCTCAGCAGTTACATGGCGACCCCAAGGGACCTCTCGATTCAAGTGCCTGGGGAAAACAATGGCATGATGCAAACAGCAACCAGTTTCTTGTGTTTTATTCTTCCGTTCCAGTTTAGTACCAGGTTTTAGGGGCCACAAGCTTCAGGACCGGGAGAATGAACCACCATCAAGCAATGGTGAAATACACCAAAAACTGGCGAGAGCTCCCCCTTGTTCTCTGGCCCCTTTCATAAAATCCAGCTTGGACTTCAACATCTCGGTGCCCAAGGAGATCCGGCGTGGTGGTCGAGCTTTCTCCCACCAGGGTGCTGCGCTGTGGAATAGCCTCCCCGCCGAGCTCCAGGAGGCCCCTACTATCTTGGTCTTTCGCAGGAAATTGAAGACTTGGCTTTTCACACAAGCCTTTCCTGCGTAGCCTCTCGGCTTTCATCTTTCTTGCGGCTCCTAGTCCCTGGGTTTCTTTTCTCCAGGGACTCCGCTAAGCGTGTCGGGACCCTTCGGGGTAAGACCGCGCTATATCAAGATACCTCTCAACAAGACGCGAATGAGAACCACGACCTTATAAATGATAGAACAATCAAACCTACGGCACAGAAAAAAACGACACAAAAAACACACTGCTCACACAGCCCGACTGTAAGCTCCTCAGCCCAGAACACAGAAAGCTGGCACAGCCACAGCAGGGACATTGCCTCCAGAGGTGCAGTTTATGAGCTGGAAGGAAAAAAGCAGCACGACGAACAGATAAATCGTATCCCAGTAATGAAAACAGCGATTCCTGACATCGCTGTTCCATAAATCAGGTTTATGAGGTCATTTAGAAGCTGGCACAGATTTGCAATTCAAAGTAATTTGGAGGGAGTTGGGACTCGGATGCCAGATGAAGAGGATTTTATTAGGGGAAAGAAAGACGCACACCCTGTGGAGAGATGACAATTGCATTGCCTTCGGGTAGACAAAGTTTCAGGCAAGCTGAAATCTGTACAACCTAATCCCCACCCCCCAGCACCTCTTCCCATCATAGGACTGGATTCTGCAAGCCAACATCTACTGTCAAATCTTTTCACCTCTTGTACACTAGATGGTAAAAAGTCTGAGGACTCCCGGCCATTACACCTATAGGAACTTGTTGGCCATTACATTCTAAAACCAAGGTTTCCACAAAATTGTGGAGGGGGTCTGTGGGAATTGGTGAGGTACTGGTGTTGGATGAGAAGACCTAGCTAACCCATCGGGCCTCATGATGGGCACCAAAGAAAAGACCTGGCTCACAATTTCAGAACAAAGGTGTTCAGTAGGGTTTAGGTCCAGGCTCTGTACAGGACACTCAAGTTGCTCCACACCAAACTGGACAAACCATGTCTTTATGGAGCTGGACCCACTCTTTGGTAATACTTCCCCACAAATTATTTTACATTTTTACAATGCATTTGGGTGGCAAAAATATGAATGCAATCTACCGTATTTAAATCGGCGTATAACACGCACTTTTTCCCATCTGAAAAGAGTGTTATACGCCGATAGTGTACCTTGGACTCGGAGGAGACGGAGGGGGACGAGCGCCGCCGGAATTCACTGAGCAGTCATCTCCTGTTTACTCGGCTCTGACGTCACACACAGTCCCGCCTCCGCCACCGGCATTGGACCAGTGTTCTATCAATCACAGGAGCTGGTCCAATGCCGGTGGCGGGACTGTGTATACAACTGCCGATCCGACCGAGAGCCGAGTGGAGAGGACGGCTCAGTGATTCCCTCACTGCACGAGAGATGGTGAGGCTGCAAATGGGCACATAGGCTGCATTTGGGCTGGAGATGGGCACATAGGCTGCATTTGGGCTGGAGATGGGCACATAGGCTGCATTTGGGCTGGAGATGGGCACATAGGCTGCATTTGGGCTGGAGATGGGCACATAGGCTGCATTTGGGCTGGAGATGGGCACATAGGCTGCATTTGGGCTGGAGATGGGCACATAGGCTGGAGATGGGCACATGGGCTGGATTTAGGCTGGAGATGGGCACATGGGCTGGAGATGGGCTCTGACCATAAAAGAAACGTTTTTTTTCTGAAACGTCCCTCTTAAATTGGGGTGCGTGTTATACGCCGGCGCGTTATACGCTGATAAATACGGTATATACTTGGGGGGGGGTAGAACCTCTGGGGGAATCTAGGATGGAAAAGGACCTGGGGGTCCTAGTAGATGATAGCAGCAGCTTGTCATTGCTGAGCCTAACAAAGCAAACAGAATATTGGCATTAAAAAGGAGAATAACTCCAGAGATAAAAGGATAATTCTCCCGCTCTACAAGACTCTGGTCCGGCCGCACCTGGGAGTATGCCGTCCAGTTCTGGGCACCAGTCCTCAGGAAGGATGTACTGGAAATGGAGCGAGTACAAAGAGGGGCAACAAAGCTAATAAAGGGTCTGGAGGATATTAGTTATGAGGAAAGGATGTAAGCTCTGAACTTATTCTCTCTGGAGAAGAGAGACGCTTGAGAGGGGAGAGGATTTCAATGTACAAATACCGTACTGGTGACCCCACAATAGGGAGAAAACTTTTTTGTGGAAGGGAGTTTAAGACACGTGGCCACTCATTAAAATAAGAAAAATAGGATTTTTGTACTCACCGTAAAATCAGTTTCTCTGACGTCCATGGACCGACGCAGCTCTCATACTGATTACATGTGGGTATATGTCCCTGCTCGCAGGAGAAGACCTAGGCAGAATGTTAGAGGTTAAAACATTCTAGAACAAGCCAGAACTGAACAGCCCCGCCCAGGGGGGCGGTCCCTCCGGACATTACCCTCCCACCTGCAGCTAACAGCCTCAGTTCATAACAAAGCAGTACAAACTTAAAAGGAAGGGTGGGTGCTGCGTCGGTCCATGGACGTCAGAGAAACGGATTTTACGGTGAGTACAAAAATCCTATTTTCTCTTATCGTCCATGGACCGACGCAGCTCTCATACTGATTACATGTGGGATGTCCCAAAGCAGTATAAGAAAAAGGGTGGGAGCAAAAAAAGTAAGGAACAACCAAAACTTCACTCCAAACCAGCAGAGCCCCTCAACGGAGGAGTTGCAACATTAGACAGCGGCCTGCAACACTTTGCGGCCGAATGAAGCATCCGAAGATGCAGCCACATCAACCTTGTAGAACTTTGAGAAGGTATGAACGGACAACCAGGTCGCCGCCTTGCACACTTGTGCAACCGACGCTTGATGTCGGAAAGCCCAGGAAGCACCGATTGCCCTGGTGGAATGCGCCGTGACCAGAAAGGGAGGAGCCCGTCCCCTAATGGCATAGGCCTGAATAACAGTCTGTCTGATCCACCTAGAAATGGTGGCAGACGACACCGCTTGGCCCTGTTTCGGACCAGAGACAGACACAAACAGCGAGTCAGACTTCCGAATAGGAGCGGTAGCCGCCAGGTATACCCGTAAGGCACGCACTACATCCAAATTGTGAAGTGCAACCTCCCTAGGATGCGATGGTTGAGGGCACAAGGACGGAAGGACAATGTCCTCGTTAAGGCGAAAAGCCGACACCACCTTCGGAAGAAAAGACGGTCGCAATACCGCCTTGTCCTTATGAAGGACCAGGTAAGGCGACCTACATGACAGAGCCGCCAATTCAGACACCTGTCTAACAGAAGTGATGGCCACTAAAAAAGCCACCTTCTGGGACAAAGTCAAAAGAGGAATCTCTCTTATTCTCAAAAGGAGATTACTGAAGAACCGAAAGCACCAAGTTCAGATCCCAAGGAGGGAGCGGGGGCTTGGCAGGTGGAACCACATGGCGTACTCCCTGCACAAAAGTGCTAACCAAGGAATGACCAGCTAGGGGTCTTTGAAAGAAAACGGCCAAAGCCGAAATCTGACCCTTAATAGTGTTTAAAGCCAGCCTTTGAGCAACACCACGCTGCAAGAACCTCAGGATTCTGGGAACGGAGTACGTCCGTGGACGCCAGTCCAGCTCCTCGCACATAGCGATGTAAGCTCTCCAGGTACGGTGATAGATCTTCCTAGAAGAAGACTTCCGTGCCCTAAGCATGGTTGAAATTACCGAATCAGACAGACCTCGGTCTTTTAGCACCTGGCTCTCAATAGCCATGCCGTTAAAGCCAGAGACTGTAAAGCAGGATGAAAGATAGGACCTTGAGATAGAAGGTCCTCCCTCAAGGGCAGGCGCCAAGGGGCGTCCGCGATGAGACGTACCAGATCGGCGTACCAATGACGCAGAGGCCAGTCCGGGGCAATCAGGATCACCGGAATACCCTCGGCCGCTACCCTGCGCAGCAGACAAGGAATCAACTGCAGCGGAGGGTAGACATATATCAGGCGATACCGACCCCACGGGGTCACTAACGCGTCCGAGGCATCCGCCCAGGGGTCCTTGGACTGGGCCACAAACCTTGACACCTTGCGATTGAGTCGAGACGCCATCAGGTCCACATCCGGAGTGCCCCATCGTTGACAAAGGAGGTGAAACACTTCCGGATGCAAGGACCACTCCCCCTGGTCCAGGGACTGGCGGCTCAGATAGTCTGCCTGCCAGTTTTCTACGCCCGGAATGTAAACGGCCGACAGCGCCGGCACGCTTCTTTCCACCCATCTTAGAATGTGGGCGACGTCGGATGCCGCAGCCGGGCTCCGAGTGCCCCCTGATGGTTGACATACGCCACGGCCGTGGCGTTGTCCGACTGGATCCTGACCGAGTGGCCCTGTAGCCTCTTTGACCAAGCGGAGAGACACAGTCTGATCGCCCGCAATTCCAGGACGTTGATTGGGAGACGAGATTCGGCTGGAGTCCAGAGCCCTTGAGCTGACAGGACTCCCACACTCCCCCCCAGCCCGTCAGGCTGGCGTCCATTGTGATCACCGTCCAGTGGATGGGGAGGAACGACTTCCCGACCTGAAGAGCCGGGGACCATATCAGGGACGCCTTGACAGAGTGACTCACCTGGATCTGAAGATCCAAAGAGAATGGGGACTTGTCCCAAACCGACAGAATTCCCTTCTGTAATGCCCGAGTGTGTGATTGGGCATACGGAACCGTCTCGAAGGAGGCCACCATCAGTCCCAGGACTCTCATGCAGAAGCGAATTGACGACCACTTTCGGGACGACAAAACCCGTACTGCTGACCGAAGTGTCAGTAGCTTCTCTGAGGGTAGAAACACCTTTGCTGCCGAAGTGTCCAGGATCAGACCCAGATACTCCAAGCGCTGAGTCGGGACTAGAGCCGACTTCTGCGTGTTCAGAACCCATCTGAAGTCCCGGAGGGTCTGACTGACTATCGTCACATTTTCCTCCAATTCTGAGCCATTTTCTGCTCTGAGATAGTCTAGATAGCCCAAGATAACAATTCCTCGCTGTCTCAGCAAAGCTAGAACCGGGGCCAGCACCTTGGTGAAAACCCGTGGTGCTGATGCTAGGCCGAAGGGGAGGGCCACGAACTGATAGTGGACTTCGCCTATGGCAAAGCGCAGAAACTTCTGGTGGCCTGCGCAGATTGGGATGTGCAAGTAAGCGTCCTTGATATCCAAGGACGCCAAAAAATCCCCCTGTTGGAGGGTCGCGATCACCGTGCGAATGGATTCCATCCTGAATTTTTGTACCCTCACATAGGTATTCAGGGCCTTGAGGTCCAGGATAGGCCGAACCCCGTCCTTTTTTGGGACAACAAACAGGTTTGAGTAAAACCCCTGAAACCTCTTGTGACGGAACCGGCACAATTACCCCGCGCCCGAGCAAATCCTGTACGGCCCCCAAGAGGGCCGCCCGGCGGGCCGGAAGGAGAGGGAGGTTCGAAGGAAAAAACCTGTTTGGGGGCCACGAGCGGAACTCTATCCTGTATCCCGAGGTGACCACCTCGCACACCCACCGGTCGGAGATCCGGGAGGTCCACCGCACGAGAACTTGCGAATACGTCCCCCCACCGAGTCGGGCAGGGGCAAGACTTCATGCGGTGGTGGACTTGGGAGCTTGCTTGGTAGGCTTACGCACCCAGGGACGTCTTTGTCCCCCAGCCGCACTTTTTTCAGTCTGGGTGGGCTTGCCCGCAGAATCTGACTGACGAAAAAACTTCTTCGCCGGAAAGGAAGGGCCCGGCCTGCGGTGGGGTTCCTTTCCCTTAATAGACTGGGGAAGGAAGGTGCTCTTACCCCCTGTGACGTTCTTAATAATGTCATCCAGGGCGGCTCCAAACCGTCTACCGCCCTTAAAGGGCAAGTCAGCCAGGAGCTTTTTGGAAGCTAGGTCGGCTGACCAGCATTTCAGCCAGATAAGGCGACGCACCACCACAGCAGAAATGGAGGCCCCCGTGATTAAAGGGGTCGCATCCACAGTGGCATCGCACACGAAGACCAAACCCTGCACAAGCTGTTGAGCCAGGGCAATGGTCTCAGGAGGGAGATTATGCTCCTGCACCGTCTGGTGCAATATCCGTGCCCAGCCTGTGAGTGTCTGAGACACCAGCGTTGCCGCCACTATAGGGCGTAAGGCTGCCCCCAATAAGGTGAACATAGTTCTACACGCCACCTCTGACCTCCTGTCAGCGGGATCCTTAAATGCAGGAGTCCCTTCCATTGGGAGCATAGTGGCCTTATTTAAACGGGCGACCGGGGGGTCGACCACCGGGGGTTGAGCCCACTTCTTAACCAGGTCCTCCTTAAAGGGGTACCGTAAGGCTATGCGCCGTGGGACCGTCAAAGTCTTCTGCGGCTTATCCCAGACTTGGTCAATGTATGTATCAAAAAAAGGCACATAAGGAAAAACCTTTTTTGAAGATACGGCTTTTAAAGAACCAAAGGTCATAGTGTCCACCTGAGGTTCCTCAGCCTCAACATTCAGCTTGAGATCATCCCTCACAGCATCAATGAGTTCACTCACAAGCACCCTGTCAGTTGGTGGTTCAAGACTGGGGTCTTCCTCACAAGGAATGTCCCGACTAAAAACATCAAAATCCTCAGAACTAGGGTCCTGAGCAGCAGTAGCTAGGCCCATATCTGACTCAGAGCACTCCCCATGTGGAGATTGCGTGGGGAGGGGGCGCTTTACAGCCCCCGTGCGTTCGCACACCGCTTCCAGCTTGACAAGGAATGATTCCAGGACTGCCGACAACTGGTCCATAGGGACCGCAGGTGCAGGAGCGCTGCCAGTTGCCTCTGGCAAGTGGGGAGAAGCAGGTGAACCAGACTCCATTTTTGCCACCCCCTGAGACCCTATTCACTATAACAGTGAATAGTACAGTCCACCCACTGGCTGTGCTGAGGCTGAGGGGATACCCGGAGGACTCACCACCCTTTAGGGACCGCTCGGTTCCGCTGTCTGCGCCGCGCTGTAGCGTGGTGTGAAGCCTGAGGAGAGTGAGGAATGAGAAAGCTGTGAGGAGAAAGTATTTCGCGCCGTTCAGCAGCGCCGCTAGAGGCCGAAACCGAAACTAAAAGCGCCGTGGCTACAAGAAAATGGCCGCTGGGCGCTTGTACCTGAGCTACGGCAAAATGGCCGCCGATGGCGCATTTTTTAAAATTTAAACAGCGCGCCAATGGCGCCCGCAAAAAACACCACACAAGTCCTCCAGAGCACTTTCCCTCAGAAAAAAACAGCATAGAGTGGCCCCCCCAGGGCAGAACGACCCCCCAAGCATCCCCACACAGCACCAGTACAGGGCACAGAGAGCAGCATAACAGGGGGGAGACAGGGAGAACCCCCCACAAACAAACACAGCTAGCATGTACTCACCTTCTTTCCAGGAGAGACTACTTACCCGTCCCGCAAGCACCTTGGAGAACATCCTCGGTGCCATTAGAGGGAATAACTGGCTTGTTTCAGACAGACCTATCACAGAGTCGTACTGCGTAGCTGTCGGCCCGGTCAACCGCGAGAGATAAAGTAGGTACTGTTCAATCTTGAGAGGACCGCGGGAGCATGAAAGCAACCCGGCCACCCCTGGAGCCATGGGGTATGTCGTGAACTGAGTCTCACGCACGCAAGGCGAGGATCAGCACGCTCGATGGTCGGACAGGGAAGACTACGAGGATACTAGTGTACCCAACCTGTTGCCCAGCCGACAGTTGATTGAAGGTCTCAAAAAGAAAATTAATAAAATTCCCAAAAGGAATAAAATTGAAAAGTAAAATCTTCCAGGAGACTGGCTCCTGAGAGCCACGTCTTCTCCTTCTGCTAGGCAGAAAAAAACTGAGGCTGTTAGCTGCAGGTGGGAGGGTAATGTCCGGAGGGACCGCCCCCCTGGGCGGGGCTGTTCAGTTCTGGCTTGTTCTAGAATGTTTTAACCTCTAACATTCTGCCTAGGTCTTCTCCTGCGAGCAGGGACATATACCCACATGTAATCAGTATGAGAGCTGCGTCAGTCGATGGACGATAAGAGAAAAAGAGGTTTAACCTTAAACTGTGTAGAGGGTTCTTTACTGCAAGAGCGGCAAGGATGTGGAATTTCCTTCCACAGGCGGTGGTCTCAGCGGGGGGCATCGATCGTTTAAAAAAAACGATTAGATAAGCACCTGAAGGACCGCAACATACAGGGATATACAATGTAATACTGACATATAATCACACACATAGGATGGACCTCACGTTGGGTGCCAAAAAAAGACCTGGCTCGCAATTGGTGTTCCGATTTATACCAAAGGTGTTCAGTAGGGTTGAGGTAAGGGATCTCTGCAGGACACAAGTTCCTCCACACCAAACCGGTCTTTATGGAGCCGGCCCCACTCTTTTGGTAATGCTTCCAGCTCCATAAAGACATATTTTGACCAGTTTGGTGTAGAGCAGGGATCTCAAACTGGTGGCCCACCAGCTGTTGCAGAACTACAATTCCCATGAGGCATTGCAAGGCTAAACAGTTACAAGCATGACTCCCATAGGCAGAGGCATGATGGGACTTGTAGTTCCGCAACAGCTGGAGGGCCGCAGGTTTGAGACCCCTGGTGTAGAGGAACGTGCATGTTCCTGCACAGAGCCCTGACCTCAAACCTACTGAACACCCTTGGGATGATTTGGAACACTGATGGTGAGCCAGGTCTTCTCACCCAACATTAGTACCTGACCTCACAAATGGGCGCAATTTGTGGGAAGCATTGTCAGAAGAGTGACGCCAGCTCCATAAAGACATGGTTTGACCAGTTTGGTGTGGAGGTACTCCTAAGCCCTGACCTCAACCCTACCGCACACCTCTGGAATGAACTGGAATGTAATCCAGGCCTGTTTTCTTTTGGTGCCCAAGGGGCCTTCCGATTCATTCCAAAAGGTGTTCAGTAGGGTTGAGGTCAGGCCTTAGGATATTTGAGTTCCTCCACACCAAACTGTCACACCATGTCTTTATGGTGTTGACTTTTCCCTTACCATGGCCATTAATTTGGAGTTGCCCCCTCTCCCCATAGTGGAAGTTGCCCCCTTTGTGGTTATAACATATTCCACTCTTTTGCAAAGTCTTTCCACAAGATGGAGGGTGTCGGAGTGTTTTTGTGCTCATTTGTGAGATCAGGTACTAATGTTGGATGAGAAGACCTGGCTTGCATGTTGGGCCCCACGAAGGACACCAGAAAAAAAAAAGAAGACCTGGCTCCCAATTGGTATTCCAATTCATTCCAAAGGCATTTAGTAGGGTTGGGTCATGGCTCTGTGCAGGACACTCAAGTTGCTCCATGATCAAAAGCCTAGAGAACACCTTTGAGATGAGAAGACCTCATTCCAAAAGGTTTTCCGTAGGATTAAAGCGGAGGTTCCGCGGCCAATCTTTTTTTTTTTTGGGGTGCATTCAATGGGTTCTTACATCACAACGTAGTACTCACTTGTTTGGTGACTAAAAACATCCCCTGTCCGTTTTCGTTGAAAAGATAAAAACGTATAAAAACCAATATAGGCATTTTCCATTTTGCTTGTGGGCATTGTGAAGTCCCCAAGCACTGACTTCCTGGAAGCGGTGAATGCTCATCTCCCGGCATTCACCGCTCTTTCCCGCGCATGAGCAGTGTTTACGGCGACCTGCCGTATACACCTGCATGCCTTTCTTAAAAATGGCGGAATTAGATAAGCCCTCGTCACGTGATGAGTGAAATCTCGATAGATTTCGCAGGACGGCGTTCCGCATTGTCTCCTGGGAAGCATGACACTGTGCTCCCAGGAGACATTGCGGAGAGCTCCCAGTAAACACTGCGGCGCCGGGGGAGACGCCTACTCCCGCGGGAGGAAAAACCGGAAGTCCAACTTTACACTGCTATTTCAAGGTATTTAAAATTAACAAAAAAATAAATAAAAGCTTTAGGCATTTGTATATTATGTGGTGCGATGATCAGGATAACAGTGTTGTTCATTTGGGTGAACCTCCACTTTAAGGGCAGGTACTGATATTGGATGAGAAGACCTTATACTAAAGGTCACCCAACGTAGGGTTGAGGTCAGGGCTCTGTGCAGGACACTCAAATTTCTCCGCACCAAACTGGTCACACCAGGTCTTTATGGAGCTGGCTTTGAACACAGGGCGGGGCACAGTCATGCTGGAACAGAAAAGGGTCTTCAAACTGCTACCACAAGGTTGGAAGAGCACAATTTTCTACAATATCTTTGTATGATGGGAGTATTACACCTGAATTCCATCATTTGGAGGGAGGTCCACATAGTGTATCGGTCACTTTCCGACTGTAAACTCCCCTATGCAGGGCAACTATCTTCATCATTTCTGTATCCCGAATGCCACATTTATGGTCAGAGAGTTTGGGGAGCCCCGCAGATGAAAATCAATAATAAGCCGACCATTCTGATTCAGCCTTTTATGTCTGGACATTATACAGCTTTTATACCAATTAATATATTCACGAGTTGAATCTGCCAACCACGCATAAATAGCAGCCAACGCATGCGGTTTTATACATAGAACACATATTAAACTGGCACGTGTCCACCTGACGCTCATCTCCACGCAATTTCCCACCTCCAGATCATAACGCTCCTCTGAATGACTGGTGGAGAGATTTCCAAAAACGCGTCCAGAACAATTCTCTGCAATATTAAAAAGACATTCCAAGTGCCATTTCACAGGGACAAGCAAAAATCTGGGTTAAAATATTCCATCTCTGGTGATGAATAATTCATAAGGGGATTCATTTCTGCATTATTCACAAACATCAAAGCAGCCAAGTCAAGGTGGCGGGCCCAGACGAGGAGCAAAGAGCCCTCGACCTTTCAAGTACAGGCCTTTGATGTGCCACACAATAAAATAATTAAAAAAAAAAAATTGCCCCAAAGACTCGGAAGATATAGGTTTACAAAAAAAAAAAAAAAAAAAAATGGAAATTCATTCTGCCAGAGAGCGAGCAAAAAAAAATAAGGACAAATCTACAGGACAGAAGACGATAACTGAGGACGAATGGGGAAATAATGGGGTGAGGGTCGGAATAGTTGATAAGCATGGGGGTTCGTGGGTAAAGAGGAGACAAGTCACACCCGAGTCCTTCAAATTTGTCCGTTAGGAGGACACAGGTTGGCAGATGGTCAGCTGATCCATTAAACACAGAATTGTGCAAGTTATGAGGAGCTTTAGGTGGATACTGGTTGACTGATGGTCAGCCAATTGGAATTGTACCAGTTGTGAGGAACTTGTATCTTCAGGAATGGCATTCCATTATTATTATTATTATACAGGATTTATATAGCGCCAACAGTTTACGCAGCGCTTTAAAATGTAGAGGGGAGACAGCACAATTCAATACAGAAGGTACAGGAGGGTCCGGCTCATAGAGCTTACATGCTAAAGGGAGGGGATGGTGGTACAAAAGGTAATAGCTGCAGATAATGATGTGATGGGGGCGGCCTCGGGGACAGTTGTTAGGTGGATGTGGGATAGGCTTCCCTGAATAAAATTAGTTTTTCAGGGATCTCCTAAAGGTGGACAGGGTAGGGGCTGATTGGACATACGGGGGCAGGGAGTTCCAGAGGATGGGAGAGGCTCTGGAGAAGTCCTGAAGGCGAGCATGGGAGGAGGCAACAAGGGAGCTAGAGATCAGGAGGTCCTGGGAGGAGCGGAGGGGACGATTTGGGCGATATCTGCAGATGAGGTTGGTGATGTAGATGGGGGGCGGTGTTGTGAATGGCCTTGTATGTTATGGTTAGCATTTTGAATTTTACACGGTGGGGTAGTGGAAGCCAATGAAGGGATTGGCAGAGAGGAGCAGCACTCACGGATCGGTTAGTGAGGTGTATTATTCTAGCAGAAGAACTCATAACAGACTGAAGAGGGGAGGAGCCGGTGTAAGGGTCGGCCATTAAGGAGAGAGTTGCAGTAGTCAAGGCGGGAAATAATCAAGGAGTGAATAAGTTGCTTTGTGGCGTCAGTCAGGAAGGGTGGTATTCTGGGTATTCTGGAGATGTTGGAGGTTAAGACGGCAGGATTTAGCAATTGGATATGGGGCTAAAGGAGAGGTCAGGATTACACCCAGCACCCTGGCATTTGTGGAGGGACCAATGGTTGTGTTGTTATTAATGGTAAAGTCACGGGGGGGGGGGCCGGGAAGGAGGAAATATAACAAGCTCAGTTTTAGAAAGATTGAGTTTGAGGAAGTGGTGTGACATTCATACCGATATGTCATTCAGTAAGTTTGAGATCCGTGAGGAGATCGAGGGGGTGAGTTGAGGAGTGGAGAGATAGATCTGGGTGTCGTCGGCATAGAGGTGGTATTATAAGCCATGGGAGGTTATCAACTGGCCCAGGGAAGAGGTATAGAGTGAGAATAGGAGAGGCCCAAGGACGGAGCCTTGGGGTACCCCAACAGAATTTTAGGTGTCCTTGACAAGAAAAGTTGCCACCTGAAATCAGCAGAGTAACAAGGTCTTGTTCTGAGGATGTGTTAACAAGAGTCCTCCCTCTGACAGCTACATGCCAACACATTGCACAGCTGGTAGACCTCAAACCTGGCTCTCATCAACAACTTCAGTCCCCACCAAAGTGGTTCCCAATCACGTGACCACTTTTAGCTACGAAAGGCTTCATTCAGAAAAATAAATGGTTTCAGCTTCCAGAACATGGCATTGGGGCTCTGTTTAATACAGTAATTCTCCGACACAATTGTAGTATTAAAATCAAATTAGGAAAATGAAAGTTAAAAGTCAAGCTGACTGGTGCATACTGATTGTGCTAAATTTGGCCCTGGCATCTAGGCTTCAATGACCTCTGGGCATGAAAGGGGCAACGTCTGAATGAGCAAATAACCCTTTAGACAACACAGCTGAACATTTTTTAACAAAAAACAGAAATGGCCAAAAAAAACTATTCAAGCAGGTTGGAAAAGACAAAGCCCGAAGCCACTAAAACAGATCCCGATTGCCCCAATTCAACTTTCTATTGGTTACTTTTAAACTTCTTGTTCAATTCAAAAATGAACATGTGAGCATCCCTGAGGTGTCACGCCAAGGCTGCGGTAGAGGCTACCTTTAGGTCTAGGTGCACTACAAGTTCCCCCATAACTTAATACCAAGCTCATGGGGTTGACTTGAAGCAGCTCTTCAATGCTTAGGAGGGGCCCCCCGACCCCAGAGCAGATCCTGCAATCAGAGGATTCTACATACAGCTAGCGTTCGTTGCGTATCCCGTTTCTGCCCCCCCCCCCCGCCCCTCCAATCAGCGAGATCCTCCTCTGAGAGGCTTCTCTAATAGAACATAATCCGTATAAAATAGGACAGTTATGGTAATAACATGCAGAAGAACTGTAATTAAATCCCGTATCAGTCACTCTCTCTAAACACTGGAAATAATCAGCATTATTGAGCCGAATTATCTGTCTAATGATAATTTTCGGCTGACGGGTGGGTGAGATCACGCACGAAAAAACGTACAGCAACCATCGGTGGATTCTTTATTACCCCATTCCAGGGTGGGGGGGGGGGGATTTAATGCCAATGAGGAGGCAGCTTCTGTTTTTAGAAATAATGTTCCACAGCCCCCACTTAATGCCGTCGGAGGCACTGCAAGTTGAGGGCACCAGAAAAAAAGAGGCAACGAACAGGTGGGTAAAAAATGTATAAAGCCCAAAGACTTAAAAAAAAAAAAAAAAAAAAAAAAAAACACAGAGAGACCGCAGGATCACACAAAGTGATGTATTGTTTACCGTGAGCACCAGATCTACTGCCCGACACTAGTTTACAGGAGAACTTTGAGGTCCCTACAAATAAAAACTGATCCTTCTCAAGGCCACCCATTCAGACCTTGGCATCTGGATAAACTACATTAAGCCATGTGCCCAAACACGCATTTTCTTTGCGTTAAGGCGCACAACAAAGGGCCCCGTTCAAGCTAATGTGCTACGGTAAAGCACATGACTTGTGTTGGTGTGCTGCCAGCAATTCTGAATGGCACCCCAAAGCACCTTGCTGTAAATGCATGGACGGGTGTTTCGGTGCAATGCCAAAAATGGTACAGGCATCACTTTTGGTGTACCCTGGGGCATCGTCGGCCCAATCATTTTGATCAAAATAAAATTGGCTACCTTAATGCAACAGGCGTTGGTGCACAGCAACAGCGTGGATGGGCTCCAGGACAACCTAGACCAACAAATGTTCTGGCAATGCACCAAATGTCCACAATGGATAATGTACTTGTCCCACAGACCAGCATTTAGCCCCATGTTCCTGCTGCGGATGGACTTGTCCAAGCTCCGATCCCTTGCATGCCAGCACTGCTCAGGGTGTAGGTCCTTCGGTGCCGTTCTCACCCATCCACACCCCTCTAACCAACAAGCTATGCCTTGCCAGCTCTGAAGAAAGGTTGGTCACAATGGGGGGTTATGAGGAAATGCATATGTTCCTTGTCCATGCCCACATCACCACCGCAGGAACTTCTATGGAGCACAAGGTGGACTCTCCAGTTTTGGGTTTCCGCTGTTTAAAAGGCAGCCACAAAAGCATCTTGGGAGGACAAACTTGAACTTACGGTCTTTGTTGAGCTGGGAATGTGCTACGAGCATGCAAACATCGACCACCCAGCGACGCTTATGTGCAGCATGGGGGCATCAAAGCCCACCGTTTTGCTGCTGTACACGTGTTGGTCAAATAGGGGTTAAAACTATTTACGCAAACCTGATGTGGCTCCCAATCTATATATTAATAGTAACGTGGGTAAATACTGTATATACGCATAATTGCTTATAACCTCACTGGCCGCCCAGCAGATGTTTTATCTCTTCTCCGATTTACCAGATTTTTTTAATAAACATGTGAATTTTAGGATTATACGATTGTCTATTTATGTACTTTAGGGGCTTGTTTAGACTTGCGCTTGGGGGGGGGGGGGTGTTTACATGCTGCAGTCACATGAAAAAATTCATCATCTCTGTTGCATTATGGACAATACCCCCCCGCCAAATACCATCCAAGAAATTTCCCCTCTATCGGCAGTCTTTAATGAAATGAAACACCCACAATGCCCTACAGAGAATGTGAAGCCTGGGCTTGAGGGATAGAAGAGGGTCCAGGCCCAGCATTTTTTTGAGGCACTCAAAAATAAGGCGACATCTGCCTTGTACGTATTTTAAGAACAGGTTCTCTTCAGCGCTTTAGAACCCTTTACAGATCCCTATTGGAGGACTGTAAGCCCTCCGATGCATTCTGTGACCCACAGGTCATTCACTAGGATCCCTGCGTTTTGATGACGCCTCATTTGCCGCTGGTGAGAGATGATGCCTGGTCTCTTGTGCCGGCGGCGGCCCCCAGAGACGGAGATTTCATAACAAGGACTAGTGCCCCGTAAAACGTCTGCACTGGAGAGGGATCACTGGATAAGTAATGTGTTTACCAAGCTACACCGGTCCTTCCGAGCTGTAATTTACCGCCGCTGATCAGACTCAGAATCCATTAAGATCCTTTCACTTTGATTTATCTGCTGCCTGTGGCTGTGAGAGGAGCTAATAATACCTTGGCCGAACGTGCGGCGCAAGCCTCACACCTTGTTAGTGCCCGTGATAAACAGTGGCAGCCCTCAGGCTGGGGCATGCTGGGCGGGGTGGGCACTCTGGGAAGAGGTCCTCCTATATGTACCAGAAGCAAAAACACAAAAGGATGGAAGTGGACACCCAACACACATTGCAGGTGGACAGAGAAAACCTAGCATCTGCTAAAGCTACTGGCTTAGGTTGAGGGCCCCCCCAACAGGCCCAGCTAAGGCTACACGGGAAGATGAAGGTGGGCACTGAGGGGAGAGGTCCTCCTTAAATGTACCAGAGGAAAAAAAAAAAAGGATGGCTATGTTGGACTTTGCAGATGGATATAGAAAACCTCTTAACCACCTCCTCACGCTACCGGCTCAGGTTGAGGGTCAACCAACAGGCCCAGCTAAGGCCACACGGGAAGATGAAGCCATCCAAGCAAAAGATTTATCCCACCTGCTGAAGCCGATACCACCAACTGTCTGCAAGGATGCCAACTGCAGGCACCACAAATTGTGCTTCTAGGACCATTATCCTCCATGTCAACCCTTCAATGGTCAAGGGCGCTTCTTCATCCTCAAAGACCAAGAGAACTCTACAAGAACATCTAAAATGGATCTGTCCAGGCCAGTGAGGCACACGTATGGACATAATAAAATGGCATTAAAACCTCAATGGAAAAAATATCATGTGTCACTTGAGAGTGCAGAGTCTCTCCAGATCCTAGAGAGAGGACGTGCGAACCACTGCTGGCTGACGCGTTTCAAAGGATTACCTTCTTCCTCAGAGCCTCTGGTTCGCACGTCCTCTCTCTAGGATCTGGAGACTGCTATCAGTAAATGGATTGTCATGAGCCAAAGACCGTTACATTGTGGTTTTCTTTCCATGCTTGTGAGTAGTTTTTAATACTTTCTCTTTTAATAAATACATCAAAAGGATAATGCACAAGGCTGGTGCGCCCTCGTTTTTCTATTTTCTTTTTTGAACGTATGATGGAAGCTGCCTAATGTCAAATCTGTCCCAAATTGCTCCTGTTTAGCATTGGCTGACTATGTGACCAAATTGATAAATGTCCCCTGCAGTGGCGGCGAGTTTTACGACCTCAACAGAAAAAAGCCTGGAACAGGTTCATAGGGAGGAAGCAGTGACCGCCACAGGAGCATGCGTCAGAGTGACAACACCACGTGTAGGGCATAGAAGGCCATGCTGTTCCCCTTACACAGGGTGGGGGGGGGGCAGAATTTAAAGATCTCCAATACAAAAACCCAATGCAAGGTCAATGAAGACATAATTTGTAGAGGGTCTGGCTATGCTTTGCCAAGTAACGGATAGGTGGAAGTTGGTGGTCACTGTGGGCATCCATTCTGGTGCAGAATACGCCATCGCCCAGCAAACGGGGAGAGGAAATGAACCTGCTCTAGTCAGCGAGCACAGGACCGGACGCACAAGCTCCTCCAGCTCACATCAACCCATTAGACCCATATCCATCAGTCTGCCTCCCCCCCCCCTCCTCCTCCTCCTCACTCCCCGGCTGTCATAAAGGTTTAAAGCAACAGAGCACACGGCTGCTCCATTTGAGCCACTCAGAGAATGTCGGGAGTCTTAAATTAGCAACAAGCTCTCTGCCTGATCTGTGTACCAGTTTTACATTTATTGCATGGTTGCGCACAACACTCAGCCGGCTCCAGCGGAAAGAAGGGGACGCCGCGTCTAATCCGTATATCCCCGGCTCTCTATTTATTTACCCGTTTTTATTTACTCTTCTATATCAGCCGAGGAGAGCAAAAACTAGACCAGAATGAGATGATGATGAATAATAAATATTACACCGTGCGGCGGCACACTTCATTATACGGGGAACATGTACCTCTCAGAACCTCGGTGTTATGGAAAGTCTTTTGTTATATGAATGTAAGGTGAATCTGGTTTATGGAGGTGACCGGGTACGAGTTACTGAATGCCCTTCATCCAAGACCTGCTGTAAAATTCTGCGGAATGTTCCATCTTCCATTAGCTGGAATTGACATCAACACCCACTCTGGTGTTGGACACGTCCTCCTAATGTGCGTTGTTCTAAGACAAACCCTCCTCCATTCTATAGATGGGACCATTTTAGGACAGAATATCTCCACCCTTCCATGTCTAAGGAACAAGCGTTCCACGTGACTCTGTCCTAGAAGGATGTCTCCTTTAAGCCAGAGATAAAAAAAAAAAAAAAAAAAAAAAAAGAAGACACTTCACATCATGTGCATGACTGCCTATGTAGGACAGACTCTGCCATGTAAAACCTTAGTGACAAGTACTGCTCTGCTGCTTCTCCTCGGAGTCTAAGCCGACCCTAAATCTTCAATGACCCAAGAGGACAACCACAATGAGCCGAAAACGCATCTAAAGTCAATCATATCGGACATCTTGTTTGTATGGCCGTGCAAAGATCAAATCAGAGGAGCACTACATGGCTGATTGGACTAGGGGTTAACTTGCAGCTGTTCGTTTTCAGTCAAGGACTGTTGTTGGAAACGCTTAACCAGCAACATCCAAATGTATGGTGGAATGGTCCTGTAATGGGACATTGGTGGTGGAGATTGTTCATTATCTTTTCATTATTCATGTTGGCAACAAACCGAAAGTGGTGACTCTAAAGCGTGTACACTATGTGGCCAAAAGTTTGGGCTCGTTGGACATCCCATTCCAAAACCATGACCATTAATAAGGAGTTGCCCTTCTTTGTGGATGTAACAACCTTGACTGTTCTAGGAAGGATTTTCACAAGATTTTGGAGGGTGTCTGTTGCCAATTATGTCCATTTGTTTAGTCAGGTGCTGATGCTGGACAAGACTACTTTGGCTCACATGTTGGACCGCACGCTGTGAACCAAAAATTGGCATTCAATTTTATCCCAAAAGGTATTCAGTAGGGTGGAGTTCAGAGCTCTGTACAGGTCACTCAACTTTTTCCACACCACAAAATTGGACAAACCATGTATGAAGTTGGCCCTCACCCTTTAGGTAATGCTTCCTACATTTTGTGAGGTCGGGTACTGATGTTGGATGAGAAGACCTGGCTTATGTGCCACACATTAGCCAGTCCTTTTTTTTTTGGTGCCCAACATGTAGTACACAAGCCAGGTCTTCTCATCCAAGATCAGTACCTGACCTGTGCACAATTTGTGGGAAGAAGAGTGAAGCCAGAGCCATAAAGACATATTTTGACCAGTTTGGTATTGAGGAACTCGAGTGTCCTGCACAGAGCCCTGACCTCAACCCTACTGAACACCTTTAAAATGAATTGGAATGTTGACTGTAAGCATGGTCTTTTTTTGGTGCCCAACATGCAATCCGGCCGGGTGTCATGGAAATCCTGCCAGGAACAGACGCCCTGGACTTCCTGGTTCCCGCTTGCGCGCGCGCGCCCCCCGCAGGTGACGCCGGAAGGGCTATTTAAACTCCTCACTTGCAGACAGTCCCTGCTGTCTGCTCTACAGCGTTCACCCCAAGTGACCTGATCTGCTCAATCACCTGTATCTGACCCGGCTTCCTGTGACCTTCCTGCCATCTACCTGTACCTGACCATCAGCCTGTTTCTGACTTCGATATTGCCTGATCCTTCTGTGCCTCGCTGCCCGCCAGTTTACCCGACCCCGGCTTGTCTGATGATTCTGCCTGATCCAGGCTCTGTTCACCTGCTGCTGTTCAGTGGTTCCAGTCTACCTGCTGTGCCTCCCGGTCCGGGTCATCTGCTGTAGTTCCTGGTTCCTGTTTACTCACCTGCTGTGGTTCCTGGTTCCTGTCTGCTCATTTGCTGGTTCCTGTTCACCTGCTGCTGCTCAGTGGTTCCAGTCTACCTGCTGTGCCTCCCGGTCCGGGTCATCTGCTGTAGTTCCTGGTTCCTGTTTACTCACCTGCTGTGGTTCCTGGTTCCGGTCTACTCATCTGCTGTAGTTCCTGGTTCCTATCTGCTCATCTGCTGGTTCCTGCTCACCTGCTGCTGCTCAGTGGTTCCAGTCTACCTGCTGTGCCTTCCGGTCCGGGTCATCTGCTGTGGTTCCTGGTTCCTATCTTCTCACCTGCTGGTTCCTGATCACCTGCGGTTGTTCTTGATCCTGCCAGGCACTCATACCCCTTCCACCTCCGTGCCTCCTGTTCTACCACCAGGGGCCGCTGGTGGGAGCCGTAAGGGAGGCCTCCTTCTGCTAACCGGGCTCGTCACCGTCAGGTACATGACACCGGGTCTTCTCATCCAACATCAGAACCGGACCTCACACATCGGCACAATTTGTGGGAAGCATCCCCAGAAGAGTGGAGCTAAATCCATACAGAAATATTTTGTCTGGTTTGGTGTGGAGGAAATCCAGTGTCCTACACAGAACCCTGACCTCATATCTACTGCACACTTTTGGAGTGAAATTAAACATTGATTGTGATCCGGTCCTTTTCTTTTGGTGCCCAAGTGGCACTCAAATTCATTCAGGTGTTCAGTATGGATGAGGTCGGGGCTCTGTACAGGACACTCGAGTTCCTCCACACCAAACTGGTCAAACCAGGTCTTTATGGAGCTGGCTCTACTCTTCTGAAAAAGGCTTCCCATAAAATTTTGGATTATGTCTGTCTGTGGGATTGTGTGTCTAGTCAGCCAAAGGAACATTTGTGAGGTCAGATACTAATGTTAAATGAGAAGACCTGGCTCACCATGGGCATTTAAGTTCATCCCAAAGGTGTTCAGTAGGGTTTGAGGTCAGGGCTCTTTGCAGGACACCCGAGTTCCTCCACACCAAACTGGTCAAACCATGTCTTTATGGATCTGGACATCCCATTTATAAAACCATGGCCATTTTTATGGAGTGTCCCCAAAGCCATTAGCAGTTATCCCCCTTTGTGGTTATAACATCCTCCATTTTCTGGGAAGACTTTCCACGCAATTTTGGAGGGCGTCAATGGAAATCTGGGCCCATTTGTGAGGTCAGTTCCTGATGTTGAATGAGAAGACCTGACTCGCACATTGATGCCACACATTGGGCGCCAAATAAATCCCAATTCATCTCAAAGGTGTTCAGTAGGGATGAGCTCAGGGCTCTGTACAGGACATCAGAGTTCCTTCACACAAAACTGGTCACACGGTCACCGTGTCTTTATGGAGGTGGCTTTGTACACAGGGGAGGCAGTCATGCTGGAACAGAAAAGGGTCTTCAACAAACTGTTACCACAAAGTTGGAAGAGCACAATTGTCTACAATGTCTTTGTATGCCATTTATTATTGGCAATCTCATGGCTACATGCTTGATTTTATGCACCTGGTTTTGGAACTGGATGTCCAGCAAGCTGAAATAGAAGCGATGGTCAGTCATGAACAAACCTTTGGACTTACAACAAATGTCACCAAAATCACAATTTCCACAATGTAAAGGCACGTAAAACAAAAAAAAAAACTGGACAAACCAGCTTAGTTACTGAGGCTTCGCTTGTACAACGACTTTCACTTTATGAGCATCATAGCGTCTCCCTCATAAAACATCAGACAGTCTACCAATAAGGTGCCATTATCAGAGCCAAGAGACCTCAATTACAGCCCGGCTTCTATAAAAGAAAGAGATGCGCTTTCAGATCTGTGTTTTAGGAGCTTATCAGAAGAAACGATGAAGGTGATGGAGTTCTGGTTTGGGATATGACATCATCACACACACACACACACACACAGATGACTTTCATCTCAGTAAATCAAGTATGCAGAAATTATGGAGCTTAGCAGTCAGAATAAATTCCAACCCAAAAATGTTTTCTGTAGTCTTGGAGAAGGAGGAGAAGGAAGAAGAAGAAGGAGAAGGAAAAAGGAAGAAGAAGGAAAAAGGAAGAAGAAGGAAAAAGGAAAAAGGAAAAAGGAAAAAGGAAAAAGGAAAAAGGAAGAAGAAGAAGGAAAAAGGAAGAAGAAGAAGGAAAAAGGAAGAAGAAGAAGGAAAAAGGAAGAAGAAGAAGGAAGGAAGAAGGAAGAAGGAAAAAGGAAGAAGAAGAAGGAAGGAAGAAGGAGGAAGGAAGAAGAAGAAGGAAGGAAGAAGGAAAAAGAAGAAGAAGAAAGAAGGAAAAAGAAGAAGAAGGAAAAAGAAGAAGAAGAAAGAAGGAAAAAGAAGAAGAAAGAAGGAAAAAGGAAGAAGGAAAAAGGAAGAAGGAAAGGGAAGAAGGAAAGGGAAGAAGGAAGAAGGAAAAGGAAGAAGGAGAAGGAAAAGGAAAAAGGAAAAAGGAAGAACAAGGAGGAGAAGGAAGAACAAGGAGGAGAAGGAAGAACAAGGAGGAGAAGGAAGAACAAGGAGGAGAAGGAAGAACAAGGAGGAGAAGGAAGAACAAGGAGGAGAAGGAAGAACAAGGAGGAGAAGGAAGAACAAGGAGGAGAAGGAAGAACAAGGAGGAGAAGGAAGAACAAGGAGGAGAAGGAAGAACAAGGAGGAGAAGGAAGAACAAGGAGGAGAAGGAAGAACAAGGAGGAGAAGGAAGAACAAGGAGGAGAAGGAAGAACAAGGAGGAGAAGGAAGAACAAGGAGGAGAAGGAAGAACAAGGAGGAGAAGGAAGAACAAGGAGGAGAAGGAAGAACAAGGAGGAGAAGGAAGAACAAGGAGGAGAAGGAAGAACAAGGAGGAGAAGGAAGAACAAGGAGGAGAAGGAAGAACAAGGAGGAGAAGGAAGAACAAGGAGGAGAAGGAAGAACAAGGAGGAGAAGGAAGAACAAGGAGGAGAAGGAAGAACAAGGAGGAGAAGGAAGAACAAGGAGGAGAAGGAAGAACAAGGAGAAGGAAGAACAAGGAGGAGAAGAAGGAAGAAGCTGGTTCTCAGATCAAAGTAAAGATAGTTACAAAAAAATTATGAAGCAGAAATCTATTCAAAATGAAGAAGCTGTGTCATGTGGTATGCTCCAAAGAGTAAGGACCCTTTCATTACCCCCTGGGGCACAAGACTCTGTTGAAGGGTACGCTGGTCCACCAAAAGGCACAGCAGATCCCTCTTCTCATGATCAGCCAATACCAATCAATAAGTGGTGTGTGGGGGTGGGTGTGGATGCCCTGAGGAGAGAACCCTGCCCGCAAGGCAGGGGAGGGAAGAACCTGATAGCCACACTTCCTCACTGTAGACTTTACGGTTGGCCCAAAGACCCCACACCCTACAATCCTGGCGTGAAAGAGCCACACAAAAAACAAAAGCGTGAGGCCATGAGAATAAAATAAAAGTGCCAAATGTGCAACACAATGGCAGCCTGGTAACAAAAACTGCCCTGGTCTCAGACAAAAGGCCTAGCCCATGAGGTGAGGTGTAGAAAACAAAAAAAAAAAAAAAAACTAAAAAGTGTCATGGCATAGTGCAGTTTCTCAAAGTGCGGTCCGCAACTTATGTTGTTACTCTGGCACCTCTGGGTCACTTGACATCGTTGACTTTCTGCCTTTTGAGCCTTCAGCTAGACAAGGCAGCACAGTTCAAACCAGGAGGCACTAGGTCCCTCAGAATCTACTAACCCCCCCCCCCCCCCGAGGATGATGCCTCTGGACCCCCATCATATCAGCAGGAATGCTATGCAGCCAGCCAGCCAGCCCAAAAGGCCAGAATGACAGCAGAGCACCCCTACTGGACACGGATAAGAACAGATACTACACTTGATATTAGCCAAAAGGCTGAAACAAGATCCTCTGCTGTCCTTTTACTATGGCCATAATTCCAAGTGTCAAAGGCCTCTGTGGAGCCTTGTTTAGCCTAAGATGACTACTTACAAAGAAGAGTTGTCAAGCTTAGTGTACTCCAAATGTAAACACATGGCCAAACTTTTTTGATTCTTTCCATCCCATGCAAGCCCATTTGGTAGTCACTGATTAATACAACAAGTTTTGAGTGGTAAGTGGAGGTAGCCAATAAAGGGTATCACTTAAACTCCAAGATTGCTACAAAATCTTTTACCTGAAAAAAAAAAAAAGTCTGGAATATAGTTGACCAAACCAAGAAACCTGTATTATCTCACCCCCCCCCCCCCCCCCAGTACTCAGATTCTTTCCTCGTTCCTGTTCACCCATCACAAAGCCACATCACCGCTCTCCCAGCCAGACACGAGGTCAAACGTTACCTCACCACCTGACAAAATGGAAGATTAAATCTTCACCGCAATAAATTTTCTTCCCCGGCGAGCTCCGTGACCTGACCGGAGACAGAACGACAATTATATGAATCAGTTTTACCTGGATAAAGAAAGTTGTTGCGTGCGCGATATTGACGTTTTCCCGGACGGTTGTAATCTTTTTAAGAGCCCGACCATTGGGGATGTGCTAAGGAGATCGATGCGATTCTAAATTGGGTTTTAATTAAACAATCAATCTACGTCCACTTACTCAATTAGTGGCCCCAATGATATTCAGACATCACGAAAAAAAAAAAAAAAAAAAAAAAAACTCCCGTGGCTCCTGAGAAGAGAACCGGAAGAAAGGATCAGGGAGGAAGAGGACTTGTTTTAAAATGGAATACATCTCAAACGGCTAAGGAGGAGGAGAACGAGCAGCTTCTACTCTATCCGAGATTGAGGGAACGCGCTAAAAGAAAAAAGGAGAATTATTCAAATTAGAACTCGCTGTCTGAAATGTTCAATGAAGAATTAAGGTCTAAGGAAATGGCATTCATTACAGAGAAGTAAAGTGTTTTCAGATAACGAATGCACTACAGTACGTGTGAAGGAGCCACGGTCCCCGTTGTGAAGCATGCCGAGACCAAAAGCAGCCACCTCTGGTCAACCATCTCGCATCACTTCGCACCGGAGAGGCTGATTAATGCATTAGCAACCACGTCATGGGAAAGGTCAGTCCCAGCTTCAGCGACAAGCATTGTTCTTCCATTAGAGAGATTACTCTCCCAAGGGGTCAACTAGCAGGAAATATTTAACAGGACAAATGCATCTGTATTTTTCAAACATGCAAATGATGCTGCAGTATGAAAACAACCAGAAGAACTCGACCCTTTCCAACCAAACAATCCCTTTTATAATGGACTTCACCTGGTCTACAATCAATGCTAAAGCAATATGGCCAACGCAGAGAAAAAGGGTTACAGTAACTACGTTTAAAGCCTAACTATGGGCAAATATTTCCTTCCTTGTCTGACACCCAAACATTCGATACCCTCAGAGAAGTGCATAGTGTGACTATAGCCTCGTACACACGGTCGGACTTCAAACTTTTCTGTGGATTTTTGTCCAAAGGGAGTTGGCCGGGCACACCCATAGCAAACACACGGCAGGACTTTTCTGCAAACTTTCCCAAAACTTTTCTAACATCACGTGGTTTTTCTGCTCTTTACCGCCACCCTTTGGTCAACTTCTGATATTGTTGGTTGATTTTAACATTGGTTCTGGGCATGCTTATTTGTCCGATGGATTTCTGTACACGCGGTCGGACTTTGCTCCATCGGACTTTTGTTGGCGAAAAGTTTGTCCGTTTGCAGACCGAACATTTGTCCAATGAAAACCAAAAAAGTTTGTCCGATGGAGCGTACACACGGTCTGATTTTTTGTCAAACTTGCTAATTTTGAAGTTCGTTGGCAAGAAGTCCGACCGTGTGTACGAGGCTTAAAGCCTGAGAGGAAACATCTACAATGATCTGAGGAAGAAAAATGGTGGTTTCTCCATCATCTCCCATCACCTATCACCCATCATTATTCATCGTACCCTGCCATCCATCATCTCCCACCACCATCTATCATCTCCCATCATCCTCTAGTATTCATTGTACCCTGCCATCCATCATCTCCCACCACCATCTATCATCCACCATCATCCTCTAGTATTCATTGTACCCTGCCATCCATCATCTCCCATCACGTATAACCCATCATCCTCTAGTATTCATCGTACCCTGCCATCCATCATCTCCCACCACCATCTATCATCTCCCATCATCCTCTAGTATTCATCGTACCCTGCCATCTATCATCTCCCATCATCCTCTAGTATTCATCGTACCCTGCCATCCATCATCTCCCACCACCATTCTCTAGTATTCATCGTACCCTGCCATCCATCATCTCCCCCCTCACCATCTATCATCTCCCATCATCCTCTAGTATTCATCGTACCCTGCCATCCATCATCTCCCATCACGTATAACCCATCATCCTCTAGTATTCATCGTACCCTGCCATCCACCATCTCCCACCACCATCTATCATCTCCCATCAGCCTCTAGTATTCACCGTACCTTGCCATCCACCATCTCCCACCACCATCTATCATCTCCCATCAGCCTCTAGTATTCACCGTACCTTGCCATCCATCATCTCCCACCAACATCTATCATCTCCCATCATCCTCTAGTATTCATCGTACCCTGCCATCCATCATCTGCCTCCACCATCATCCTCTAGTATTCATCGTACCCTGCCATCCATCATCTCCCACGACCATCATCCTCTTGTATTCATCGTACCCTGCCATCCATCATCTCCCACCACCATCATCCTCTAGTATTCATCGTACCCTGCCATCCATTATCTCCCCTCACCATCTATCATCTCCCATCATCCTCTAGTATTCATCGTACCCTGCCATCCATCATCTCCCATCACCTATAACCCATCATCTAGTATTCATCGTACCCTGCCATCCATCATCTCCCATCACCTATCATCCATCATCTTCCAGCATCCACTGTCATCTATAATATCCCACCACCATCTATCATCCACCATCTTCTATCATTTATTATCTACGGTCACCTTCCATCATATCATCCACCATCTCCCATCACCTTATATTCTTCATCTCCCATCATTCCCTATATTGTCACTCATCAGCTTTTACATTATCCATTTTTCATCCCCTTATATCATTTACCATCTCCCATCCTTCATCATCCATTACCTACTATTCATCAGCCATCATTCTCCATAACTTGTCACTCATCAGCTCTTATACATCTACCATAATTTTTTATCCCCTTAAATCATCTACCATCGCACACCACCTTCTATCCTTCATCACCTATCATTCATCTCCCATCATTCTCCATATCATGTCACTCATCAGCTCCTATATTATCTATCATTTTCCATCTCCTTATATCATTCACCATCTCCCACCACCCCCCTCTGCCATTCATCTCCCACCACCCCCCCCCCCTCTGCCATTCATCTCCCACCACCCCCCCTCTGCCATTCATCTACCATAATTTCTTATCTTATATTAGCCATCATTTTTTTTATCCCCTTATACAGTATCATCCGTCATCCTCTATTGTTCTTGTGGGTTTTATTTTCACATTTCAACTTTGACTGGAGAGATATTTCCTCATTTCCTGCGCCTCTAAAACTTTGCCAAAAAATATATATATATAAAAACATCGGAGTAGCAAGTGTCACCGGGACAGAAAGGCAATGACATTTTTGTCAGAGGTTCTAACCCTTCCCAATTCTACCCTTTGTGTTCCAACTGGAGATGTTTACCATCACTTCCTGTCTTGAAAGAAAGGACGGGGTAACATTTCCTCAAACTGGGGCACAGACAGCAATAAAAGAGCAAATAGAAGATTTATCTAGCAAAAGCTCAACTCCACATCGGAGGGGCAAACCTCAATGACAACAGGCAGGTAGATCAGTCTTGACCACGGGTGTGCTTATTGTTCGCAGAGATAGGCAGTCAACGTTTTTCGGGGGCAATTACAACAACCCCTTCATCTGGGCTGTTTGTCTGGAAACTTTGCTCCTGAGGCAAAATAAAATAATTCAAAACCCATCATCTATGAAACGAAAGTCAGTTTGTCTAGGCAAGAGATTTACACAAGATTTGGACCGTTAGAAACGTCTGTCTGTTATAACAGTAGCGACGGGTAAATAAAAAAGATCTAAAGACGCTCCGACCCCTTCTGTGCTCCATCGATAATGAAATAGAAAGCTTTGGCTGGAGTTTGGTATCAAACATAACTTGCTAAAGATATAATACATAAATGAGAAGGTTAAAAGCGCAATGTACTGTGGATGTGGAAGAGGGCGGGGAGTCTGTTCAAAGTCTGCAGTATATTAGGAGTAGGACATGAGGGAAGAAGTCCACCAATCTACAACACTTGGTTCTGCAGCTTCTAGCAGTGAAGGACATCACCCGGCTGCCTGGAAGGTTCCTTTAAAGAGAACCACTCTGATGTAAGACGGAGCTCACACCTTGCACCCCAAGACGCGCTCAGAAGATTGAGAAGGGTGCTAGTCTTACATCACAGAGCAAGTTCTTTCAAAGAGATTTTCAGACAGCTGGGAGATCCCACTTACCCCACTATCCATGGTTAGCGTGCGTCAGCTGCTCTGCTTCCTCGGCCTGAGATGTGCGGCTTCTACATTCATGTTTGCTAAATTTTCATAATTTTTATACATCATTTATTGTGTCTGTGAGTCCTTGATTGATTTTACCCTAGTAAAAATGTGCCACACTAAACTGTAGTCCTACTCTCACCAATAGAAGAACCCAAAATGTGGTAAATCGCTTCCTCTGAAACACCATCCTGCATCATGGATCAGCATCGCTCGAAGACCTCAGACTCACTCAAGGCAGTAGAAAACCCCATTGTGCGTCTTCACAAAACACAGAAAGTGGCAGCTACTCCAATCAATATTATGGCTAGCACAAATTAGATGGCTTAAGTGGGCCATAGATGGTTCGAATCTTGGCCGGTTCAGCAGGGTCCAGCCAAGATTCAAAGCATCTATGGGCAGGCTGATTGTATCAAAGTCGATTGATAGATCAACTTGGGTACAACCATCATGTCTGATTTTTTATGCAATCATTGCCAGCAGGGACAGCAGGAAATAAAATCACACCATCTATGGCTGGCTTTAGCTTCACTGGTGATTGTAATATTAGACCAAAAGATGCACACAAAGTGAGGCAGGTCAAGCAGTGAACAACAAAGTGTATTCTCCAACACACCATCTGAGGGGCCAAGTGCAGGCTTGCTTTGAAAACCTGTTGCATGCACTTGGAAATATATACATGAAGCCTCATAGTCGCGTTGCATTCGCTCTATAAAATAAGACCCTACACCGTCGAACCAGAGGCGGCCTTTACGCAACCACAACCAGAGGCGGCCTTTACGCAACCACAACCAGAGGCAGCTTCACATATTTGCAGATGCGTGTAACAGACCTCTTCTTGCAGGCAGTTTGCGTTCTGGGGAATTTTAGTACGGTTCATTGCTGTGAACTGCCACACTAATTTGTATCCTTGCATCTTCAGCTAGTTGTAAATTGGATTTGAGCAGATGCCAATCACCAGGTTTGACCAGGGCTACAGAGATGGACAAAATGTCCCTATTTTTTTATTCAATTCTTGATGAACTGATGCTACAGAGTACTTTCCTTATTCTTCTCAATCCATTAATACAGCTTCTGCTGTCAGTAGTTAATATGAAATCTTTAAATAACCCAGGTGAGACTAAATGACCATTAGCATTTACCAATATCACACAATATCAAACAACTCAATATCACCAAGGCTTCCCTTAACTGCACAAGACATTTCCCACCACACCGTCTAGGTCAGTACAGTCCCTGAAGGCAATAACGAGACAAAAATCTGTTGGTGACAAATCAGTGAATTAAAGGATTGCTGCTCTTTTTGTGGTCATTGATGCCATTTTTGTATTAGCCCACGGAACCGTAAACTAAAAATTAGAAACAAGTATTTTTTGTTTAGCCTTTTCTATTGCCCCCAGGGACTGTTTCCTTGGCTACTTGATTGGGCTGACTGATTCCTGAATGCTTTACTTCTCTGTCCATTCCTCATCTCATACATAGTCCCAATGCTTTGAGTTTGTGCTGTTCACACCACCTTCCCTCCATTCAGATTTTAGTGGTTCGATGTTTGGCAATATCTTTGTATCACTGCCCAATTATATTTTGTATATATCAACTTATTAAAAAAAAATAATCTACGAACAGGAGTACTTTCCTTATTCTTCTCAATCCCTTGAAACAGTTCCTCTCGTCAGTAGTTAGAAAAAAAATCTTTAAATAACCCAGGTGAGACTAAGCGGCCATTAGCATTTACCAATATCACACAATATCAAACTCCTCAATATCACAGAGGCTTCTCTCGTATGAACAAGACGTTTCCTGCCACACCGTCTGGGTCAGTACAGTCCCTGGGGGGAGCAATAGTGCGAGGAGGCGAAGAACGGTCGGCAACACCAATGACAAAAAAGTGAATTAAAGGAATTCTGATGTACTTTGGTTGTTTCACACATAAGCGAAGAGCAGCAACTCTTCTGGTGCCATTACAAGCAGGAGAGGGAAGCAAATATTGCCTGAATGTTTCCAATGGCCAATGAGCCAACAAGTCATCAACAATAAGGATTGGAACATCTGTACAAAGTTTGTTTAATTTGTCACAAATTTGTAATTGATGTTTATATAAAAACTCCAGTAAAACTAGAAGTTTAATCATAGATGTGAGAAGCTGATGGAGGAAACTGCCGAACTGAGGTCCAGAGTGGAATTCACAAAGCAGAGTAGAGGCCAATGATGGAGGGCATAGGGAAGGGCAAGGTTGGCCAGAAATGGATGGGTACAAAGTTGGGAAAATGTCCATGACAGTGGGTATATCGCAACAGCCCAAGGCACAGAAATGCACAAAAAACTTGGTCAGAGGGTCTCACTGGTGCAGGCAATATAGAGCATTGTTCATGGGTGGCTTGCAGAGTAATCGGAAATTGCTGAACTGCGGTCTAGGGTGGAACTTACAAAGCAGTGCAAAGGCCTGGGATGAAGGGAGAAGAAGAAGGCCTCAGTTGGCCAGAGATATCATGGCCTCTTATCTCTACTCTGTAACCAAACCAACCATCCATCCATCCCTAACACACTGAGGCCTTGTTCTTCTCCCTTCATCCTAGGCCTCTGCACTGCTTTGTAAATTCCACCCTAGACCTCAGTTTAGCAGTTTCCGATTACAAGCAGGAGAGGAAAGCAAATGTTGCCTGAATTGTTCCAATAGCCAACGTGACATCAACAGAGCAGATCTGTAAAAAACGTGTTTAATTTGAAACAAGTTTATTATTGGTTTTTATATAAATCCCCACCGAAACTAGAAGTTTATTATAGATGTGGGAACCTCATGGAGGAAACTGCTGAACAGGGGTCTGGGATGGAATTTACAAAGTCGAACAGAGGCCTAGGATGATGGGCAAAGAGCAAGGTCTCAGTTGGCCAGGGATGAATGGTTATAGAGTAAGGATAAGAGGATATGACATCCCTGGCCACCTGGGGCCTTGCTTTTCTCTGTGCCCACTATTTCTGTCCAACTGAGGCCTTGTTCTTCGTCCATCATCCTAGGCCTCTGCTCTGCTTTGTAAATTCCACCCTAGACCTCAGTTTAGCAGTTTCCGATTACAAGCAGAAGAGGGAAGCAAATATTGCCTGAATTGTTCCAATGGCCAATGAGCCAACATGACATCAACAGAACAGATCGGTACAAAGTAGGGTTGCACTGATACTGTTTTTTTTACTGGTTAGTATGAGTACTGATACTTTTGGTCAAGCACTTCTCTTTACCAAGCAGATGCCTCTGCAGTGCAAATTTGGTGTTAATATAAAACTATAGATGGGAGAACCTCATGGAAAAAACTGAAGGGAGGTCCAGGGTGGAATTTACAAAGCAAAGGCCTATGATGAAGGGCATAGGGAAGGGCAAGGTTGGCCAGGGATAGATGGTTACAGAGTAGGGATAAGAGACCATGACATCCCTGGCCACCTGGGGCCTTGCGCTTCTCTGTGCTCACCATCCCAATCCACCGGGGGCCTTGCTCTTCTCCGTGCCCACCATCCCAGGCCTCTGCACTGCTTTGTAAAGCAGTAGAGGCCTATGATGAAGGGCAAAGGGAAGGGCAATGTTGGCCAGGGATGAATGGTTACAAAGCAGGGATAAGGGCCATCACAGTGTGGTAGACAGAACCAGGCACAGAAACACAAAAACAGGGTCAGAGGGCCCCACTGGCGCAGACTATGAACAGCAGAGGTCCTGGATAGATTGCACAGAGTAAAAAAAAACAAAAAAACAAAGTAGACCAGAAGCCCAGGACATTCAAAAAAACAACCACACCAGGTAACCTCACTCACCATCCACATGAGGCATACAGGGGCCCCCCATGTCTCAAACCATAAGGAGAGAAACTCTGCCTCCTCTATCAGAACAATGCTGCAAACCCTCCTCGGCCACCTCAGCTCTGGTTTCCAGGTGGTGTCTCCCCAGAGGAAACACCAGAACTGAGGTCCAACAGGAAGGCTGCTGTTTTAAAAGATGAAGGCGGCAGTGTTTGTCATGAAGGTGAGAAGTCAAGGCCTCTCAGGTGTGCGGTCCTGAAAGATGCTAAGGGGAAAAAAAAATGACCAAGTCCGATGATGACAGAGACTGAGGAGGGAAGCGTTTTATGGTACAGAAGTCCAGAAAGCTCACCATGGAGTGCAGGGAGCAGTAAGGAGGTCAGACTGGAGAGGCCGAGCAGTGACACGGATGTTGCAGAAATAAGGAAGTGTCCAGCGTAGAGATGACCCCACAGGCGATGGCACAGATGCTGTCCTCTTAGAACTCCTTCTCTCCTCCAGATTAGATTACAGAAAATTTCCTGGCATCAGAGATGTGTGACAATGACCACAGCTGTTTCACACTGAGATCGTATTTGCTCTGACAATTCCCAGTCCAATCGCTTCTGACATATGCCTCCATTTAACTGCCTTGAAGAAAAATGAGGCACGCACAATATTAGCAGATTTTTTTTTTTTCCCCGTGTGCACCGCCAACACATGGATGATAAAAATCCCTGGAAGAGACACGAGAGGACAAGATACCAATAACCTGATGTTACTTGTTAGGTGAAGCCAAAGAAGATTTAGATACTGGTGAGAAGGCCATCAGTAAAATCTACCAAACGCAACGTGTGGATACACACCGAAGGCCAAACACTACCACTAACAGGATCGGCAATTCACTGTCTAGCAATGAAAAGCAAAGCGGCCTTTCCTTTATAGTGGACTACAATTTTTAACCAAAAAGAAAAAACTGAAATCACAATGCCCATGTGAAATATTCACCAAACGTTCTTACTAACCTTTTATGGCGTGCTTTTTTGCTTCTTAGAACAAAAAAAAAAAAAAAAAACACTCATAAACGCCAATGCCCAGTCAAGTTATCTGAACTGCAGCTTTAAAATCTCTTGGTGCCCGACTGCAAACCACCTCCACATCGAATCCCCATAGACCCTTCTATTCCAGGCAGGGTTTATTGAAAGGGAAGCAGACAGGTGGGTGATCCGTCACCGTGACTGATCAATTCGGCTATGCCGACCGTGAAACCTCAAACTTGGTAGAATTATTATAATAAATGCGGAAGACTTTTTTTTTCCTCCTTCACTTTAGGAGTTTGATTAACGCAACATTTACTTATTACCATTCATAGACGAAGCGAGTTTGGTTCCAGTCGGCACTTTGAGCGCACCAGGAGGAAAAATACAGATTGCTGCAAAGACGGCAGCAAAAACACAACAAAACAGTTTTCCTCCCACTGCAAATTTGTAGAAAAACAACTTGCGCAGATTTTAAGGTTTAATTAGGTTGGTGCCTCAGAGACCGACCTTTAAGACCTTGCCGAGCTATTTCAACTAAGGGAATTTTTTCAAAGTCTGATTTAAATAGAATCGCTCATTGAGCTGCTCCTGCTGCTAACCGGCCGGCCTTGATTTTCTTGGCATAAAAACGTGTACTGTACTAAGGAGCCACAGTTACCTGCTATACATGGGAATGGGGATAAAATACAATACCCTACATGGAAACCATCGGCATTAACTGGAGTCGTAGTGACATGTGGTATGACATTAGGCCTCAATGTGTGGAATTACATCAATCAACATGACTAATAGCTTTCCATGGATGGAACCAGGAGCTTTCCAAGATGTCTCACTGTTAGGACCAGGATCTGAACCCACGACCTCTGCTGCATCTGAAAGTGGCTCTCGTTGCCGAGCGACCCAGGATGCTGAATAGCGTCCTGTCTGACCCACTGGACACTCTTGCCTTGAATCTTTTCTGGTGAACCTTGAACTCTTTGCTCCCCCATGAACTTCCTATTTAATCCACACCTTTGCACTTCCTGTTTGCCAGATTATCTCCAGCTGATATCTTGCTTCCTTGCGTACCCACAGCTGTCCTTATTACATCTACTACTTGCTACCAACCTTTGGGCTTCTTCCTCGTCTACACTTCTGCTTGATCCCAACCTGCAACCACTTGTTACCAACCTTTGGCCCTGTCCCTCAACTACGCTTCCACTCAATCCCAACCTGCTACCACTCGTTACAGGCCTTTGGCTTGTTCCTTGACTACACTTCTGCTTGATCCCTATCTTCAGCCATTCGTTATCGACCTTTGGCTTGGTTACTGACTATGCTTCTACTTGATCCCAAACTGCAACCACTCGTTACCGACCTTTCCTTGTTCCTCGACTATGCTTCCGCTTGATCCCTACCTGCAACCATTCGTAATTGACCCCTTGGCTTGTTCCTTGACTATACTTCTGCTTGATCTCAACCTGCAACATTACTGACCCTTGGCTTGTTCTTTGGCCACACTCCTGCTTGATCTCAAACTGCAACCACTTGTTGCAGACTTTTGGCTTGTTCCTCGACTATGCTTCCACTTGATCCCCACCAGCAACCATTCTTTGACCTTTGGCTTGTTCCTCAACTATACTCCAGCTAGAGCTCAACCTGCAACAGTCGTTACCGACCTTTGGCTTGTTCTTGGACTATACTTCCACTTGATCCCTACCTGCAACCACTCGTTACCGACCTTTGGATATTTCCTTGACTACGCTTCCGCTTTAAGTATAACTAAAAGGCAAAACTTTTTTTTTAGTTTTGGATGGAGTGGAGAGGGATTAGAACACCTGTCAGGTTTTATTACTTACCGTGTCCCCATTACAGAGATTTCCCCTTCTCTACTTGTCCTGTTTACTATTATCATTGAAAGTAAAAAAAAAAAAAAATCCCAAATTTTGTGTTTGTCCCCAGAAAAGTAATAAGGGGGAAAATCTTTCAATGGGGACACTAGTTCTGGTGATCCATGGGTCCCCAAGGAATTCCGTTAATTTGCAGAGATTTCCTCTCACTTCATGGTTGGCTATGGGACAGGAAGAGAAAGGAAACCTCTGCAATGTCTGACAGGGGTTATAGCCCTCCCTTGCTCTATCCAAAAATGAAAAAAATATTTGCCTAGAGTTTTACTTTAAACCCAACCTGCAACATTTGTTACCAACCTATGGCTTGTTTGTGGACCTGCAACATTAGATACCGAGTACCAACTACGCTTCTGCCCGATCCCAACCTGCAACATTTGTTACAGACCTTTGGCTTGTTCTTCAACTATACTTCCACTTGATCTCAACCTGCAACATTCGTTACCAACCTCTGGCTTGTTCTTTGACTACCCTTCCGCTTAACCCCAAACTTCAACCAGTCGGTCGACCTTTGCCTTGTTCCTCGACTACACTTTTACTTTATCCCAAATTGCAACCACTTGTTACTGGCTTTTGGCTTGTTCCTCGTCTCCGCTTGATCCCAAACTGCTATATCAGAGCTTAGGCAACCTGCTATATCTGCTACTAGACCCCTGGCTTGCTCCCCTCCTGGTGGGGCTATCCTGAGGACAAGGACCTGGTACTAACATGCAGAAAAGACCATCTCTATCATCAGGAGCTATGGTGAACACCGGTTAGTGCTTAGACCCTGTACCTGGGGTGAGCCTATGTCATCTGCCAGGGTGACCCGCTTGTGTACTTCTACTGCTGGTTGGTGGGAACCTCTCTACTGCTATAGCTACTGGACGCTGTGCCTGTCCCTGACACTCGCTATGCCAAACCAGTGACTGTAGCAGGCTTTATGAATTAGTCCACAATTAGCTACCACTCAGGATAATCCTGTTTATACCATCTGGATTTCAGTTTTTTTAAGCTCCGATAAAGGAGACCCTTTGAATTCCTGAAAGAGCCAGTCTATTGATATCCTCCATACACCTCCAGCCAAACTGAGATAAAAGCAGAGCCATGGCATCTGGTCCTTCAGAGAGGCTTAAGGAAATCCTCCAACCCTACACAAGACTCCCAACTGGGATTACCACCAGAAATAAGCAATCAAGCATTCCACACCTTCACCTTCCTATCTTGTGATACTTCATTGGTAAAGTACTGGAGGCCAACTTGCCCGTGGGCTCAAAAACAGAAGACCAGCCAGCACAATGATACCGTGGGGTTTTCTTAGCCAAGAAACGGGAAGACGTCATCAGTCTCTACTGTGGGGAGCAGAACATTACTTTATAAGCTACATGGGAATGTGGACTGATTGAACCCTTCAATGTTTTTATTACAATGCAGCATAAATAAGTTCCAACAACCAGCCAACAAATTCACTCTGAAAATGTTAAAATGAAACCGAAAATGGCGCACACATTACACACAGAAACCTCGTTTTCCATAAACAAGGCAACAGATTTAACATCTCCTATACTTGGGCAGTGGAGGAGTTACTGAACAATCAATAAGAGCAAAAAAAAATAAAAAAAATAATATGTGAATCTCCGTGGCCTCCCAGACTTTGCTGCATTCCAGGAAACCACCACAAAATCCATTAGAACACAAAACATTCACAGGGAGAATCAGTCGGGTCTACAGTAAAAGTCAAGGCCTGGTCAATAACGAGAATGGAAAAATCAGCAGACCTTCCGAAACCAAAACATACGTCAGATTTATCACAGAACCTCCCTCCGAATAATATACAGAGAGTCGGAGAACAGAGACCTGGCAGAATCATCATCTACTATATGTCCTATACCGCTCTTCTAGCGGGAAGTGTCCTTTAGGCCAGCCTTCCCCAAAGGAACCCTTAGAATAATTGTCATGTCTCAGAGAACCCCTGCCAACATTAACTTAGCGGGAGGAATAGGAAAAAATGCCCCCTTACACTTGGTGGTCAGTGGGAAGAGTGTCCCTTACACTGGTGGTTACTAGAGATACTTCTCCTTACAGTGGTCAGAAAGCCCCCCTGACAGACATCTAAATCAGATCATTGCTGCAGACATCAGATGGGAGGTCAAATCGGCCACAGATGATTGAACTCCTACCCACCTCAAGAGGAACCCTTGTTGAGATTGACTGCTCTAGGCCAACTCCCTCCCAGCATGAGAGAATGCACCATGCAGAGTCCCACATCTGTCTCAGCGTAGTGACCTCCCCTCTTTTAGAATAGAAAATGTAAAGCTAATACAAAGTCAGTTTCAGATATTTATACTAGCTGTATCTTTTGAAGATTTCACCAACAGATCTGGTGTTTGCAGCATGAAAACATTCATATCCACAAGGTAAAAAAATAAAAAGAAGGATTTGCCGCCATTTTCATCTGGAAATGAACCAGGCCAGTCGTTAATCTGAAATTGAGAAGCCTCTGAAGTTTATGGCACATACAGAGGCCATGATGTACAACAACATTTAAAAAGGACTATTTTTGGGCACATCCCTGGAATCAGGGGCCCCGGTTTCTGGTGGTACTCCATCCCCCCCCCCCCAGCTCCACTTTCTGGCAACACAAAGCGGAGAAGATAAAACGCTCTCCTTTCATACGTAGATGTCTGGAATTCCAGGTCTGGCGAAGGCAGTGAATGGACCCGTTTGAAGAGCCTTTTCTCAGCAGCGCTCTTGATGTGTCGCCATTTAAAATAAAATCATAATAAGCACTATCTTACCCTGGAAAAGCAACAGAGAAGTGCAGAATAATGCTTGTGACAGACACATTCAACCCAGCTGACTGATCACTCTACTGGGAAGAGAATGGGGACCAGCCTCCCTCCACATCCTTTTCATGCTGGAAGCAAAGCCATTGCCTTAAAGAGCTCCCTTCATCTGGCGGTGGCCCCCGGTGACAGTTCGGAGGATTAACGGCCCCCAATTTCACGCTGCAAGTTCACAGGCTGGAACAAATTTGAGGATTTTTTTTTACCCCCCCCCACCTCCAAATCCATTCTTTATCCTCTTAAAGGGCACCTAAATCCATGTAGAGACAAATAAACGATTTCAGAAGTTGGATATGGTCACCCGGTCATGAAATATGTCCAGGAATAGAGAAAAATGCCTTCCACATCGTATGGGGATGCAGCTGAGAAAACAGAGGCATAAAATCCTTAACACAGACATAGGAGACGTCAAACAATAAAATACTATTAGTGCTGGGACCCTCAAGGTGTATATATTCAATTGTCTCAAGGAGGTACCATCCCTAATGTGAAAACAACTAGAAAATCTCCCTGTTTGCCTCTACCATGGAGGTAGTAGAAGTAAAACAAATACAAAGTGTAGCTAAAAGGTCTGAAAAAAATAAAAAAAAATTCTCTGCATACCAGGAATTTTTATTCCAAAAGAAAAATTAAGATGCTTTGAATGACAATAGAAGCACGAGTAGTACCCTTGAGACAAACTAGCAGGGTTGGTCAAGTAATTAGAATCTTTGCCTTGAGAAAGGAGCCCTCGATTCAGTTCCCTTCCAGGACACGACCTGTATGGATGTTGCCTCCCTTTTATGCACCCCCTCCTCAAAAGATTCCGATACGTTATCTCATTGCCACCCAAAACTGGCCCAACTTTGCATGTGTAGGTTGTGGTGATAACGTATTGCCACAACCTAATGAGATAACGTATCCGGGTACATCAGACGGCAAGATCTCTTATGGAGACCAAATGTGAACAGTTCTTTATAATAAAAAAGGACTGCTGAGAGAGAGTCATTACAGAAAATTCAAGAAAATTCGAAATTTCCGTAAGAAAAAACAAAACAAAAAACACAGCATTACGAACATGGATATTATGCATAAAACAGAATGCTCTTTGAGCAACCAGAGGACCTTCCAATGATTGGTTCACTTACTGGTCATTCATCCAAAGGCTGGCCTGAGCCAGGTAATCTTAAACACCAACTCTTCTGAAGATCTCAATGTGCTCAAGAGATCCTTTCCCGAATAATTAAAAAGTCCCCATGGCAACTTGGCAAGCTCTATGGAGGCCTACCAATAAAGTTGGTCTTGAAACACACCAACAAACTGATCTTTTCCATATTTTTGGCAGCCATGATGGCAATTGCTAGGTCGTGGAGGTCTCTGTCCGTCCCATTCTCATTGATACATTCAAAGTTATCATGGATAACGATAAATTAGAAAATTGTTGGCTACTATACAAGATAAGATTCCGCTATTTAAAAAGCATGGGACCCCTTGGATACATTGAATAGCATAACCAACTGGACTTGCGGAATGAATAGGGGGAGAGAGAGAGAGAGAGAGAGAGAGAGAGAGAGAGAGAGAGAGAGAGAGAGAGAGAGAGAGAGAGAGAGAGAGAGAGAGAGAGAGAGAGAGAGAGAGAGAGAGAGAGAGAGAGAGAGAGAGAGAGAGAGAGAGAGAGAGAGAGAGAGAGGAGGGGAAGCATCTCCTCGTTTTTCATTTCCTCCCCTCCCCTCCCCTCTCCTAGTCTTTCCCTGCCTATGTCTACGGTATTTGCCCATATGGGCCAAGGTTTTCACCAGCACTGTAAAGGTCATCACAAGCTTTTTTCAAACCAGGGTTAACTTTATGGTTACCCCTTCTGCCCACTTTGCCATTCCACCTTATCTCAGGTACATGAGCAAGGGTTTGTTACTATATGGATGACCCCCACTGCCTGCCAATACAGGGCGTTCTGCATGTGGGTTACCCGTACTTTCCATGACTTGACTTCTCTTCCTGTTCCTTTAACTATAACGGTATGCCTTTTAGGATTATAAAAGAGGAGCACGCACCACGTAGGGCACAGTGGACTTTTATTTCCATTTCCCCATTTCATGCCATAAGGCAATTTTGTTGGCCGAGACCCCTAACATATCTTTCTGGAAAGGTCTAATTAACAAAGCTTTGCCCCTGTATAGGCCTATTTATTTGGGATGGGGTTGCCCGAAAAAGTTCAAAAAGGTGTGGCAGAGTTGGCTGTCTGCCACGACTACTCTTGATTGAGACTTCCATGCCGACACCAGATTAGGAGCCTTGTTTTTTTTGGTCGCCTTCATTCGCCCGGGATTCCCGGTTTCAGCCAAGGATGCCTTATTGTTATGAGCATTAATACTCTGTAGCGGAGACATGAACTAACTTTTATAGAAATTTTGCACAGACCCTCACTGGTCTGAGTGAGTTTTATTACTTTGTACACTTTTGTTGGTTGTAGACTAATAAATAATAAAAATATTAATAAAATATGTTGATGACCCCAACAGTACGCAAACATGTTGGAAACCTTGTGTTATTTAAGTTTGGAAATATACGGTGCATAAGCATATATGACATGCTTTGTGTGACTTTCAAAAACAAATAAAAATGATTGGAAAGGAGACCTATTCACCCACCAGTGCATGTTCTGGAAGAGAAAAACCCATAAACAGGCAAAAGTTCTTCCAGAAAACAAGTTTGAGCTGCTCCTAGGTCTATTATTCGGGATTCTTCTAATGGGGCAGGATGTGGAGTTTAATAAGCTTCACCTAATCACGCACCCGAGTGCTTCCCACCAGCCAACGTGAAGGTAGAAGGGAACAGAGGGAATTATTCAGGGTGTCACCATAGAAACTTCCTGAAAAAGGAAAAAACGAACGGGAAGTATGACATTCTACATTTCCATTTCATCTTCCTCTATGACATCCATCACCTGAGGGGATCCCAAAGATCTCTCCGGATTGGAAACAGAAGCTCACACAAGGCATCGAGAGCTGAGAACACTGAAGACGGGAGGTTTTTTTTTTTTTTTTTTTTACTTTCGATCTGGAGGGTAATCATTTCTGAGGCTATGAGTGTCATCAGAGAAGATGAAATACAAATAGATGTAGAAATTCGGGGACTTATGCCTCGTACACACGACCAGTTTTCCCGTCGGGGAAAAAAAAAAAAAACTATGGTTTTCCCGACTGGATTCCTCTTAAGCCTGCCTTGCATACACACGGTCACACAAAAGTCCGGTGAACTTTTGTCTGCCAAGAACGTAGTGATGTAAAAGACTACGACGAGCCGACAAAATGAAGTTCTATGCTTCCGAGCATGCGTCAAAATTGTTTTTTTCCCCGTCGGAAAAGCATACAGACGAACGGTTTTCCCGCCAGGAAAAAAAGAGATCCTGCTCTTTTTTTTCTCCGGCAGTTTTCCCGTCGGAAAAACTGCGATGGAGCATACACACGGCCGGGATTCCCAGCCAAAAGCTCTCATCGCAGTTTTCTCGTCTGAAAAAAAGGTCGTGTGTACTAGGCATCACTTGTAAGGGAACATAGATTATGTGTTTCCATTGACAAGAGAACAAGCTAAAAAACACCTTCTCAGCTACTTGGCTAATGGTTGTAGATAGACTGGCCAAAATATTCCAAACTATTTTTAGGCAGGACCACTGTAAAGACCACCTATTTCTGTTAGATCGATTGTATGGACTGTATAGTAGACTCCCTGAAAGATGCCGAAATTCAGCATAGAAGAAGCACTGAGTCACTTGATGGTTTTCAGAGATTCTGAGGGAGCCGTGACCTCTCAAGGGTCCAGGGAGGAGTCAATGACAGGTTGAACAGAATTTTCCCTTTTCCTTTGGAACACAAATCTGGACATAAAAAAAAAAAAAAAGGCCCGGGCTATCATTAATGACTCACTAAGTTCATTGAACCAAGCAGCAAGGGGAGTAGCCACCCGATCCCCTTCTGTATATCTGCAAGTATATCACTTCCAGTTTGTTTAACTGGGCAGCAATCGGGGGCCCCTGCGACTCAGCTAAGGCGCAGTCTTTAACTGTGAATCTATTGAGAGGCAGTATCCTGTATTAATACACCCCATGCAGAGTCATTTAGGCTGGGCCCCTCTGCATGCAGGAGAACAGGGGACAGGGATACGGTTCCCATCCTGGAGATCTCGGGAGGCAATAGGAATATGCGTGTGAACCAGGGCGAGCACGGCCTTCACACAAAGCACTGGCTGGGACAATGGTCAGCTTAGCCCCGGATTCATTAGGGCTGGTGAGAAAGAAACACATTAACTAGTTGCAGACACGTAAACGTACGGAAAACACAATCAAAGTCAGGTCTCCAGTCCATACCGGACCCCAACGTTCTGATACGCCACCAGAGGCTCATTCTTGTTCTTCAGAATCTCTGTATGAACTTTGGCGCATCGGACCAGTAGTCACCAGTTTATCCTTTGTCTATCATATGATAAATTCTTGCTGGGTGCTGCAGCCCAATTCTCCAGCTAAAGGCCGAGTCCAACAAAAACGAGTGCTTCAGGTTTTTGGAACTCACCAAAAAGGTTCCCTTTATCTGCTGGAGATCTCAGCAGTTGGGTTCCCAGGTTTGTACAACTGTCATGGTCAATACAATGAGGTCCCACTCACTGTCCCTGCTGGAGGTTCCATTTATTTCACATTATGAATGAAGCTGGAGGATTGGGAACTCCCCTGTTGTAGAAAGAACTGTGAGATGGATGGGAACAGAGCCAGAAATTAGAGTTACAGTTAGTCAGGTTTTCAAAATGGACATGTCTAGCAAATTCTGGCACAATAATTTTTTTTTAAAGATTTTCAAAGAAGAATACATTAGAGCTGATCACCCATGTAGGGGATATAGGCAATGGTATGCCAAACTTCCAGTAAGAATAAAGAGAGTGTGCACCATAAAATGAAAGAACCGTCATTTCAGATATCCATTGGTTATCGTGGTCCAAACCACTGGCCGGCTAGCACCGATGGAGTCAGGGAGTGCAGAAGCATACAAACTGAGAACCAAACTGAGGCGTGAGAGGAGGAGAGAAAGTACTGAGGATTCAGATAGAAAGCGGAGAAGAGGAGGGAAAAAAAAAAGGGGGTGGTTAGGGATGAAAAAAGGGGATGGGGGGGATTTGAGGAAGGTTGTATCCCTCAGGCTCAGGAGGTAAGCAGAAGATAGGTCATAGGTTGCCAAAATTGGTCAGATGTTGCAAAGAAAAATGCACATGCCAACCAGGCTTCCCAAACCCGTGAAAATTTGGAATGGGAGTCGTGCAGAATGCTAGACATCTTCTTGTTAATCATCGGAGTGATCATACTGTCCCCCACCGCTGCAAACGAGACAGTAGGTTTCTTCCAAGGTTTGGTAATGGTGGCTTTAGCAGGGAGGAAGAAGGTACAATGTCAGCTTCTGTTCGGCCTCAAATCCAATCGTTGTCAAAAGTTTGTAGAATTCACCTCCGTAACCTCTCTAAAATTCGCCCCTAACAAATGAAACCACCAAGCTCCTCATTCACTGCCTTGTTATCTCTTCTCATTGGCCTGCCTCTCCATAGGCTCCTCCCCTCTTCAGTCTATCACGAATGCTGCTGCCAGACATATCCACCTTACCAACCGCTCAGTGTCTCCCAACCCTCTCCTCCAATCCCTACATTGGCTCCCAATCGTCCAGCGAACTAAATTTAAAATACTAACCACAACATACAAAGCCACCCACAACTCTGCCCTGAGCTACATCACCAATCTCGTCTCCACATATCACCCAACCCGTCCTCTCGCATCTTCTCAAGCTCCCTCGTCTCCTCCTCCAATGCTCGTCTACAGGATTTCTCTAGAGCCTCTCCCATTCTCTGGAACTCGCTACCTCAACCTGTCCGACTATCCCCTACTCTTGCTACCCTTCAGGCAATCCCTGAAAACTCATCTCTTCAGGGAAGCCTATCACATCTCCAGCTAATCTTTTACCACTTCCATCAGCTCATTCCCCACAGTTACAACCTTTTGTACCACCTGTCCCACCCTATTAGATTGTAAGCTGTTCTAAACAGGGCCCCCTCTTGTATTTTATTATAACTGTATTGTCTCCCTTTTATTTTGTAAAGCGCTGCGTAAACTGTTGGCGTTATATAAATCCTGTATTATAATAATAATAATAATAATAATAATAATAATAATAATAATAATACTACGAGAAGAGGCTCTGAATAGGGCAATGCAATAAGGCCAGTTTTACATCCTTGTGGACATGCAGATGAACCGTTGTACTGTATATAGAAGCCCAAACTCCCTAGACCAAAATCCAGTTAGGCATGGGCAGGACCACCAAATATGAAGAACATCTCCACATTGGCCACAGCCCCGCCTAAAGCATCCATTGCTGTACGAGGGGTTTGCATGGGCTAAGCGGACCGGGATACCACCTCAGCAGGACTTTGCATGTCCATCAAATTCAGCCAGACGCCAAAACACATTCTAAATCTCTATCCTCATAACCCTAAACCTACAGAGAAAGGCAGCAAAAGAATTAAAAAATATGGTCTAATTTGCTCCAGTAGGGGGGGGATCCTTTCCGAGGCAATCGGATACTCCCAGGATCACCAATCTACAGTGGTGGTGATTATAATGGCCAGTTGTATTTTGAACATTTAGAAACATTCAACCTTTTTTTAACCATCTGCAGAGATAGCTAAAACTTGCCCCGGGGAAGTCAATTTCACAGCTCTTACAGTAAAGAAATCATCCCGTATGCCAAGGTTAAATGCCAAACACAGAGTTGCTCACGTTTCTGTCATTGACAAGAGTGCAATCAGTTGGGTTTCCATTTTCTATGTAGCTGATCGTTGCATCTAAAATCAAAGGCTGCATCATTATTCCCAATTTTTGGGGGTCGAAATTTTTGTATTTCTAAACTAAAACATCTACACCAACTAAAAAAACAAATATATGTGTCAAATGTTCTCCTGCATGGGAAAGATAACCAGTAGAAAAGATCATTAATTTGATGAAAACCTGAGCCTTTCCTGCCATTTCCCAACAGGTGAACGGTCCTTCCTCAATCTTCTGACGATTGTACACAACACCTTCCTGATCCCAGAACAATCATTTTGTTCTCATCTGACACGTGTCATTTCTAAACAACTTTTTCAGCAGAAAATTGATGCCGTTTATAAAACGATCATCCGTACAAAAAAAAAAAAAAAAAGATTGCTCCTAAAATCTGTCTTACGTATGTGGTTCCTGAACACAACCGAGGCCACCATAAAAATGTGTGCTGCCCCCAGACATAGAAAAGTCACATCTGTCTACTGAACGCTTTGCATTAAACCCTCTCCCAGGCTAGAAAACCTTTTAACAATCTCTAGGACAATGGATGTAACGAGAAAAAAAAAATCCACTGCACTTGTGTTAATGTGGTCTTCCTCCGTGAATGGAGGTCATGTGTAATGTGATCCAACTGCCAAAAGGTCCCCGCTTCTCCTTCCGTCAACACAAGAATCCTACTCATGTCTATGCATTGTTACGATGCTGCTCTCTCATCTGTACAATGAAATGGAGCACCGATGAGGAACAGTTCAATTCCAAAACACTCAACCCTCGCCTGTTCCGGCCGGGACCTGCGGACACCCAGCCCTCGCCTGTTCCGACTAGGGTCTGCGGACACCCAACCCTCCTCTGTTCCGAATAGGGTCTGCGGACACCCAACCCTCCTCTGTTTTTCCGACTACGGTCACCCAACCCTTCTCTGTTCCGACTATGGTCTGTGGACACTAAACTTGTTTCAACTAGGGTCTGCGGACACTCAACCCTCTACAAGTTTCCTCAGGAGGCAATAATGAGTGCTTCCACCCACCGGATAATCTCACACAGAAAATCTCTGCATACTCTTTGGGTGTTATTGCATTACGACTGATCTCCCAACATATAGCTGGTTTCACTCAAGAAATCTTTCACGGAGTGACAGTCCACAGATACACGTAACCTCAAGAACAAGAGGATGAAACATCTGCTCTTCTGATAACTGCGCAAAATACACCTCTACCAAACAACCCATCAGCTAAGAAAAGCCGCTCACTATCACCCACAGAATCAAGACAGCATTATTGATCTGTCAATCCTTCCAATGTCTGGGCCAGGTGAGGATGACCGGGCACAGCAACAGGCCGAAAGGACAAATCAATGACTTTCGATTCTGTGGTTAGTAACGCATGGTCATTCTTAGTCAGTAGAGCAATCTGGTTAATTGCAATACCAAAAGGGGAATCCTCTGTGTGACCTGTCCCACATGTAGTAGACCTGCTGAGCAACTTCCAGGAAGAGCAAAAACTGGCATACGCCGACGGGTGCAGTACTATGAAACCCCCCCACTCAATAGAAGCTTCACATTGCTTGATACACCTATGAAGAGCGCAGGGCTGGGATTGGGCCCTGTGTGGCCACTTATACTGCAGACAAAGCCGGTTAGGTGGTCTGGGAGTGGAAGGGTCACCAGTAAATCTATAGAATCAGCAGTGAGCGCTTTATCATGTCTCTAAATAAACAGGAACCCTGAACACTGGAGGCAGGCCTCAGGCGCTCTATGCGCACATGTTGTTGCATGGATGAACGCCTTCCCTGGTGGCTTCAGGTGGCACTTCACTGTTTAAGCGGGGGGCCTCTTATCTCCAGCTTCACCCCGTCCCCAGTGACACAATTATAGAGCACAGCCGGCAAAGCTAGATCAGAGCCAGCGAGGTGGAGAAGCAACCGGGAAATGCAGCAGCTGCTACTGGGAAAAGACTGAGTGCTCGCTCCAGAGGGGTGCCAGACTCCTGTTTATCTACAAGAACGCCAACTGCAGAGTGCGAGCTCACTTCTAAGCTGCGTTCATCGTTCCCGGTTACCTTGACGATGCAACGTCGCCGCTAAGCGTGTCACATCTAACCAAAAAATAAAAAATAAGTGCCACGAGGAGACTAGGTGAATAATAAACCAAACAACAGAGGACCTGCCTTGTGCAGAGAATAATATCTGAGAGTCCTCACACACGGAAAACCTTCCTTAAAGTGGAACTTTACTCAAGTGATGCCTTGCAGGTTCGCTCCCTCTCCCAAGCATGTAACTGGAGGATGATGTCCCTACCCCGCCCTTCCCGCAGCCTCTTGGGACAGATCACATATCCCAGGAGACTGCAGGACCATCTAAAAAGTTCCTCAAGACGCCACAGCCGACTCTCGTATCCAAGTTGGCAAACCCACTGCGATAAGAAGTTTCTCTTTAAGGCGGCCACACGAGGCATGAACTTTGCCCACTTCCTTCCGGCAAAAATCTGAGCGAAATGTGGCCCTGCCTGCACAACCCACCTCAACAGAAGTTGATTTTAACTTTAAAAAAGGAGTCGAGTGGAAAATTATTGGCCAAAATGTGACATTTTGGGTATTCAGGCAGCAGCAGGTCCTGCAACTGTCTGAATACAATAGCTGGTAGTGTAGATTCCTCCAACCTTCATTTCTGGTTAGCATGGACGGGGAATCAAATGGTGTTTCTCCTTGAGCTTAATTCAAGGGTGTATGGCTAGCATTAGGTTAGCTGCTGATGGGCCCTGTACATGGTGGGTCCTGCAATGGAGACCAGCATCTGTTAAAGAGTGCCTTAGGTTAGGCAAGGGTGATGTTAACGCTTTTTCCGGCAAGCATAGATGCGTGATGAATATAAGTGGATAAAGGACAAACCACAGCTCCATACATGCTCTTAAAATCAGTCCAAATTTATTATATCTTCATAAAAAATATAGCAGAAGTAGACGCGTTTCAGCCTTTGCGGCTGAAACGCGTCTACTTCTGCTGTATTTTTTATGGAGATATAATATATTCAGACTGGTTTAAGAGCATGTACGGAGCTGCGGATTGTCCTTTATCCACTTATTACTTTGGCAGCTGAGCAACTGCACATCCTGCACCCGACAACTCAGGAGGAGTTTCACTAATATGGGGTAGTAGCACCTTTCGTTAATGATAAATATAGGCCAGCTACCCAGAAGGCTCCAAAATCGAAGTCTTTATTTGCTACATGTTAAACAACAGAGTGGGTAAAGCTAACACGTTTCAGCCAAGGCCTTCCTCATAGCATAAAGTGGACTTTAGGTTAGGCAATGGTGATGTCAATGGTTTTTCGGGCAAGACTATGGGAAAGCACAGTATCCCAAATCTGCTGGAGCATTCTCCTACAAGATTCAGGATCCTCAAGAACTCACTAGAAGGCCTGTAGCATCACCCTTACCTAGGAACCACAGAGACTGGAGTTGGCACAAAAGATCAATATATTTAAGGTTCTACTAAAGTTATATATACAGTTAGGTTCATATATATTTTTCTGGTATGTACCAAAACATATTCAAGCTATAGTTATATAATGGATATGGGCTGAAAGTGAACACTCTCAGGTTTAATTTGAGGGTATGTACATCCAAATCAGAGGAAGGGTTTGGAAATTGCAGCTCTTAGCTCTTAATTGCCACCCCCCCCCCCTTTTCAAGGGACCAAAGGTAATTGGACAATCGAATCAAAAGCGGTTTCATGGCCAGGTGTGGGCTACTCCTTCGGTATTTCTTCATCAATTAAGGTAAAAGGTCTGGAGTTGAATCAAAGTGTAGTATTTGCATTTGGAATCTATTGCTGTGAACCTACATCATGCGTTCCAAGGAGCTGTCCATGCAAGTGAAACAGGCTTCAAAAACTAAACAAATCCATTAGAGAGATAGCAGCAACATTAGGAGTGGCCAACCAATTTGGTACATTCTCCGTAAACCAGAAGAACGCACTGGTGATCTCAGCAACATAAAAAGCCGCAGCGGGAGATTGGCCCCTGCGTGAGCCAATTTGGTGTTTCGAAAATTTAAATAAAAAAAAAAGATAAAAAAAAAAAAAAAAAAAAGGCCTCGACGTTCCACGGAAGACAACAGTGGTGGATGATGGCAGGATCCTCTCTGTGGTAAAGAAAAACCCATTCACATCCAGACAAGTGAAGGACACTCTCCAGGAGGTGGGTGTATCATTGCCAGAGTCTACAATCAAGAGAGGACTTCACGAGAGCAAATACAGAGGGGTTCACCACAAGTTGCAAACCATTCAAAAGACTGAAGAATAGAAAAGCCAGAATAGACTTTGCCAAAAAAACATCTAAAAAAGCCAGATCAGTTCTGAAAAAGCATTCTTTGGACAGATGAAACTAAGATTAATCTGTAGCAGAATGACAGGTAGAAAAAAAAAGTGTGGAGAAGGCTTGGAACAGCTCATGATCAAAAGCACACAACGTCATCTGTGGTCACATGGTGGAGCTTGCAGTGTGATGGCATGGGCATGCATGGCTTCCAGTGGCACTGGATCATTGATGATGCGACAGAAGACCAAAGCAGCAGGATTAATTCTGCAATGTTTAGAGATTTATTCAGCCAATGATTGGACGGCGCTTCACAGTACAGATGATCCAAAACACACTGCAAAAGAAACCCAGGAGCTTCAGAAGGAAAAGTAGTGGCATATTCTGCAATGGCCAAGTCAATCACCTGATCTCAACCCAATTGAGCATTTCTCTTGCTGAAGGCAAAACTAAAAAAGGCAGAAAGACCCACAAAAGAACAACTGAAGATACGGACCGTATAGGCAACCGTAAAATAGTTGCTCCATTGCTAGTGTACACCAAGCACCTAGCTCAGTAGATCTTTCTACCTCGAATACTCAAACTGGTAATACAAGGCTTGAACTTTGGCCAATTCCTGCTGAAATTTGAACCATAGGTGGCCATGTCAGCACCACGCACCTCAACAAAAGTTGATTTCAACTACGAAGGAGCGGAGCAGAAAGTAATGTGCGTGTGGATCCCACAGAGGGCATGGGAAACCTGGAACACGTTGACTTTGGAGTCCCATGTGTTCAAGTTTACAGAGACAAATCCTACAGTTTACTTTACTCCCTCGGTCTCAGTGGCTGCGCTCTTCGGTGGCTCTCACCCTACCTATCCCAAGGCACCTTCCAGTGTCGCTTACAATTCTACTTCCTCCTTTCCTCTTCCCTTCTCCACCTGGGTCCCTCAAGGTTCTGTTGGACCGCTCTTATTTTCAATCTACACCTCTTCCCTGGGTCAGCCGATTGCCTCACACGGGTTTCAATATCATTTCTACGCTGATGACACACAAATCTATCTCTCCACCCCTCAGTCTCCTCACGCGTCACTAACAGACATATCTGTCGGGAATGGAAGGCAGCTGAAGTACTGTCATATCTGGAAAGCTAAGAGATGTAATCAGAAATAGATCTCTATACACCACTAGATACACTTAACAAAATGCATACCGGAACTGCTGACGCAATCCGCCACAACCAGGAACTGGGTGGAAGGGCAGATCACAGGAAGGTCATCGGAGACAGATCCCGGGCGGACATCGGAGACAGATCCCGGGCGGACATCGGAGACAGATCCCGGGCGGACATCGGAGACAGATCCCGGGCGGACATCGGAGACAGATCCCGGGCGGACATCGGAGACAGATCCCGGGCGGACATCGGAGACAGATCCCGGGCGGACATCGGAGACAGATCCCGGGCGGACATCGGAGACAGATCCCGGGCGGACATCGGAGACAGATCCCGGGCGGACATCGGAGACAGATCCCGGGCGGACATCGGAGACAGATCCCGGGCGGACATCGGGGACAGATCCCGGGCGGACATCGGGGACAGATCCCGGGCGGACATCGGGGACAGATCCCGGGCGGACATCGGGGACAGATCCCGGGCGGACATCGGGGACAGATCCCGGGCGGACATCGGGGACAGATCCCGGGCGGACATCGGGGACAGATCCCGGGCGGACATCGGGGACAGATCCCGGGCGGACATCGGGGACAGATCCCGGGCGGACATCGGGGACAGATCCCGGGCGGACATCGGGGACAGATCCCGGGCGGACATCGGGGACAGATCCCGGGCGGACATCGGGGACAGATCCCGGGCGGACATCGGGGACAGATCCCGGGCGGACATCGGGGACAGATCCCGGGCGGACATCGGGGACAGATCCCGGGCGGACATCGGGGACAGATCCCGGGCGGACATCGGAGACAGATCCCGGGCGGACATCGGGGACAGATCCCGGGCGGACATCGGGGACAGATCCCGGGCGGACATCGGGGACAGATCCCGGGCGGACATCGGGGACAGATCCCGGGCGGACATCGGGGACAGATCCCGGGCGGCCATCGGGGACAGATCCCGGGCGGCCATCGGGGACAGATCCCGGGCGGACATCGGGGACAGATCCCGGGCGGACATCGGGGACAGATCCCGGGCGGACATCGGGGACAGATCCCGGGCGGACATCGGGGACAGATCCCGGGCGGACATCGGGGACAGATCCCGGGCGGACATCGGGGACAGATCCCGGGCGGACATCGGGGACAGATCCCGGGCGGACATCGGGGACAGATCCCGGGCGGACATCGGGGACAGATCCCGGGCGGACATCGGGGACAGATCCCGGGCGGACATCGGGGACAGATCCCGGGCGGACATCGGGGACAGATCCCGGGCGGACATCGGGGACAGATCCCGGGCGGACATCGGGGACAGATCCCGGGCGGACATCGGGGACAGATCCTACGCTCTGCTGCCCAGCCCGTGGCCGGCTCCATACACCGGGGACCCGCCGCCATCTTGAGGCCTATGAGACCTCTGTAGCCTCTGCGCTCGAGTGCCGCGAGGGACGAACGGCGGCCCCATCTGTGAACACCAGCGACAGCTTCACCGGACTGGGAGGGCAGCAGTCATAACATCCGAAGTCCGGAAACCGGGTGTACCAGTACTACACACCCACGGCCCGACGCCATCTTGAGGCCTAAGAAGTCAGTCAGCCGCATCATCATCTCTAAGGTACACTTCTTCCCCTGTGTCAGCACTCCTAATAGCGGTGGACTGTCTGAATATCAGCTAGGGACAGTTCTGAGAGCTCTGCCCTAGACGGAGCGACGCTCCTCCGGACGGTGGCTGTTTTAGGAAAGGCCGCGGCTTCGGCCTACCCCTGGAGGTCAGCGGCCATATTGCTGCACCCAGACTCCCGGCCAGTTCTTGATCCCGGTCTCCCTGGCGCATTATCTTCCCTACTTGGTTGCTAAGGCACTAGCTAGACATCCAGAGCCATATAGCAGCACACTCACTAGGCCTCAGCTTGTTACATCCTTGGCCTAGTAGCAGCAAAGGCCCAGTCATCCCTGTCCTCTCCAGCTCAACCCCTATTCAGCAGATGAAGCTCAGCATGAGCCTGAATAACCATATGTTCCACACTACGCCGTACACATGTTGTTAAGCGAATGAGACTGAGGGGCGCTCCACTTAGCATTCAGTTCTGAAGCTCCAACTATGCCAGCAAAGATACACAAAATCCACTCTACAACTCCCAAGACACATAGTAAAGGAACGGCGACTAACCAAACCACCTCTAGTTCCATACAGCGATTCCTGGTTGCTAGTGGAACCGGCCCCGGCGCATGTAGCAGTCAAGCTAGACGCACGAGACGCAACGCATCTCTCGCTTCACTAGCAACCTCTGTAAGAGAAAGTTCGCCTGTATCATCTTACTGCTCAGATCTCATGGAAGAACCTGAGTCTCCTACAGGCTCAGATTTGGCAACTCTGCTGAGCGGCATTAGAAAAGAGTTAGCCGGGATGTTCCATGGACTCGAAAAAATCAATAAAAAAGGAAATCACAGGGGTAAGAACAGATATGGCGCATATTCTCGATAGGGTGGAGGGCACAGAGCAGAGACAAGATACTCATGAAACAGCTATAAGAGAACTACAAAAGTCTGTCACACAGCTAGCCCTTGCTCAACGTGCCTCACTATATAAGTTAGAGGACCTCGAGAATAGAAATCGCAGAAACAACCTACGAATTAGAGGTCTGCCCGAAGTGACTGGAGATAAAGATTTGGAGTCGCAGATTAGAGGTATATTTAATTCAGTGTTGGGAAATGAACCCACTGATTCGTTGCGTTTTGATCGGGTCCATCGGGCTCTTAGGGCTCGTACCGTTGCTCCTGAGCAACCCAGAGACGTAATATGCCGTCTACATTATTTCACAGATAAGAACGCCATTATGGCCAAGTTGAGGAGCATTCCCAACATTGACCTTGATGGAGCAACTCAATATTTTCTCGGATTTATCTAAAGAAACCTTAGACCGCCGCAGAGCCCTTAAACCACTTTTGGAACAGTTATGTTCTAAGGAGATTACCTATAGATGGGGTTTCCCGGCGTGCCTTATTGCTACCAAAAATGGTCGCTCCCACACCCTCCGGTTCCCAGAGGAATTGTTACAATTTTTAAAAGGACCTTAATCTGCCCTTAGTGGACCTTCCGGGCTGGCATGATCCGGTCCCTACGTTTTTACATATCCAGGACTCCCATTGGCAAAAATCTCCTACTACTAAAAAAGGGCACTCTTCAGCGTCAGGTCCTGTATAATAACATAGATGAGTAAAGGGTGATAATGCCTATGTACTTTCCTTTTTTTCTTTGTTTGAGTATGCCTGTAAGTTATTATATCTAATGAGATGTGACTTGGCTGCTAAAGTATATTTGTTATAAAAAGGTTTATGGTTTACTGTTGGAGCAAAAAGTATTCTTCTGCACATTATTTGACGCAAGCTGAATGCGGGTGGAGCACAATGCTCCTATGTGTCTCTTATACGACACGTTCCCCTCCCCTTCTTCCCTTTTGGGGTTGTGGAGAGCCTTCGAGTTTCCTTATCCGTTCTCCTACGGGAGTTCTGGACGGCTGCCCATGCTCACTCCCCCCATAGGGACCACCGCAGAAATCTGCGTGATAAATTAAGGTTTCCCACATGCGTCCAGATGGACGTTTTTGTTTATGTAAATTTGTCTTGGTTTTTCTCAATACTTACCCGTTTCTTTTTTGTTTTATTTTCCCTATCAAGGCTGGCATGCATGGCTAAGTAGGTTTAAGGGTTATGCTCTACGGTGATAAATGGCCACACTTAAAGTTATTTCTTATAATGTTAGGGGTTTAAATGCCGCGGCAAAACAGCATCAGGTTATCCGTGAATTACGGAAACTTGCCTCTTCTATTGTGTTTCTTCAGGAAACACATTTAACTCATACTACGCAGGTCAAATTGACCTCGATTTATTTTCCTCAGTGGTATTATAGCCTTTCAGATACGAATAAAGCTAAGGGGGTGGCTATTGGTTTTAGTAGTAGCGTACCCTTCCGTTTTTTAGAGATGCAAGCGGATGACCATGGTCGTTTTCTTTTTTTAAAGGGCTTTTTAGGTACTACCCAATGTACTCTAGCAAACATATACTGCCCGAACCAAAATCAACCTACCTTTTTTTCTCAAATTCTTACTGATTTATCACAATTTGCTGAGGGTTTAATCATACTGGCAGGAGACATAAATATATGTCTCTAGATCCTGTTTTGGATACATCCCACGGTCGCTCTAACATCTCTTTTAAGCGCCTGTCCTTTGTTAAAAAGAGACTAATAGACCGACAATTGATAGACGTATGGCGTATTTTACATCCAAAAGAAAAAGATTTTTCCCATTTTTCGAAGACTCATCAGTCTAAGACCCCTTTCACACTGGGGCGGGCAGGAGCGGTGGCGGTATAGCAGCGCGATTTTCAGCGCTGCTATACTGTCGTTCTTACCGCGGTATGCGGTCGCTAGGGGGGTTAATTTAACCCCCGCTAGTGGCCGAAAAAGGGTTAATACCGCCCGCAAACCGCGGCTATTGCCGCGGTTTGCGGGCGGTATTACCGCGCTGTCCCATTGATTTCAATGGGAGACCGCGGTAAAGGAGCGGTGAACACACCGCTCCTTTACCGCTGTAAAGAAGCGGCTAGCAGGACTTTTGGAGCGGTCCTGCTAGCGCACCGCTTCAGTGTGAAAGCCTTCGGGCTTTCACATTGAAGGCACAGGGCAGGATTTTTTCATGCGGTATAACAGCGCTATTATTAGCGCTAAACCGCATGAAAAACGCCCCAGTGTGAAAGGGGCCTTATTCCCGAATAGATAATATCTTTTTAGACCATTACCACCTCCCATTAGTACAATCAGCGAATATAGGCACTGCGACACTGTCAGATCATGCACCTGTGTCGATGAGTATGACTATGCCCACTTTGACTCAGCGCTCCAATAATTGGAGACTCAATGATTCTCTTCTTTCAAACCCAACAGAAGTTTCTGTGTTGGCCTCTCATATATTGCAATATTTTAAAGACAATAAACCTTCCGAGACATCCCCTGCTATTGTATGGGAAGCTCACAAGGCAACTATGAGAGGCCGACTCATAGAACTTGGGGCAAGGAAAAAAAGAGAGAGCGTGGTCAACAACTTGAACAGGTACTGCACCAAATAACAGAACTTGATAAACAACATAAATTCACTTTGCATACATCCCAGCTAGAAGCTCTCACATTGAAACAAGAGGAATTAAAAAATCTTCTTAACCTTGATACAGCTCGGAAATTCCAACGATATTCGCAAAAATTCTATGAGTGGGGGGACAAACCTAGCAGACAATTAGCAAGATCCCTCAAAGAAAAACAGACTAGATTGTTTATTCCTAAAATAAAGCTATCAAACGGAAATTTAGTCCATGCGACTCCTCACATTTCTAAAGCTTTCAGGGACTATTATGCAGATTTGTACAAAGTGCAGTGTGACTCTCCGTCTCTGACTGTGAAGGAGAGACGTAACCTTATGCTTACATATTTAAAAGAAGCAAAATTTGCCCAAACTTTCAAATTTGACTCTCAGGGAACTTGAATCTGAACTTTCGGTTGAGGAATTTCAGGTGGCTCTGAAGTCTTCACCGACAGGTAAAGCCCCGGGACCGGATGGTTATACTATCCGGTACTATAAAACATTCAGTGATATCCTTCTTCCCCGCCTTACGGCTTATGCCAATTCAATCTCACAGACCTCGGGACTACGTCCGGAATCTCTTACAGCCCATATTTCAGTTATCCTTAAAGCAGATAAGGACCCCACTCAATGCAGTAGCTATAGGCCAATTTCCCTATTAAATGTTGATATCAAATTATATTCTAAGGTAATGGCCAATAGACTACTCCCTCTTATACCTAGTTGGGTTTCTACGGATCAGACGGGCTTTATGCCACACAGAGAAGCCAAGGATAATTCTCTCCGGGCGATATCTCTTATACAATACGCCCAAAGGTCTTCCCAGTCCACCCTATTCGTATCTACAGATGCTGAAAAAGCGTTCGATAGGGTGGACTGGGATTACTTAAAATTGACCCTGCGACATTTTGGGCTGGGACCCAAGATGTTTTACCGCATTACTTCCCTCTATTCTAACCCCACGGCACAAATTTGCATAAATGGCACTTTGAGTGACTCATTCCAACTATTTAATGGGACTAGACAGGGCTGCCCTCTTTCTCCCCTCTTATTTGCCCTTACCCTCGAACCCTTTTTGGCAACCATAAGATGTAATTTAAATATACATGGGATTCAAGTAGGTAATAAAACGCACAAATATGCGGCATATGCGGACGATATTTTATTTTTTATCCAGCAGCCTCGTATCTTGCTTCCTAATTTAATGTCAGCGTTTTCTACTTTTCAGACACTCTCTAACTTTAAAATTAACCTAAGTCTGAAATTCTAAATATTAATCTACCTGGAAGGGAGGTGGAAAATTTAAAACCCCTCTTTCCTTTTAGATGGGTTCAACGAAGTATGAAATATCTGGGAGTGAATCTTGTGCCTCACATTCAGTCCCTCTTTAAATATAATTACATCCCATTATTGAATAATATTAGAAGGGATTTACAAAAGTGGAACACGCTGACACACTCATGGTTGGGTAAAGTGAGTATAATTAAAATGAACATTCTGCCTAGAGTTCTTTTTTTCTTTCAAATGATCCCATTGGGTGTGCCTATAGGATTTTTTTCCCTATTACAGACCATGGTCTCCCGCTTTATTTGGAGGAACAGTCACCCCAGAGTAACTAAGGAAGTATTATTTCGCTCCAAGGAAGCTGGGGGACTGGCCCTTCCAAATTTTAAGGCTTATTATAATGCTGTGATTCTGTCTAGGATATCCGAATGGAAATATGCTAATTCCAAACTTTGGGTGAGTTTGGAACATGTTCTTAGTAACACAGACCTAGCAACTACACCCTGGTTGCCACGCTTACATGGACACCTTGCTCCAAGTACCTCCATTTTAACCACTTCCACCCTTGATGTATGGGATGCCTTACACAGGAAGTTCTCGTGGTCATATGCTTCTCCTCTGTTACCGCTTTTGGACCACGATTATTTCTTACCTGGCCTACTAGATCCTGGCTATAGGTCGTGGTTGCCAGAAGAACCTCTTCTACTACATCATGTTCTTCGAGCAAATGCGCTTAAGCCTCTCAAGGAGATTCTCGGCCTTAAGCCCATTATGTTTCTTGATAAATGGAGATATAATCAATTGCAAGGTTTCCTTAGAACTTTGCCTCAGCCACTTAGAGGGATACAGGACTTAAACAGTATTGAGGAAGTTTTTAATTCAATGGATCCACCTGAACATTGTATCTCGGTATTCTACAAATTACTTATCAAGCTCCAAGGTGATACTTATCCTCCCTTTCTCGCTAAGTGGGAGGCAGACTTGGAATCCTGCCTCTCAGACAGCCAAAAGGATAAAGTCCTACAGCTGATTCATATCTCTTCAATTGCATCAAGGATGGCTGAGGTCAATTACAAGCTACTAACCAGATGGCACTACACCCCATCAAAGCTTCATCAGATGTTCCGACAACTCCCCGTTGTGTTGGAGGAATTGTGGGAACAGAGCAACCCACGCTCATATATGGTGGTCGTGCCCACTCATCCGCCCCTTCTGGTCTAGCATTATTCGAATTATCCAACAAATATCCAATATTAATCTTCCTGCTGATGCATGGACCATTCTTTTTCATGCTACCAAGGAACCTGTCAGAAAATACAAACGTTCTTTAGTTCCACATGTGCTTAATACGGCTAAAGCACTTATACCTACCCTTTGGGGTCAGCCTGAGATTCCATCCGTGAAAAAGTGGTTTCAAAAAATTTCAGAGGTCCATCTTATGGAGGATATCACTCATTGTAACAAGGACACTTTTCAACGACACACTTTAACTTGGACTCCGTGGATGGAGTTCAAGGACACCACAACCTATAGAGAGATACTTGCACAATCCCACTGAGACCCGTTTACTTCTATTGAATAAGCTATCTATATCTTAAGGATGATTCCCTGTGGTTATTCTTTGGCTTATCCCTTAAGAGACTAAAATGTAATGTGACAAACATTTTATTGGATACCATGCATGCCGGCCTTTCCTTTTTTATACCCCTAATTATGTTTTCTTCCTTTTCCCGGAGAGAGTGAGAGAGGGGGATTAGATTTTGTTCTTCGCTGAGGCTCCCCATACCTTCCCCCTCCTCCCACCCCCCCCCCTTTTTTTTTTTTTTTTTTTTTGGGCACAGGTGACGATAATTTTACCTGTTATTTTTCTCTCTATATATATATGTTTTGTCACTTCATCAGTGTAGTCACTTGTAAATTCATCCTAGTCTTTTATATAGTCCACTTTTAGATTTTAACACTTGTCTTTTAGTTTGTAGTAGTTTTTGAAATCACTTTTTTTTTTCACTCTTTTTTTAATAAATTTTACGGTAGAAGACATCAACACTAGAGTGATAGCACATAATATATCTGGGGGAGTGTATGGGGGATCGTATTCCCCCATCCCCCCCTTTCTAAAATCTTTCCCACTCTCCCCCCCCCTTTTTTTTGTTTTTTTGGCACAGGTGACGATAACTTTACCTCTCACTTTTCTCTTTATATACATGTTTTGTCACTCTATCAGCACTGCCACTCATAAATGTATCCCCTAGTTCTTTATATTGTCTATTTTTAGATTTAACTCCTGGGTTTTTTTTTTTTTTTTTTTTTAGTTTATAGTAGTTTTCGGAACCACTTTTTGTTTCCCTTTATTATTTAATTTCACTTTAGAAGACATTAACACTAGAGTGATAGCACATAATATATTTGGGGGAGAGTATGAGGGATTGTATTCCCCCATCCCCCCTCTTCTAAAATCATCCTCACTCCCTCCCCCCCCCTTTTTTTTCTTCTCTCTCGCTCCATTTCCTCATCTTTCCCTCTTTTCTCCCCCCCCCCTTTTTTTTTATGGGAAATATTGAGACTGTAAATGTGTTTCATGTATTGTAATGTGTGTTATATATGTTTTTGGAAAAGTAATAAAAAAGATAATTAAAAAAAAAAACAACAGACATATCTGTCTGGATGTCACAGCACTTCCTCAAACTCAACTTGTCCAAAACCCAGCTTATGATATTTCCTCCCCCACGTGCCTCTTCCCCTGACTTCTCTGTCAAGAGCAATGGCACAACCATCCACCCATGCCAGGGTGCTAGGTGTTATCCTGGACTCTGAACTCTCCTTTCGGCCCCACATCCAATCCCTTTCCAAAGCTTGACGCCTCAACCTCGCAACATCTCCAAACTACGTCCCTTCCTAACCAATGAAACCACAAAAGCTCCTGTTTCACTCCCTGGTTATCTCTTGCCTCGACACCTGCAACTCCCTCCTCATCAGCTTACCTTTAAACAGACTATCCCCCCTTGAGTCCATCATGAATACTGCTGCCAGACTCATCCACCTTACAAACCGCTCAGCGTCTGCTACCCCTCTCTGCCAATCCCTCCATTGGCTGCCACTCACACAACAAATTAAATACAAAATACTAACAATTACTTACAAAGCCACCCACAACTCTGGTCCCAGCTACATCACTAGCCTAGTCTCAAAATACCAACCAAATCCTCCTCTTTGTTCCTCCCAAGACCTCCTGCTCTCTAGCTCCCTCATCACCTCCTCCCATATTCACCTCCAGGACTTCTCTCGAGCCTCTCCCATCCTCCGGAATACCCTAACCCAATCTGTCAGACTATCTCCAAACCTATCTACTTTTAGGCGATCCCTGAAAAACTTCTCATCATAGAAGCCTACCCTGCCTCCACCTAACAACTGTTATTTAATTTTCTTCATCAGCTCCCCCACCACAGTTATTACCCTTTCATATCACTTGACCCTTCCTCCTAGATTATAAGCTCTAACGAGAAGGGGCCCTCTGATTCTTCCTGTATTGAATTGTATACAAAACAGAGATTGCCGCTCCAAATAGACTCACCCCAACAACAAAAACCTCTCCAGGAACCAAGGGTGCTGGCAATGAAGAAAAAAAATGAAGGAATCTGGACAGCTGCACTCCAATCAAACGTGGCTTTTATTGGAAAAATAAAATAGGCACTACATGTCACAGCAACGGGGTAACAGGGGCAGCTAACGCGTTTCACACTTAAAAGTGCTTACTCATCGCTACTCATTGTATTGTATTGTACTGTCAGCCCTACTGTTGTAAAGCGCTGGGCAAACTGTCGGCGCTATATAAATCCTGTATAATAATAATACTGTTTCCCAACATTGGGGCCGAGTCAGTCCTCTTTCATAGACTAGCAAGTCAAGAGTCCTGGACCTGGACTCCTTCTCCGACCCAGCGCTCCATTGTCTTCACACGGGACAGCTGGATTCTGATTGATGTTTATTCAACACAACATTTCTGAACGAAGTTGACCAGGCAATGGATGGGAAAACAAAAAACAGAAAAAGGATTGCGTTGTTAGGTGAACGCCGTGCATCAGATGTCGATTGAGTGCTAATTAAAATTTCCCTTTCATCCCTCCTGCTGAAGCAGAAATTCCGGCTTCACCTATAGTGCCATATGTGGCGGGGGGGGGACTTCATCGATCTACGCTGTGTAAAGAAAATGAGCATCTCAGGCGAAAACTCTGCCAATGTTTTCTGACAGATCAAGAGCACTTGAGTCGGGGGTCACCTTACACCTGATGATGACCCAGAGAGCAGAACGTGATGAAGAATGCACTTGTAAGCTCCAACAAGGCAGGGCGATTGTAGTGTGCAGCATAGGAGAGAGAACGCCAGTGTATGAGATCGTTGGGAAGATGCATTTTCCAAAACTCGGTCAACAAATGCCGGGAAAGAGAATGACGGAGCGAGACAATCATCAACAGTAAAAAGGAACAACTGGCCAAACACTAGTAAAGTTTCAAACCAAGATTCGTTCTAAATTTTCATTTCTGGTACAATCTTTTTTATTGAAATTTTTTGAAAAGTGAAAACTGTAATAATCCCACGCAGGGGACGTAAACAATAAGCATAACATGGCACAGCCGAATAGTGCGCATCAAAAGCATATTTGATAGTGTAAATTGTCAAACATCAACAGCCCTCCGGCCAAGGCCGGGGGTCAACATAGGGTAACTAAGCTTAATTGCTCAGAGGTTAAGGCGTAGAGTAGTCAACAAAAATTTGGAACACGAAAAAAGACGAGACAGACAGACACAGAGGCAGAGGCAGAGAGACACAGAGGCAGAGAGACACAGAGGCAGAGAGACACAGAGGCAGAGACAGACAGAGAGACACAGAGGCAGAGACAGACAGAGAGACACAGAGGCAGAGAGACAGAGAGACACAGAGGCAGAGACAGACAGAGAGACACAGAGACACAGAGGCAGAGAGACAGAGAGACGCAGAGACAGAGAGACACAGAGGCAGAGTCAGAGAGACAGAGAGACACAGAGTCAGAGAGACACAGAGTCAGAGAGACACAGAGTCAGAGAGACACAGAGTCAGAGAGACACAGAGTCAGAGAGACACAGAGTCAGAGAGACACAGAGGCAGAGAGACACAGAGGCAGAGAGACACAGAGGCAGAGAGACACAGAGGCAGAGAGACACAGAGGCAGAGAGACACAGAGGCAGAGAGACACAGAGGCAGAGAGACACAGAGGCAGAGAGACACAGAGGCAGAGAGACACAGAGGCAGAGAGACACAGAGGCAGAGAGACACAGAGGCAGAGAGACACAGAGGCAGAGAGACACAGAGGCAGAGAGACACAGAGGCAGAGAGACACAGAGGCAGAGAGACACAGAGGCAGAGAGACACAGAGGCAGAGAGACACAGAGGCAGAGAGACACAGAGGCAGAGAGACACAGAGGCAGAGAGACACAGAGGCAGAGAGACACAGAGGCAGAGAGACACAGAGGCAGAGAGACACAGAGGCAGAGAGACACAGAGGCAGAGAGACACAGAGGCAGAGAGACACAGAGGCAGAGAGACACAGAGGCAGAGAGACACAGAGGCAGAGAGACACAGAGGCAGAGAGACACAGAGGCAGAGAGACACAGAGACAGAGAGACACAGAGACAGACAGAGAGACACAGAGACAGACAGAGAGACACAGAGGCAGAGGCAGAGACAGGCAGAGAGACAGAGAGGCAGAGAGACAGAGAGGCAGAGAGGCAGAGGCAGAGAGGCAGAGACAGAGAGACAGAGAGACACAGAGACACAGAGGCAGAGACAGAGAGACACAGAGGCAGAGAGACACAGAGATAGAGACAGAGAGACACAGAGGCAGAGACAGAGAGACACAGAGACAGAGAGACACAGAGGCAGAGAGACACAGAGACAGACAGAGAGACACAGAGACAGACAGAGAGACACAGAGGCAGAGGCAGAGAGACAGACAGAGAGGCAGAGAGACAGACAGAGAGGCAGAGAGACAGACAGAGAGGCAGAGAGACAGACAGAGAGGCAGAGAGACAGACACAGAGGCAGAGAGACAGACACAGAGGCAGAGAGACAGACACAGAGGCAGAGAGACAGACACAGAGGCAGAGAGACAGACACAGAGGCAGAGAGACAGACACAGAGGCAGAGAGACAGACACAGAGGCAGAGAGACAGACAGACACAGAGGCAGAGAGACAGACAGACACAGAGGCAGACAGACACAGAGGCAGAGAGACAGACAGACACAGAGGCAGAGAGACAGACAGACACAGAGGCAGAGAGACAGACAGACACAGAGGCAGAGAGACAGACAGACACAGAGGCAGAGAGACAGACAGACACAGAGGCAGAGAGACAGACAGACACAGAGGCAGAGAGACAGACAGACACAGAGGCAGAGAGACAGACAGACACAGAGGCAGAGAGACAGACAGACACAGAGGCAGAGAGACAGACAGACACAGAGGCAGAGAGACAGACAGACACAGAGGCAGAGAGACAGACAGACACAGAGGCAGAGAGACAGACAGACACAGAGGCAGAGAGACAGACAGACACAGAGGCAGAGAGACAGACAGACACAGAGGCAGAGAGACAGACAGACACAGAGGCAGAGAGACAGACAGACACAGAGGCAGAGAGACAGACAGACACAGAGGCAGAGAGACAGACAGACACAGAGGCAGAGAGACAGACAGACACAGAGGCAGAGAGACAGACAGACACAGAGGCAGAGAGACAGACAGACACAGAGGCAGAGAGACAGACAGACACAGAGGCAGAGAGACAGACAGACACAGAGGCAGAGAGACAGACAGACACAGAGGCAGAGAGACAGACAGACACAGAGGCAGAGAGACAGACAGACACAGAGGCAGAGAGACAGACAGACACAGAGGCAGAGAGACAGACAGACACAGAGGCAGAGAGACAGACAGACACAGAGGCAGAGAGACAGACAGACACAGAGGCAGAGAGACAGACAGACACAGAGGCAGAGAGACAGACAGACACAGAGGCAGAGAGACAGACAGACACAGAGGCAGAGAGACAGACAGACACAGAGGCAGAGAGACAGACAGACACAGAGGCAGAGAGACAGACAGACACAGAGGCAGAGAGACAGACAGACACAGAGGCAGAGAGACAGACAGACACAGAGGCAGAGAGACAGACAGACACAGAGGCAGAGAGACAGACAGACACAGAGGCAGAGAGACAGACAGACACAGAGGCAGAGAGACAGACAGACACAGAGGCAGAGAGACAGACAGACACAGAGGCAGAGAGACAGACAGACACAGAGGCAGAGAGACACAGAGGCAGAGAGACAGAGAGACACAGAGGCAGAGAGACAGAGAGACACAGAGGCAGAGACAGACAGACACAGAGGCAGAGACAGACAGACACAGAGGCAGAGACAGACAGGACACAGAGGCAGAGACAGACAGACAGGACACAGAGAGAGACAGACAGACAGGACACAGAGAGAGACAGACAGACACAGAGAGAGACAGACAGACACAGAGAGAGACAGACAGACACAGAGAGAGACAGACAGACACAGAGAGAGACAGACAGACACAGAGAGAGACAGACAGACACAGAGAGAGACAGAGAAAAAAAGGGGGGGTGGAGTCCCAGGTGGTGAAGGGGTTGACAAGAGATGAGAAGGAAAGACGGACGACGAAAAGGGGTGCAGAGAAGGAAGATTGGGTAGGAAAAAGGGTACCCCCAGGTCGGGAGGGTAGAGGAGGTCAATTAGCGAGGCCTAGGCTGGTCGGATGCAAAGTGGGAAGAGTTTAGGACCACCACGGGCCCCAAACCTTGAGGAACTTGGCGTGGGAGTCATGAAGAATACTAGACATCTTCTCATTAATCATGAGAGAGTCGTTAAGATGCTCTTCACCTCTGCAAATGAGACACCCGGCTTCTTCCAGGCCCTTGCTATTGTACTAAATTTTTATTTCTAATATTTTTACTGAACAAAATTTGTTCAAGAAAGAGAAATTCTTCCACCCTTCTCGTCACTGCAGATGAAAACGAATGTCGGTTTGACCCCACGAACGGTTTGAGAAATCGAACAAACGTTCTTAAAACCAAAAATATTTTTTGAACAAAATCCTCCTAGTGTATGACCAGCTTTGCAGACAACAAATTCACTGCAGACAATAACCAGAGGCGCGACGTCGTACTTTACACATTCCTGACGAAGAAGGACCTGCCAGAACAACAAAAGGTTTTATTTACAACACGACTGACCTTTTTAAAGACCATCAAAAATGGGAGCTTTACTGACAGCAGAACAGTCACTAAAATTCCTCCTCTTAAAGACCTTTGTAAGGAACTAATCACTGAAAACATGAAGTGCTCAAAAACACACAAACACTTCATTATCCAAGATGCCGGAAATGGCACCAAAAACTTCCTTCAATTCGAAATCTGAGCCCAGCCCGGGTCTGTACACCTGCTGTGCCCATTATGAGGGGTTCCCTTCATCCCTGTGCTGAGTTCCCGGGTCTGTACACCTGCTGTGCCCATTATGAGAGGTTCCCACCATCCCTGTGCTGAGTTCCTGGGTCTGTACACCCGCTGTGCCCATTATGAGGGGTTCCCACCATCCCTGTGCTGAGTTCCCTGGTCTGTACACCCGCTGTGCCCATTATGAGGGGTTCCCACCATCCCTGTGCTGAGTTCCTGGGTCTGTACACCCGCTGTGCCCATTATGAGAGGTTCCCACCATCCCTGTGCTGAGTTCCTGGGTCTGTACACCCGCTGTGCCCATTATGAGGTGTTCCCACCATAATTTATTTTACCAGGTGTCTTCCTATTGTATATCTGAGCAGAGTCCTCCTTTAATTCTGGATGGGGTCCTTCCTCCTGATTGAATAATGGCAGGGGGCCCTTGCTGGTTCCCAGGAGCAGGGGAGAAGCAGGTCGGGTTGTTGAGAGATGTGCAGAGAGCGAAGGAATGCCACCTGCCCCCCGGGGAGGTCAGACAATCAGAGGAGGACAAAGGATGGAGGATAGAGAGGCCAGAGCTCCCCCGGAGGCCGCCAGCAGACACGGCTCTCTAATTACTTTCCAGTAGAAAGCCGATAAGATCAGCCTCTCCTACACAATCAGCCTCACTCCTCAACATGTAATTACAGGATCCTCCGATAGCATCTCTGCCTGGCCTGGGTGGGACATTTTATTAATAATGACCTCGGGGTGACGGAGGTGACTACGCCGAGTGCGATCTCTCCATCCAGGTTTAACCCTCCAGGGTACAGAGTGCCATATTATAAATCACACAGAGATATTAGAAGAAGGCGGCGGCACCACATCGCCGGCAGACATCGAAAAATTCCAAGAACAGCGACGACTTCCTACGAGGGGCCAATGGGCACATTCTTATCTACAAAGGAGCAATGATCTGATCTGACCTGTGTGCCCATTGGCACAGCCAGCGAGAAGATCATTGCGAGGTCAGACGGGCAAATCTCTCATCACTTGTTGTACCCGAAAATAAATATGATCACCTAGAGTCACCCAACAGGCAACCAAACAAAAGCTGTTCACCAACAATGGGGCACTACCCCCCCCCACTGACGCCAACGATGGGGCACGCTTCTCCCCCCCACTGACGCCAACGATGGGGCACGCTTCTCCCCCCCACTGACGCCAACGATGGGGCACGCTTCTCCCCCCCACTGACGCCAACGATGGGGCACGCGTCCCCCCCCCACTGACGCCAACGATGGGGCACGCCTCCCCCCCCACTGACGCCAACGATGGGGCACGCCTCTCCCCCCCCCCACTGACGCCAACGATGGGGCACGCTTCTCCCCCCCACTGACGCCAACGATGGGGCACGCTTCTCCCCCCCACTGACGCCAACGATGGGGCACGCTTCTCCCCCCCACTGACGCCAACGATGGGGCACGCTTCTCCCCCCCACTGACGCCAACGATGGGGCACGCTTCTCCCCCCCACTGACGCCAACGATGGGGCACGCTTCTCCCCCCCACTGACGCCAACGATGGGGCACGCTTCTCCCCCCCACTGACGCCAACGATGGGGCACGCTTCTCCCCCCCACTGACGCCAACGATGGGGCACGCTTCTCCCCCCCACTGACGCCAACGATGGGGCACGCTTCTCCCCCCCACTGACGCCAACGATGGGGCACGCTTCTCCCCCCCACTGACGCCAACGATGGGGCACGCTTCTCCCCCCCACTGACGCCAACGATGGGGCACGCTTCTCCCCCCCACTGACGCCAACGATGGGGCACGCTTCTCCCCCCCACTGACGCCAACGATGGGGCACGCTTCTCCCCCCCACTGACGCCAACGATGGGGCACGCTTCTCCCCCCCACTGACGCCAACGATGGGGCACGCTTCTCCCCCCCACTGACGCCAACGATGGGGCACGCTTCTCCCCCCCACTGACGCCAACGATGGGGGCACGCTTCTCCCCCCCACTGACGCCAACGATGGGGCACGCTTCTCCCCCCCACTGACGCCAACGATGGGGCACGCTTCTCCCCCCCACTGACGCCAACGATGGGGCACGCTTCTCCCCCCCACTGACGCCAACGATGGGGCACGCTTCTCCCCCCCACTGACGCCAACGATGGGGCACGCTTCTCCCCCCCACTGACGCCAACGATGGGGCACGCTTCTCCCCCCCACTGACGCCAACGATGGGGCACGCTTCTCCCCCCCACTGACGCCAACGATGGGGCACGCTTCTCCCCCCCACTGACGCCAACGATGGGGCACGCTTCTCCCCCCCACTGACGCCAACGATGGGGCACGCTTCTCCCCCCCACTGACGCCAACGATGGGGCACGCTTCTCCCCCCCACTGACGCCAACGATGGGGCACGCTTCTCCCCCCCACTGACGCCAACGATGGGGCACGCTTCTCCCCCCCACTGACGCCAACGATGGGGCACGCTTCTCCCCCCCACTGACGCCAACGATGGGGCACGCTTCTCCCCCCCACTGACGCCAACGATGGGGCACGCTTCTCCCCCCCACTGACGCCAACGATGGGGCACGCTTCTCCCCCCCACTGACGCCAACGATGGGGCACGCTTCTCCCCCCCACTGACGCCAACGATGGGGCACGCTTCTCCCCCCCACTGACGCCAACGATGGGGCACGCTTCTCCCCCCCACTGACGCCAACGATGGGGCACGCTTCTCCCCCCCACTGACGCCAACGATGGGGCACGCTTCTCCCCCCCACTGACGCCCTCTTCTCCCCCCCCACTGACGCCAACGATGGGGCACTCTTCTCCCCCCGCCCACTGACACCAGCTGGGGGCACAATTCCTGCCACTGACACCAACGATGAGGCAATATTCCTACACCTAATACTAAAATATGGGGCATTATTTAACCCCACTGCTGCCAGGAAATGTTCTGCACTCACTGGCCACCCTGTCTGAAGAACAGTAAACTGGTCCTTCTATTGGGACCCCTGGTCTAGGGGAACCCTAGTTGGCAACAACAAGCCCTTTCAGACACTAATAATTTTACAACCAGCCAGAAAAGATCAGAAAGCGATTCAGGTTTGTGGACCTTCCTCCATAGAGGAGGATAATTCTACCACCACCGGCCAGCTTGGTGGTACAAGGGATAAATCTTCCAATGTATGGACGGCACTCTGGTCTCTACATAACACGCATTCCACCGTCTACAATTCTCTGTAAAGCAGCAATTGATAAATTGGTACCAAACCAAAAATACGGCATTGTACAAGAAGCCGCTCTGCCATGAGTGACTCAGTGGTGTCGTCGGTCACAATGCCTTTCCTGTCCTCTTCCATCAGAAGGGTCGGGGGGGGGGGGGCCCCCAGACACGTGTGAAAAGGTCTGATAAATGGAGCCCATTAGGAGATCTGCAGGCAGAAGCCTGGAAGACAGGAGCCATGCTGAGCAATAACAAACTCGGCTTTACCTTTCCCGGGTGATAATAGGGTCTCCTGCCAATCAAACCCCACGTCCTCGAGGGGGGAAGGAGACTGTTTCAAGTTATTCTGGTATCTGGCGCGCTCCGGTGTGAGCAGAACACGGCTTTATCACGGCTATTCCTTGGGGGATCGGAAACTTTGTGGCTCTGATGCTTAGAGAGTCAACGACTTCATAGTGTCTGATGTGTCCGCCATAATGTCGCAGTCACGATAAAAAAATAATAAATAAAATAAATAGCTGATCGCCGCCATAACTAGTAAAAAAAAAAAAATTATTAATAAAAATGCCATAAAACTACCCCCTATTTTATAGATACTATAACTTTTGCGCAAAACAAATCAAATCAATTAACACTTATTGCGTTTTTTTTACCAAAAATATGTAGAAGAATACGTATCGGCCTAAACTGAGGAAAAAAATGTTTTTTATATATTTTTTTTGGGGATATTTATTATAGCAAAAAGTAAAAAAATATTGATTTTTTTTTTCAAAATTGTCGCTCTATTTTTGATCATAGCGCAAAAAATTTAAACCGCAGGAGGTGATCAAATACCACCAAAAGAAAGCTCTATGTGAAGAGAAAGAAGAAAGAAGAAAGAAGAAAGAAGAAAGAAGAAAGAAGAAAGAAGAAAGAAGAGACGTCCATTTTGTTTGGGAGCCACGTCGCACGACCGCGCAATTGTCAGTTAAAGCGACGCAGTGCCGAATCGCAAAAAGGGGCCCGGTCCTTTAGCTGCAAAATGGTCCGGGGCTGAAGTGGTTAAGGTGCATCTAAACCCAAAGTGGAAATTCCAATACATGTTTGCTTCCACTCAAATACATTTTACATCATCTTTATATAAACATAGCCTTCACACAGGGGCGGCACGACTTGTCCCGCGACTCTGCTGGGCGATCTGAAGACGACTTTAATGGTGACTTGCAAAATTACTTCTGTATTGAAGTCGATGGAAGTCGCCCTGAAGTCGTCCCCAAGGTAGTACAGGAACCTTTTTCTAAGTCGGAGAGACATGAGTCGCTCCTATTAGAACGGTTCCATTGTACAGAACGGGACGCGACTTGTCAGGCGGCTGAGTCACCTGACGAGTCGCCCCTGTGTGAATCTGGTCTGAATGCCGGGCTGGAAAAACTCAAGAAGACAGGTAGCTAATGTTTTTGTCTAACAGGCAGTCCCCCCCCCCCCCCCCCTTCCTCCCCGTTTGCGAAAAAAAAAAAAAAAGTAGACAAAAAAAAATAAGTCATAGTTTGTAATACATTTATTGCAAACCGGTCATTTTTCTGATAGTTGGAACTAGGGCTGAAACAACTAATCGTCTACCATTTTCATAATCGATTAATCGGGCAGTAACATAAACGGGGTTAAAAAAAAAAAACGAAAATTATATTTTTCTTGTGAAAAATTTTTTTTTTCAAAAAAAAGAAAATTATCCCTTTAGAGTACAAAAAGAGCAAATAATCGCTACTGTAAATATTACTCTGTTCCACAGTAAAAAAAAAAAATAAATTAACCCCTTATAGTAGTGATTATTTGCTCTTTTTTACTATAAAAAAGGGCTATTTTTTGTTTTTTTAACCCCATTATGTTACAAAACGTCTTAGGCCTCGGTCACACCTCTGTGTTTTTTGCAGAAACGCGCTACAGTTCATTTACATGGTTTCCTATGGGACACGTGCGCGTCGGGACCCTTCGGGGTAAGACCGCGCTATATTAAGATACCTCTCAACTCATTCACATCTATGCTTTTTTTCAGCCGCTGCGTTATTTGGAAAGGGTCAAGGACTTTTTCTTTAAAAACGCAAAACGGTGCTTTTTTTTGGTTCAATGTACTTCAATGGAGAAGCTGAAGAAAAGCATGTTTTTTTTTTCTGCCCAAGAAAAAAAATTGTCAAAAAAAAACAAAAAAAAAAAAACATAAAAATGCAAACGCGCAAATCGCAGCAAAATCACGTGCGCAAAAATCAAACGCAACAGCAAAACACATTGCAAAAACAGATCAAAAGCAAACTGCAGAGGTGTGTACCGAGCCTTATGCTGGTCACACGGATCAATTTTCAGAGGAGAAATATTAATACGAAAAATCTTTGTACATTCGCTGAATGAAAGAATTTTGTTTGAGATTTTCACTTTGCTTTTAACATTCAGTTTTAAAAATGAATGTAATTTCTGAACGAAAACCACAAACACCGTCTGAGAATTCCTTTCACCGAGAAGTTTTCTATTTCTAATAATGATTATATATATATATATATATATATATATATATATATATATATATATATATATATATATATAATCTCCTCTAATAGTATATACAGTATATCTAATTTGTCAGTTATTCTCAGAGTGGATTAGAGATGTTGCTCCCCAACCATAGAATTGGTTATTTAGATTTACCACTTCATAGAGATATTTAAGAATAAATTGCTTTTTTTTTTACTTTACATATTAATTATTATTAATTATATGCTACACTTTTTTTTAAGGTGATTAACCGATTAATCAAAACAATAAATCAGCCAACTAATTGATTATGAAAATAATCGTTAGTTGCAGCCCTAGTTGGAACCGGTGGGCTCTGAGGAGGCTGCACTGATGGGCTCTGTGGAGGCTGCACTGATGGGCTCTGTGGAGGCTGCACTGATGGGCTCTGTGGAGGCTGCACTGATGGGCTCTGTGGAGGCTGCACTGATGGGCTCTGTGGAGGCTGCACTGATGGGCTCTGTGGAGGCTGCACTGATGGGCTCTGTGGAGGCTGCACTGATAGTTGGAACTGATGGGCTCTGATGAGGCGACACTGATGGTTGGAACTGATGGGCTTTGATGACGCTGCACCTATGGGAACTGATGAGGCAGCACTGATGGGAACTGATGAGGCAGCACTGATGGGAACTGATGAGGCAGCACTGATGGGAACTGATGAGGCAGCACTGATGGGAACTGATGAGGCAGCACTGATGGGAACTGATGAGGCAGCACTGATGGGAACTGATGAGGCAGCACTGATAGTTGGAACTGATGGGCTCTGATGAGGATGCACTGATTTGCTCTGATGAGGCAACACTGTTGAGGCGACACTGATTATCAGTGTAGATGTCACTTTAACACCAGCCGGTTATCGGCTCTCTTCTCCCCTCCTCACGCGGTCAGCGTATAAAAAGGAATGCCAGTAACCGGCTTGTGTTTACATCTTGATCAGCTGCGATTGGAAACATCTGATCATGCAGTAAAGGGTCGATGTGATTGGCCCTTTACCACGATCAGTTATCAGCCGAGTCCAAAGGATTCATCGATCACAGAGTGTGCCGCACAGTAAGCCTGCGTTGTAGCCATCTTTCGGCTATGGCGTGGGCGGGAAGTGGTTAACCTGTTCCCACCCGCCCACAGCACATTAACTGCGAGCAAGCGGCAGGCACATGTACAGGATTCCAGCCTGTTCCAGGTTGGGGCATGCATGCAAGCGCCCCCCCCCCCCTGCTGATCTATGCCGCCACTGGCTACAGTAGGATTTTGTCAGCAGGTCCCTCACCCAATGATTTATGTATGAGACCTGCTGATTAGCTGTAGCCAATCACATCACAGAGCACAGAGTTTTACAAACACACAGGGCTCTGTACACAGATCAGCATTCTGGCTCTCTCTTCTCCCTGCAAAGCAAGCGATTTTGCGCACATTCACAACACGCATAGATATAGATGTCCACCTAGCCTTATGGCTCGGAGACACTAAGAAAATCTGGGGAACATTTTCATCTGAGAAACGATCGCACAATTTTCTAATAGTGTGTACACAACTTTCGACCTTCCAAACAAAAATTTCCGAAGGGACAAACTCCCAAAAATTTCTTGTACCAGAACGAATGATTTAGTTTAATGTGTATCGTTATACGAGAAAAATCTGAAATAAAAGATTGCGCATGATCAGAAACAATATACAACAAAAAAAAAAAAAAAGCCTTTGTCGTACGAGAATTTTTCGTACATTAGTTCAATCCTTCATTTTCCTTCCTCAGTTTCAGACTTGCTGTGAAACAACGAGGAAAAAAAAAACAAAATTAAAAAAAATATATAAATAAAAAGACAATAGTTCGCCCACTTTTCTTATAGTGTGTACCCCACTTTAGTCATACAAGGTTCTTCAATAGCTAAAAATTTGGGTGCACCAAACCGTACAGTTCCACAGCACCCTGTGGTTCCACAGCACCATGGTTTTGAAAAGGGGTCAGGGACTTCTTTGCCGTGTAGGGCAATCCATTGAAACAAATGGGCTGCCCTACACACGACAGACAGAAACGTGACGCGCTTGGTCGCACTTGTAGGCGTGAACGAAACCTAATAAAGCCTTGACAACATTATAGAGCTCTGGGGACTTTTAGCGGGAACAGGAATTGGATCCCAATTTAGGATTTCGGCACTTTGGTTTACAAGGCGCTATAAAATCTGTAAAAAATGGTGTTGAAATTGACTACACCTCCTCCTCCAAAAAAAAAAAAAAAAAAAAAAAAAAAGGAAAAAAAAAAAAAAAAGGAAAAAAAAAAACTCACATGAAAGATTCTACAAATAGTAACACCCTCCACGAGGGGGCCTCCATTAATAAAATCAATGCTCCCATCGATTCCCCAGCTGGGATCCGTTAATCGATATGACCTGACATTACAGATTTTGCTCTAATGAAAGCGATAAAGTAACGCTCATGTAACGGAAATTTTAGAGCGAAGAATCACAAGTCGAATGTCACCTGTAAGGTTATCAGCTGTATACGAATACAAAACGTGTTTTCTTTATTCCCTCCAACCCGAGCAATTATCTCAATCCATCCCCCCCCCGTTAATCCGCCAAGTGCAAGGCCAGCCATCCTCCCACGTCCACCAAGGGATTTGGCTTTTGCTCTCTTGTTAAATTACACACCCGTTGCCGGGTAGGGAACGATCACCCCCTTCGATGTGAGAGAGCCGTATTGTGGGAAGGGAATCAATCAGTATTTGTAGCATCACGTGTAGCCGGTATCACACCAACCTCCGCCGGCTGCCCTGTCCGCATACATATTTCATAGTGTTAGTCTAAGGTGCACCTTACGGCTCAGCCATGTCCATATATTATGTATAATTGTGTGCGCGATAACCTCTTCGGTAGGTGCTTACGAGGCCGATGAGAAATAGAAAAATCTCTTCTTTTTTTTTAGCCCAGAAAATCCAGCAAAATGAGACGTCCGCAGCGTGCTCCCGGGGAGGAAGCAGCGTGTGCAAAGAACGAACGCATCCAAGAGACGATTTACTCTTGACACATCGATCCCCTTCGGCTGCCTGTAGCTCTTTATAACTAGTGTCCCAGAGCACGCCAAACACTTCTCAAATAGTCACTTAAGGAACCCTGTTGAAATTTTGTTTACAAGAGGCTCCTCCAAAAAAAAAAACAGCCTTTTCCACCAGGCCAGCGGTGCCGTGTTCTCTAGGGGGCACGCGGCACAGATTTCTGAGCTTCAAGAGGCAGAGATGCCATCAACCCACACAAAAGGCAAGACGCCACCGCGAATTAAGAATTTTGTACTTCAACGCAAACCGGGAGGACTCTGGACGTTCTGCCATTATAGTTCAATGGATAAGCAGAGAAAAAAAAAAAAGAAGAAGGCCCGTGAAATTTCTCTATTAAATTCTCACCTTGGGCCATAGTTAATCAGTGGTGATGCACAGCTGGGATTTCATCAAGCCCCGAGAGCTTCAGTTCAATAATTAAACCATGACAGGATGACCTAAATCGGCTTCCATGTTTTTTTGTCCTCCCATGAAACAGCGCCCTCGGGTACAATGACAGATCTTGGTGACCAAGACGGTAAATAAGAAGGCCAGCAGGATATTGGAACGGACACAACTGACTACATCAATGAAGTCTGAAAAATTAAACATAAAAGGAGGTCAGATAGACATTCTACATCACAAAACAAAAAAATATAACCCCAAATCATCAAAACCACAAAAACTGTTTTTTAAAGAACGGCACTAACTGAGAAGCAGCGTTTTCACATTGAATGACAGATACTGGTGACCATCAAAGAGACCGTAAATAAGAGAGCCAGACTGGACCCTACACCTCTCAATGAATGAAGTCTGAAAATGTAGGCAAGGAGGAGGAGGTCAGGTGGACATTTTATACCACAGAACAAATTTTAACCCTAAATCAACACCACAAAAACAGGTGACACCAAACTGCGAAGCAGCATTTTCACATTTAATGGCAGATATTGGTGACCATAAGAGACGGTAAAAATATGAGGGCCAGCAGGTTATTGGAACAGACGCCACAACTATCTCAATGAATGAAGTCTGAAAATTTACGTAAGAGATGATCAGATGGACATTCTAAACCACAAAACAAAAATGTAACCCTTGGTCATCCACACCACAAAAACAGGTGACACCAACCGAGAAGCAGCATTTTCACTTTTAATGACACATATTGGTTACCATCAAAGAGACCATAAATAAGAAGGCCAGCAGGACACCACAACTATCTCAATGATTGAAGTTTAAAAATTTAGGATTAGAGAAGATCAGATGGACATTCTAAACCACAAAACACAATTCCACCCTAAAGAATTCGGTTTTGAAGAACGACACCAACCGAGACACATCTAATGTCAGTTCTGCAAGGGTTAAACCATTCTGATTCTCAAATCTCTTCTTTCAACAACTTGTCGCTGGTGTCATTACAAGAACCACAAATTCCTCAGCCAACCGGTTTGGGCACGTAGTAAATTTATCAGGAATTTATAAAGCCGTTATCAAATACTGGGATAAAGGGGAAGGCGTGGATTAAAAAAATCTGGATGAGAATAGATTTTCTCCCCAAGGACAGCCCCTGAAAAAAAAAAAAAAAAGAAGAGCATCCACATTACAGCCCTAACAAAAATCCTTTGTTGCCTCAGTCACATAACCCTTGCACAGCCAAGTAGGATCATGGTCACATTTTGAATTTGTCGTCGTAAGAAGCTCGCCAATGGAGCTACGATAGACGAGAAACAAGTCAGTGAAAACATCTTATAACAAGTCCCATGGGCGAGTGAGAACGTGTGTGTGTGTGTGTGTGTGTGTGTGTTGGGGGAATGGGTAGGACTGTTGACATCCATCAGTTGACTATGTAAGGCCCAGGCTCTGCGGTTGCTAAACTCCCGATGATCACACGAAAACAAGGAATGATAGATGCCGCACGAAGAGGTCCAGATGTTCCGTGGGTTCCCAGCGCTCGCTGCACACCTGCCCCACATTAAATCCTGATACCTAATTAATAAAGCAGCGATTCTGACGTTCCCATGCTGGAGGGATCGTGATTTTCGCTGCGCAACACCTCTCGGAATTAAACATGTTTGGAGGACAGGAGCCAAATCCTGGAAACAATCAGGTGTGACAGGCGCCGCGGGTGTGTGGGCTGTCATGGGCTCAGGATAGGAATGTTTTCCCGCTGATACAACGACTGTCCAAATTTGCCCACCTACGTCGGATCTCATCTTCCCCACACATACTTGTTGATGGCTTCAGCATATTTGATGAAGAACACAAGTCCAGAAATCTTTTTTTATTGGTAACAAACGATGCACACTCTGATAACGGTGAGAACCGGAGAGGACAAATTACTGTATCAGATAAAAAAAAAAAAAAGAAGATTGAGAAAAAACAGGAGAAATGCAATTGGTCCTACAGTAGTCCCCAACGATTCCACACTTAGGAGATCTTCTGATCTGACTATAATCAGATTTTAAAAAATTATAAAATGAACAAAAAAAATAAAAATAAACATTGTATGCCAGTCACACACAAACAACCAATGACAGAGCAAAGATATCACCCAATCAGACTCCACGTTTCACTATCCCAGCACAAGATTAAGAAAAAACAGGAGAAATGCGATTGGTCCTACAGTAGTCCAACAATTCGACACCTAGAGATCTTCTGACCTGACTGTATCAGGATTAAGAAATAAAAAGAACAAAAAATTAGGGCTGGGAAAAAAATCGATTTTAATCTTGAATCGAGTTTTGAGTTCAAATCGATTCAGATTTGAAGAAAATCGATTTTTTTAGATTTTTTTTTTCCTTCAAAGTTTCTGTAGCAGGGCTGCAGGGTGCGTATCCGGAATGGCACTGGGCGGCGTTACCCCAATTACATCTACTGGCCGCAGCCGCCGTCTGCCTACCTGATCAGCCATTGCAGTGTTCAAAAGCCGCGCCTCCCGAGTCCTCGTCGTCTGATAGGCGGAACACTCAATTTCACAGCAGGCAGTGTGCAGCCTATCACGGACATCCTCTCATCCTCGTCTGTGTTATGAGGATGAGCGGATGTCCATGATAGGCGGAACACTGAATGCTGGGAAATTGAGTGTTCCGCCTATCACAGACGAGGAGGAGGCGCGGCTTTTGAATACTGGAATGGCCGCCGGTGTAGCAGTAAAATCCGTATCCCATGAAAATCTGCATCAGGTACGGGCACAGTGATTGAAGCATGGGCACAGTGATTGAAGCATGGGCACAGTGAGGCCCGGGCACAGTTTAATTCAACTAAGAGTAACCTCAAGATTTTTTGTTGTTTTATTAGCTAAATCCAAATCCAGTATTAATAATTTGGATGTTTAACAATCTTTGTTGCACACTGACTTTGCAGTTAGAGAAAGGGTTTGTCTTTGCAATTTTGTTTGTTGATGCACTTTAATATAATAAAAAAAAAAAAAAAGCAGATTTTTTTTGGGGGGAAAATCGCCCAGCCCTACAAAAAATACATTGTATGCCAGTCACACACAAACGAGCCCAAAGTCATCGCCCAATCAGACTACACGTTTCACTATCCCAGCACAAGACTGTAAAAGAAAGGAGAAACTTGATTGGTCCCTACAGTAGTCCCCCCCCCCCCAATGATTCCACACCTAAAGTTCTTCTGACCTGACCGTATAAGGAAAAAATAAATACAATTTTTTTTATACCAGTCACACACAAACGAGCCCAAAGACATTGCCCAATCAGACTCCATGTTTCACTATCCCAGCACAAGATTGAGAAAGAAAGGAGAAACTCGACTGGTCCTGCAGTAGTCCCCCAACGATTCCACACCTAGAGATCTTCTGGCCTGACATGTAGGCACGAAGGACCAGGATTGGTTCAAACGTGAGCAGATCCGCCATACGTCACTTGTACCCCCCCCCCCCCATGAGGGGCAACACGCTGGAATTTCATACATACCTGATCTGCCGTCTCTGCAGGACGTCACTCCGGCACGACGACATCTAATAAATGATTGAACACACATCGCAGGTGTTGTAAGTGCTCATAACGTCGTACTGCGCAGTCACAGCGTACAGCCAGAGATTTGTCCCCACCATACCATCCCGGCATCTGTCAGCGTTAGATTTACAATCCCCAATCAAAATAATCAGCGTGGAAGTGCCAATACGGCTCCTGGTACAGAGGCTTTTCCACGCGCATACAACCGCGATCGGCCCAGTCAGGTGATCTGCACCACGCTTAGTGCCATCCACACACAATCACAGATCGAAGACGCAAGTCAGAGGATTTCACATAGTCAGCTGTGAAGGTTAATCGGTTCCCAGTGAGATCTGCGGACAACGATGAACAGCAACACGGGAGAACGGCGGCAGGAAATCAAAGTTAAAGCAAATTATTAAGAAAAAAAAAAAAAAAAAGAGAGTCGGAAATTTCGAGCGTTTCCAATTCTGTGTGAAGCTGTAATTCACACACCACCGTTCACAGCATACGTAGGGTTGTATGATACACGCTAAAGGGCCACAACACCGCCCTTCACAGCATACGTAGTGGTTGTATGATACACGCTAAAGGGCCACAACACCGCCCTTCACAGCATACGTAGGGGGTTGTATGATACACGCTAAAGGGCCACAACACCGCCCTTCACAGCATACGTAGGGGGTTGTATGATACACGCTAAAGGGCCACAACACCGCCCTTCACAGCATACGTAGGGGGTTGTATGATACACGCTAAAGGGCCACAACACCGCCCTTCACAGCATACGTAGGGGGTTGTATGATACACGCTAAAGGGCCACAACACCGCCCTTCACAGCATACGTAGGGGGTTGTATGATACATGCTAAAGGGCCACAACACCACACGTAGGGGTTGTATGATACATGCTAAAGGGCCACAACACCACCTTTCACAGCATACGTAGGGGTTGTATGATACACGCTAAAGGACCACACACCACCCTTCACAACATACATAGGGGTTTTATGATACATGCTATGGGTTTCTTCAGAGCATACGTAGGGGTTGCATGATACAAAATAAGGGTTCCTTTGGCAGTATACATAGGGGTTGTAGGATACATGCTAAGGGACCACACACACCACTCTTCCCAACATAGGTAGGGGTTGTAGGATACATGCTAAGTGTTCCTCTGGCAGCATACATAGGGGTTGTAGGATACATGCTAAGGGACCACACACACCACTCTTCCCAACATAGGTAGGGGTTGTAGGATACATGCTAAGTGTTCCTCTGGCAGTATACATAGGGGTTGTAGGATACATGCTAAGGGACTACACACCACTCTTCCCAGCAAATGTAGGGGTTGTATGATTCACAATAAGGGTTCTCTTGACAGCATACATAGGTGTTGTATGATACACACTAAAGGTTTTCATGGAAGCATATGTAGGGGTTGTGCAATACATGCTAAAGAATCACACACACCACTATTCTCAGCATAAGTAAGGGTTGTAGGACACACACTAAGGGGTTCCTTTGGCAACATACGTAGGGGTTGTATGATACATGCAAAGGAAGGAGGTAAACAACCTTGACACCCCAGCCGATGTGGAACTACAAGTGCCATGAAGCTCTGCAAGACTGACAGCCACAGGCATGGCTTCCTGAGGCCAAAGCATGATGGGATTTGTAGCTTCCAAAGTTGCCCACTCCTGTGCCAAGGGTTTACAAGCCACCTTTCACAGCACACGTAGAGCTTGCATGATGCATGGAAATTCTTCACAGCCAACCCTTCACAGCATCTGTTGGGGTTGTATGATACACACTAAGGGTTCCCCTTGGCAGCTTACTAAGGGTTGTACGATACATGCTAAGGGTAGGCATCATGTGCATTGGTGTACAAAAGGAACTGTCCTCGGTTAAAATTGTTTCCTGTCGAAGAACCATCATTTAGGTTTGTGGGCACCATCACACCATCCCGCAGACACCCCACCACCAGGAGGGTTACACATGTGAAACGGATCAAGAAAAAAAATTCACCAGCAAGGAGAAAAAAACAAATCCGCCGCGACCAGGAGAGTCACATGCGTGTCAATGTTAGAGCGAGACGGCACATACATGATACAATGAGATCTACACCTTCCCGGAGATACATTGTAACAATCAGGACACACATACGGAGCAGGTCGGAGGGAGGGGGGGGGGCGCACAATGTGACAGACGGCTGGAGGTGTCACTAGACGTCTGAGATAAAAGCAGCGATGACTGCGGACCTCCACACACAGTATGGCTACATGTGTGTACCCAGAGGTCGGTGTATGGAGAGGGAAGCCGGAGGATGAAGACCCAAGTAAGTAGATCTTGTCACAAAGTGGCCATCGGGACGCCGAGCACACTGCAGTATAGATCAGATCTGACACCAATCTGGCTCCCATTCATTCATCAGACCCCCACCACCACCACCACCACCTCCAGGATGGGGGTCCATTAACTGCTTGTGTGCCACCAACTCCGAGAGCGTGGGATGGATATACAGAGACTGCACCTCCGCTGAGCCCATCGTCCGAGACGAGACAAGTCAATGGAAGAGCCCGAGACGTCCTTCTGATCCTCCGTACCCCCCCCAACACAAAGATACTCCGCAGTCCGCAGCAAGAGAGAGAAGCATTTTCACTGCAGCCTCTGCCCGCCACTTACCGCTCCATCCCACCGAGGACTGCAGCATCACCGGGAGGACCATGGGATGATGGAAAACCCTCAAACACTGGAGAACCCCCCCCCCCCATAGTATGATGAAACCCCCCCAACAGACAGAAACACCGGGAGCACCATGGGATGACTGAAACCCTCAAACACTGAGAACCCCCCCGTAGTATGATGAAACCCCCCCCCAACAGACAGAAACACCGGGAGGACCATGGGATGACTGAATACCCTCAAACACTGGAGAACCCCCCCCCCCCCCGTAGTATGATGAAACCCCCCCAACAGACAGACACCGGGAGGACCATGGGATGACAGAATACCCTCAAACACTGGAGAACCCCCCCCCCCCCGTAGTATGATGAAACCTCCCCAACAGACAGAAACACCAAGACCATGGGATGACTGAATACCCTCAAACACTGGAGAACCCCCCCCCCTGTAGTATGATGAAACCCCCCCCCCAAAAACACACAAACACCGGGAGGACCATGGGATGACTGAAACCCTCAAACACTGATAACCCCCCCCCTTAGTATGATGAAACCCCCCAACACAGAAAACACCCGGAGGACCACGAGACAATAGAACACCCAACACCAGAGGACCCCCCCATATGATGAAACTCCCAACATACAAACACTGGGAGGATCATGGGACAACGGGACCCTTAACAGAAACACTTCGAGGACACTCGTACGACGAAACCCCCCCAGCACACAAACACTTCGAGGACCCTCAAATAATGGAACCCCCAACAGAAACACCGGGAGAACCCCCCATACGACAAAACCTGCCAACACACAAACACCAGGGGGACCCCCAAACAGAACCCTCAACACAATGAGACACCCCCTCACTTCTGAGAGCCCCCCCACATCACAGAGAGACCTCTCAGGATGCGTACACCCCTTCATTACCAAGCAGACATACCTATATGTACACCCCCACAATAGTCAGCCCCCAGGTAGATGTATGTGCACCCCTCATTACTACGAGCCCCCACCAGAGATATGCAGCCCACCCAGTACACCCCCTCATTTCTGAGAGCCCCCACAATATCCGTCCACCCCCACATTACTACGACCCCCCAGGAGATACATGTACAACCCTGATTACTGACAGCCCCCCCAATAGATTCTTCCCTAACATGTGCACCCCCACATCGTGTTAACCCCCCCAACCACAATATGACCCTCACATGTGTACCCCAAATCTATATGATCCACAGAGTGTGCACCCCCAACTATACAATCCCCAGAAAGTGCGCACCCCACTAATAGTACCCCCCCAATACTGGGGTATTACAAACACCCCAATCCATGCACCCTCCTGCCTGTGCACCCCCCAAAACAGTCCCCCTCCCCCACACTCACTGGTAGTTGGAGGAGTTCCAGTGCACGGCGTGCCGGTTGGCGGAGGTCCCGGGAAGGAGGGAGGAGAGGAGAGGAATGAGCAGAGAGATCAGAGCCATCCTGCACCGAGCAGCGCACTGCCACACACTCCGCGGGAGCGCGCTGCTCGCTCCCCACAGCTCCGCCCACTCCCAACTACAACCCGCCCACTCAGAGAGAGAGAGAGAGAGAGAAAAAAGAAGGGGAGGGAGCGCGCATTTGACAGGAGGAGAAGGAGGACCGGTGAGCGCGCACAGCCCATCACTCGCTTCTTCTCCTCATCCCCATCACCTCAATAATCCACCCCCCCCCCTTTATTACCCTTACTCAGGGCCGCTATCAGGGGGGTACAGGCAGTACACCTGTAAGGGGCCCGGAGGTCCCCAGGGGCCCGGATGCCCCCCCTTTTTTTTTTTTTTTTTTTTTATAATTTTTTTTTTTTTTTTTTTGTAAGGGGCCCAGAGGTCCCCAGGGGCCCGGAGTTCCCCAGGGCCCCGAATGTCAACACCTCTTTTTTATTTTATTTTTTATATTTTTTTTTATTATTCATTTTTTATTTAATTTTTTTTTTATTTATTTATTTTATTTTATTTATTTATTTTTTTATTTTGTAAGGGGCCCGGAGGTCCCCAGGGCCACTGGTGGAAACCTCCCCTTTTTTTTATTTATTTTTTATAAAAAAAATATTATTAATTTTTTTATAGAATTTTTTTTTATTTATTTTTTTTATTTTATTTATTTTTATTTTTTTTATTTTTTTTTGCAAGGGACCCAGAGGTCCCCAGGGCCCCGGATGGAAACCTCCCTTTTTTTTTTATAATTTTTATTTTTAATATAATTTTTTTTTTGTAAGGGGCCCAGAGGTCCCAATGGCCCTGGATGGCAACCCCCCCTTTTTTTTTTTTTGTCCTTCTGTTTTTTTTTGTGTTCGTCAGCACCCAAACCCCCTGCTTCTCAATTCGTGGCACCTCCCCCCCGCGCTTCTGAATTTGCGGCAGCAGCCCCCCCCCGCCTCTCAATTCGCGGTGGCAGCACCCCCCCCCTAGTTCTCCTTGGCTCCAGGGGGCCCATGCCTGAAGCTGTGTAAGGGGCCCCAAAATTCCTGATGGCTGCCCTGCTCTTACTAATCTACCCCCCCCAAAACATTACCCCTACTAATCTACCCCCCAAATATTACCCCTAATATAATACCCCCAAATATTACCCCTACTAATCCCCCCCAATATTACCCCTACTAATTCCCCCCTCTCCCCAAAATATTACCCTTACTAATCTACCCCCCCATTATTACTCTTAGTAATCTACCCTCCCCCCATTATTACCCTTACTAATCTACCCCCCTCCCCATTATTACCCTTACTAATCGATCCCCCTCCTGATTATTGCCACCCCCACTAATATCCCTGATTATTACCTACTAATACCCTCACCAAACCCCCCCCATTATTACTCTTAGTAATCTACCCTCCCCCCATTATTACCCTTACTAATCTACCCCCCCCACCCATTATTACCCTTACTAATCGATCCCCCTCCTGATTATTGCCACCCCCACTAATATCCCTGATTACTACCTACTAATACCCTCACCAAACCCCCCCCCCCCCCACTAATACTCTAATTAATTATACCGATTATTACCTCACTAATCCTCACTAATATCCCTACGACTATTACCTCACGCCGTACCCGCTAATACGACTTTTCCCTCACACTATACCTGCTAATATGACTTTTCCCTCACACTATACCCGCTAATACGACTTTTACCTCACACCGTACCCGCTAATACGACTATTACCTCATGCCGTACCCACTAATAGGACTTTTATCTCACACAATACCCACTAATACAACTATTACTTCACACTATACCTGCTAATACGACTTTTACCTCACACTATACCCACCAATACGACTATTACCTCATGCCGCCCCCGCTGATACGACTATTTCCTCACACCATACCTGCTCAGATGACTTTTACCTCACATTATATATACTAATTATACCGATTATTACCTCACTAATCCTCACTAATATCCCTACGACTATTACCTCACGTCGTACCCGCTAATACGACTTTTACCTCACACTATACCTGCTAATATGACTTTTACCTCTCTCTATACCCACTAACACGACTTTTACCTCACACTATACACACCAATATGACCATTACCTCACACCGTAACTGCTAATAAGACTTTTACCTCATGCTGTACCCGCTAATACGACTATTACCTCACGGCGTACCCATTAATACGACTATTACCTCACGGTGTACCCGCTAATATGACTATTACCTCATGCCGTACCCACTAATACGAGTATTACCTCATGCCGTACCCGCTAATATGACTTTTACCTCATGCCGTACCCACTAATACGAGTATTACCTCATGCCGTATCCGCTAATATGACTTTTACCTTACACCATAACCGCTAATACGACTTTTACCTCACACTGTACCCGCTAATATGACTTTTACCTCACACTATACCTGCTAATATGACTTTTACCTAACTCTATACCCACTAATACGACTTTTACCTCACACTATACAGACCAATACGACCATTACCTCTCACCGTACCTGTTAATAAGACTTTTACCTCACACTATACCAGCTAATACAACTTTAACCTCACATTATACACACTAATACGACTATTACCTCACACTATACCTCCTAATACGACTATTACCTCACACTATGCCTGCTAATATGACTATTACCTCACTCTATGCCTGCTAATATGACTATTACCTCACATAATTCCCACTAATACGACTATTACCTCTCACTATACCCACTAATACGACTATTACCTCACACTATACCTGCTAATACGACTATTGCCTCACTCTATACCCACTAATTAGGTTGAGCTCAGGCGTGTTCACAGTGAGACATTTCCTGATCCGCGGCTGCACAAATCTGGAAATGTCTCACTGCCTGTGATTAGCGCTGCGGAGTGTCAGCTTCCTGGTGGGCGCAGGCACGTGGACTTGGGAACGCGCTTCAGCTCATCCTTACCCACTATAATGACTTTTACCTCACACTGTACACACCAATACGACTATTACCTCACTCCGTACCCAATAATACAAATTTTACCTCACGCCGTACCCACTAATACGACTATTACCCCACACTATACCAGCTAATACGATTAATACCTCACACAATACCCGCTAACTATTACCTCACACTATACCCACTAATACGACTTTTACCTCACACTCTACCCACTAATACGACTATTACCTCACACTATACCCACCAATATGACTATTACCTCACACTATACCCACCAATACGACTAATACCTCACACTATACCCGCCAATATGACTATTACCACACATTATACACACTAATATGACTATTACCTCACACTATACCCACTAATATGACTATTACCTCACACTATACCCGCTAATACGACCATTACCTCACACTATACCCGCCAATACGACTATTACCTCACACTATACACGCCAATATGACTATTACCACACATTATACACACTAATATGACTATTACCTCACACTATACCCACCAATACGACTAATACCTCACACTATACCCACCAATATGACTATTACCACACATTATACACACTAATATGACTATTACCTCACACTATACCCACTAATATGACTATTACCTCACACTATACCCGCCAATACGACTATTACCTCACACTATACCTGCTAATACGACCATTACCTCACACTATACCCGCCAATACGACTATTACCTCACACTATACACGCCAATATGACTATTACCACACATTATACACACTAATATGACTATTACCTCACACTATACCCACTAATATGACTATTACCTCACACTATACCCGCCAATACGACTATTACCTCACACTATACCCGCCAATACGACTATTACCTCAAACTATACCCACCAATACGACTATTACCTCACACTATACCCGCCAATACGACTATTACCTCACACTATACCCACCAATATGACTATTACCTCACACTATACCCGCCAATACGACTATTACCTCACATTATACGCACTAATACGACTATTACCTCACATTATACGCACTAATACGACTATTACCTCACACTATACCAATACGACTATTACCTCACACTATACCCACTAATACGACTATTACCTCACACTATACCCACTAATACGACTATTACCTCACACTATACCCACCAATACGGCTATTACCTCACACTATACCCACCAATACGGCTATTACCTCACATTATACACACTGTAGCTGTTAATAAGACTTTTACCTCACACCATACCCACCAATACGACTTTTACCTCACATTGTACACACACTAATACGACTATTACCTCATGCCATACCCGCTAATATGACTTTTACCTTACGCCGTAACCGCTAATACGACTTTTACCTCTCACCGTACCTGTTAATAAGACTTTTACCTCACACTATACAAGCTAATACGACTTTAATCTCACATTATACACACTGATACGACTATTACCTCACACTATACCTCCTAATACGACTTCTACCTCACACTATACCTGCCAATACGACTATTACCTCACATTATACACACTAATACGACTATTAACTCACATTATACCCACTAATACGACTATTATCTCACTCTATATCCACTAATACGACTATTACCTCACACTGTACCCACTAATACGACCATTACCTCTTACTATACCTGCTAATATGACTATTACCTCACACTATACCCATTAATACAACTTACAATATTTGGATGTCCCTGTATGGACCTTCTTCTCCGTTAAATGGTGTAGTTCCAGCTGGGTAAAGCTGCCGTGTCCCACTGCTCACACCCTACGACACTTCACTGTGAATTAAACCGGAAGATTCGGCACGGCTCTTGCGGCAATGGAAGTGGACATGTAAACCTGCATTGGCTATCAGTTCAGACCTTCAACAGTCTACAAGCTAGAACTTACCCTTAGACGGTTCAGTACATATGCAGTTGGCTAAGGATAGATACCGGAGTGTGGTTGTAAACGGGGTTCATTTGGAACAAAAACTAGTCACTAGTGGTGTACCACAAGGCTCTGTACAGGGTCCTGTTCTATTTAATCTATGTGTAAGTGATATAACTAAGGTTTTGGTGGGTAAGGTATGTCTTTTTGCTGATGACCCAAAGATGTGTAATAGGGTTGATATTATTGGGGTACCGTGTTGGCCAGCAGTACAGATTAAAAGGATTTGGGGTACTTATTTCAGAGTATTGTAACATGAGCAAACAGGGTGGCAAAGCAGTGGGAAAAGTGAATAGAGTTTTAGGATGCATCACTGGAAGGATCACCAGCAGAAGGAAGGAGGTCCTGATTTCTCTAACAGGTATTTGCAATTAGCAGAGCTCCAGCTGTTGCAAAACTACAAGTCCCATCATGCCTTTGTCTCTGGCTGTCATGCTTGTGGCTGTCAAAGTCTTGCTATGCCTCGTGGGACTTGTAGTTCTGCAACAGCTAGAGGTCTGCTAATTGCATATCCCTGCTCTATGTAGATCTTTATATCACTAGAGGGATTACCAGCAGGATCAAGGAGGTCCCGATTCTTCTATATAGATTTTATATCACTAGAGGGATCACCAGCAGGATGAAGGAGGTCCTGATTCCTCTATATAGATCTTTATATCACTAGAGGGATCACCAGCAGGATGAAGGAGTTCCTGATTCCTCTATATAGATCTTTATATCACTAGAGGGGTCACCAGCAGGAGGAAGGAGGTCCTGATTCCTCTATATAGATCTTTATATCACTAGAGGAGTCACCAGCAGGATGAAGGAGTTCCTGATTCCTCTATATAGATCTTTATATCACTAGAGGGGTCACCAGCAGGGGGAAGGAGGTCCTGATTTCTCTATATAGATCTTTATATCACTAGAGGGGTCACCAGCAGGAGGAAGGAGGTCCTGGTTCCTCTATATAGATCTTTATATCACTAGAGGGGTCACCAGCAGGAGGAAGGGGGTCCTGATTCCTCTATATAGATCTTTATATCACTAGAGGGATCACCAGCAGGATGAAGGAGTTCCTGATTCCTCTATATAGATCTTTATATCACTAGAGGGGTCACCAGCAGGAGGAAGGAGGTCCTGATTCCTCTATATAGATCTTTATATCACTAGAGGGGTCACCAGCAGGAGGAAGGAGGTCCTGCTTCCTCTATATAGATCTTTATATCCCTAGAGGGATCACCAGCAGGAGGAAAGAGGTCCTGATTCCTCTATATAGATCTTTATATCACTAGAGGGGTCACCAACAGGAGGAAGGAGGTCCTGATCCCTCTATATAGATCTTTATATCACTACAGGGGTCACCAGCAGATAGAAGGAGGTCCCGATTCCTCTATATAGACCCATAATGTGACCAGTTCTGGAGACCTCACTTACAAAAAGGAATTGATAAGATAGAAGGAGTCCAGAGATGGACAACAAAAACGATGAAAGGTCTGGGGGATAAAACATATCAGGACTTGAGACTTCAGGAACATAATATGTAAAGTCTGAAGGGAAAGGGGGACATGATTGAAACCTTTACATACATGAAGGGTGTGAATATGTTACTGGAGGGCAGGATTTTCAGTATGAAGCCAAGATTAAGAACAAGGGGACATGACCTCAAACTAGCAGGAGGAAAGTTCAAAACTAATTTTAATAAGTGTTATTTTACCAAAAGAAGAGTTGATGCTTGGAATAGACTTCCAGCAGAGGTAGTGAGTCAGTCAACAGTAAGTGGATTCAAACATGCTTGGGATAAATATAGATCTATACTTAGACAAAAAGTATATTATTACAGTATATACAGTGCTTTTTTTCCCTCAGATAATAGGTGCAGAAACTCCCCCCTTTTAAGGCTTCATGTACACGGGGCGTTAGAAAAAACGGGCTGCAAAGCCACTACCAATGTCAGAAAAAAGCGGTTGTAAAAACGTGCTTTTAGTAGCTTGGCGTTAATGCGCGTTTAGCCATGTTGGCTTTTAACAGCGTTTCTCTGGCTCTATTCAAAATCAATGGTTCCCTATGAAAGCTGTCTCCCGATTCGACTTTTAGCCCGCCCATTGATTTGAATAGACGTCGGATCATCACTTGTGCTCTGAAAATTTAAAGGGGAACCCCATGCCAAAATGAAAAAAAAAAACAGTGTGGGCCTAGTATTGGCCGAAGGGTCTGGTATGGATTTTGAGGGGAAACTCCACCCAAAAAAAAAAAAACGGCGTGCGATCCTCCCCGAAATCCATACCAGACCCCTCTCCTAGACCATACCAGGCCACACGCCCTCAACATGAGGGGTGTGGGTGCTTTGGGCCAGGGGGGGCTCTGCACCCCCCCACCCCAAAGCACCTTTCCCCATGTTGGTGGGGACAAGGGCCTCTTCCCAACAACCCTGGGTGGCGGTTTTTGGAGTCTGTGGGCAGGGGGCTTATCGGAATCTGGAGGCCCCCTTTTATCAAGGGGGCCCCCAGATCCTGCCCCCCCACGATGTGAAAGAGCATTGTACCCCTACCCATTCACCCCAAAAAAAGGCATTGTAGTGTAAATAAAAACAAGATACGGTTTTGACCAGTCCTTTTGAAAATTTTCCTCCAGTCTTCTCCACTGCCGACCCGGTCTTCCTCCAACACGGTCCCCCTTTTTTGTGCCAGCTCCGCTCTCTGCCGGTTCTATATAGCCATGGGGCGTGGCCAGCTGGTGTTGTCCCCACGAGACCCTGCCCCTTGTGACGGCACGTGACGCCACAAGGGGCGGGGTCTTGTGGTGACGTCACAAGATGGCCATGCTCCATGGCTATATAAGAACCGGCAGACAGCAGAGCGGACACAAAGACGGAGGAGGACCGGAGCAGGGGAGAAGAAGACTGGGGGAAGAAGACCGGTCAAAACCGTCTCTTGTTTTTATTTACACTACACTGCCTTTTTTTGGGGTATCTCATACTTATTCACATGGGGGGCTGGGATCTGGAAGCCCCCCTTGTTAAAGGGGGCTTCCATATACCTCCAGAATCCCTCCAGATTTCGATAAGCCCCCTGCTCGCAGACCCCAACAACCACCGGCCAGGGTTGTCGGGAAGAGGCCCTTGTCCCCATCAGAATGGGGACAAGGTGCTTTGGGGTGGGGGGCGCAGAGCCCCCTCTGCCCCAAAGCACCCACACTCCCCCCATGTTGAGGGCGTGTGGACTAGTATAGTCCGGGGGGGGTGGCTGCTCGCTCGTAGCCCCCCTTTCCTGACCTGCCGGGCTGCATGCTCGGATAAAGGTCTGGTATGAATCTTGGGGGGGACCCCACGCCGTTTTTTTTGTTTATTTTTTTGGCGTGGGGTTACCCTTCAAGATCCTCAGGCCACAAGTTGCACCACAAGTTGGATCGTGATGATCCGACTTGGATGCGACTTCCATTCAAATTCATGATGCTGAAAGCACACCTTAACGCTGTATCTTAACGTTTACAAGCAGTTACAAGCGTTTGGTGTTTGAAATGCTGGTAAATTACAGTCCTGAACGCATATTATCTGCTTTCAAAAAAACGCCTGTAACCTCAACTGCCTCTAACCTACTGTAAATGACTGAGTGTACATGTACACATAGGATAACACTGGAGGAGAGTTCCGGGGCTGTTGAAAAAAAGCCCAACTGCTCCTAGACGCGAGTTTAGGAGCTGCAGTGTACATGAAGCCTAAAGCTCCATGTACACTAGCAGCTCCTAACTCGAGTTCAGGAGCTTTTGGGGGTTTTTTTGGCCAAAGCTCCTAAACTCAACTTCATAAAAGCCTAGCTGTCCATGTACTGTGACAGCAGGAAGGTAAAGTCACCTGGTTGCATCCAGGGGGGTAGATATATTTCTCCCAGATTCAGGCTTTATGCCGACTTATACAACTAGGGAGGGAGTTGATGAAGCCCAGCTGAGGCTAGTGGGCTCATGGATGACTCATACCTCTAGGGAGAGTGCTGGGCGTCGTGCAGGCAGGGAGTTGATGAGACCAGCTGAAGCTTGTCAGCTCGTTTAAGGCCTCTATAAAAACTCCCAGCTTCATTAGGTGTTTGCTCATGCCTGGACCCAGACCTGTGTGGACTGTCTAGGGAGAGTGAACCCCTGTGCGGTGAGGCAAAGCCTGTGTGGCTATTTGTTTGGACTTTTACTAAACCAGGGACTTAGGGACTAGGACAGCACCAGGCTGATCCCAGTTGTTAGTTTAGGAAACCTGCATGTTTAGTCAGAGGTCAAACTGACCAGGATTTATTTTGTTTATGTTTCTTTTTGGCTTTGCTGTGTTTTTGTCACTGTACATAGAGAAATAAACCGCACCTTTTGATTTTGAAAGCCACAACCTCCGTCTGCTGGCCCTGTTTTTGTGTGGGGAGCCCAACCAGGGGGTCACACACACCCGCTACCGAGTTAACCCCCTCACAGTTGGTGGAGAACCAGTGGCAGTTTTTTTTAAGCCAGCATGGAGGAGATACTGAAACAGCTGGCTCTAGCAAATGCCAATCAACAGCAGACAAATGCAGGTTTGCAAAGGAGCCTTGCAGCCCAGCAGCAAGCTCATCAACAAGCCCAGCAGCAATCTGAGGCCCGCTTCATAGACCTGTTACAGAAGCAAGAGCAGAGACTACAACAAATGGAAGCAGTAATGCAGCAACGTCCGCAGACCAGTGAGGAAAGCCGTCCCACTAATACCGCGTCCTTTGGGGTGAGTCGTTTATTGACAAAAATGACTGGAGAGGATGATCCAGAGGTATTTTTGACCACATTTGAAAGGACTGCTGAAAGAGAAAAGTGGCCTGAGGAGCAGTGGGCTGGACTGGTGGCTCCTCTGTTAACTGGTGAATCGCAGAAGGCTTACTATGACCTAGAGCCTGACCAAGCAAAAGACTATGTGATGCTAAAAGCTGAAATATTGGCAAGGCTGGGTGTCACCCTGGCTGTCCGGGCTCAGCGTGTGCATAACTGGACTTTCCAGCTTGGAAAACCCCCCCAGGTCTCAAATGTATGATCTCATTCACCTGAGCAGGAAGTGGCTACAGCCAGAGACTTTGTCCGCACCAGAGATTGTGGAACGTGTTGTAATGGATCGGTTTTTGAGAGCTCTTCCTACTGCCATCCAAAAGTGGGTAAGCCATGGAGACCCAGAGACGGCCGGTGGTCTTGTGGATCGTGTAGAGAAATACTTGGCTACAGAGAACCTGACGGCCTCTTCCAGAGACTCTCGGACTTTCCACCCTAAGACCAGACCATCCCCAGGGGCGGATAAGAGGATTCCAAGGGGTGAGGGTGGAGAGAGTGAGAGGGTGGGAGCTCTACCCAAAGTTTGGCGAGAACAGCCTGGGAAGTCAGGGGCTCAAGAGGCAGCCAAATGGATTGTTTGCTACCGCTGCCGGCAAGCGGGACATATTGCAGCAAATTGCCCGGTTGTGGAGGAACCCATGCAATGTGACTTTCTGATGGACAGACGTCAGTCGCTGTGTGCGACAGTCGCATGCACTGCCATTCGGGGAACTGAGAAACATTTATGCAAAATGTGTATTAATGGTAGAAATGTTGTGGTATTACTGGATTCAGGTAGCCTTGTGACCCTGATAAAGTCTGAATTAGTTAAAACAGAGGTCTCTGGGAATAGCAAGGTAGCTGTTATTTGTGTGCATGGGGACACCCGAGAGTATCCAGTGACTACAGTGTGTTTCGAGACCCCCAAAGGTACCCTCTCTCATCCAGTGGGGTTAGTATCTCAATTACCGCATGATGCCATTGTGGGAAGGGATTTTCCGAAGTTCTGGGAACTGTGGGATGATCCTGAGCCCCCCACTGGTGCCCCTATGTACCAGGAATGTGATAGCCAGAACTCCTCTGAGAGTGGTGAGGACTCTCCAGAATTTCCCTTGTCAGTATTGGCAGGGGAGACTCAAGAAACTGGAGAGGAGCCCACCTCCTCAGACGAAAACCTACCGTCTGTGGAGTTTTCTGATCTGGAGGTTCACAGGGAAAATTTTGCCACAGAACAGTTAAAAGACCCCGCCCTAATAAAGGCACGGGAAAACGTAGTGGAAATAGATGGCGAGTTAGTGAACCCAGATAATACCTGCACTTACCCATACTTCAGCGTAGAGAAGGACCTACTGTATCGGGTGGCAAAAAGGGCAGAAGAAACCGTTGAGCAGCTTGTGGTGCCCAAACCTTACAGGAAGTTGGTGTTGGAGTTGGCCCATGGGCACATTCTTGGAGGTCATCTGGGGACAGAGAAAACCCGAGAGAGGGTATTACAGAGATTCTATTGGCCTGGGGTGATGAAGGACATAGAAAATTATTGTTCCTCCTGCCCTGTGTGTCAGAGGTCGGCCCCGATGCCACATTTCTGTAGCCCGCTGGTCCCTCTACCCATCATTGAGGTCCCGTTTGAGAGAATCGCAATGGATTTGGTAGGTCCTATAATCAAGTCCGCTAGGGGGCACCAGTACATATTGGTTATAATGGACTATGCCACCCGTTATCCAGAAGCGATCCCTCTCAGAAATACCTCGGCCAAAACCATAGCCAAAGAGCTATCTCTTGTTTTTAGCCGGGTGGGTATTTGTAAAGAACTGCTTACGGACCAAGGTACACCCTTTATGTCCCGGGTTATGAAAGAGCTGTGTAAATTGTTCAAAGTGACGCAATTGCGTACATCTGTGTATCACCCCCAAACCGATGGGCTGGTTGAAAGATTCAACAAAACCCTAAAACAAATGTTGAAGAAAGTGGTGGATAGAGATGGAAAGGATTGGGACTGTCTACTTCCTTATTTGATGTTTGCTATTAGGGAGGTGCCCCAATCCTCTACGGGATTCTCCCCCTTTGAGTTACTGTATGGGAGACACCCAAGAGGGCTGTTGGATATTGCCAAGGAAACTTGGGAAAGTGAGAGTTCTCCCCACAGGAGTGTGATTGAGCATGTCGCCCTGATGCAAGATCGAATTGCACAGGTAATGCCCATCGTGAAGGAACATTTGGCCCAAGCGCAGTTGGCACAGCAGAAAGTGTAAAACCGTGGAGCAAAGACCCGTACCTTTTCCCCGGGGGATAGGATATTGGTACTTGTCCCTACGGTTGAAAGTAAATTCCTTGCCAAATGGCAAGGCCCCTACGAGATAATGGAAAAAGTGAGCGAAGTGAATTACAAGGTCAGACAACCAGGAAGGCGAAAGCCCGAACAGATATATCACGTTAATCTGTTGAAAGCCTGGAGGGATAGAGAGTCCCTAGTCGCAGAAACTTGGTCACCAGCTCAAACTGGTTGCGTGATTCCGGAGGTTGGAATAGCAGCCACCTTGTCACAACCCCAACAACAGGAGGTTAAGGAGTTTGTGCTTCGCAACAAGGAGGTGTTCTCTGAGCTGCCGGGACAAACATCTGGGGTAGAGCATGATATTATTACCCCGCCCGGTGAAAGGGTGAAGTTAAAACCCTATCGGATCCCAGAGGCCCGACGGGAGGCAATACGGGAGGAAGTACAGAAAATGCTGAACTTAGGGGTGATAGAGGAGTCCCAAAGTGATTGGTCTAGTCCCATTGTGTTGGTGCCTAAACCGGATGGGAGCTGGCGATTTTGTAACGATTTTCGTCAGTTGAACAAAGTTACAAAATTTGACACCTACCCCATGCCACGTATAGATGAGTTGATCGACCGGCTGGGAACAGCCCGATACATGACGACTCTTGACCTCACAAAAGGGTATTGGCAAATTCCCCTGGCCAAGTCGGCCAAAGAGAAAACCGCATTTGTAACCCCAGACGGGGCGTTCCAATATAAGAGAATGCCGTTCGGGTTACAGAATGCGCCGGCCACATTCCAGCGGAAAATGGACCAGATACTGAGGCCCCATCGGAAGTATGCTGCGGCTTACCTGGATGACGTAATTGTCCATAGCACAGATTGGGCCTCACATCTGCCAAAAGTGCAAGCAGTCCTAGACTCTATCCGGGAAGCGGGGTTTACGGCTAACCCCAAAAAGTATACCATTGGGCAGGAGGAGGCCAAATATCTTGGGTACACCATTGGCAGGGGAGTGATAAAACCCCAACTCAACAAAGTCGAGGCCATCCAGAGTTGGCCACGTCCCAACAGCAAGAAGCAGGTACGGGCCTTTCTGGGAATCGCGGGTTATTATCGGCGCTTCATTCCCCACTTTGCTTCTAAGGCTGTGCCCCTAACCAACCTGACGAAAGGGAAAGGGTCGGTCATGATTAAATGGACCCCCGAGGCTGAGGCAGCATTCCAATTCTTGAAACAAGCCTTATGTAGCCAGCCAGTGTTGTACTCACCCGACTTCTCTAAAGACTTTGTCGTACAAAGTGATGCGTCAGATGTGGGGTTAGGAGCAGTATTGTCCCAGGTCTGGAACGGGGAAGAGCACCCAGTCATTTACCTCAGCAGGAAGTTGAAGTCCCATGAGGTAAATTACGCCACGGTTGAAAAGGAGTGTTTAGCGGTGAAGTGGGCTCTAGATTCCCTTCGGTACTATCTGCTAGGTAGGCACTTTGACATGGTTACGGATCACGCTCCGTTAAAGTGGATGGCTCAAAACAAGGAGACAAATAGAAGAGTGAATAGGTGGTTCCTGGCCCTACAGGAATTCAACTTCACAGTAAAGCATCGCCCTGGCGTTCAAATGGGGAATGTGGATGCTTTGTCTCGAGTACATGAATGCCTGATTGCTGGTGTTCCAACCCCAAGGTTAAAACAAGAGGGGGGGGGTATGTGACAGCAGGAAGGTAAAGTCACCTGGTTGCATCCAGGGGGGTAGATATATTTCTCCCAGATTCAGGCTTTATGCCGACTTATACAACTAGGGAGGGAGTTGATGAAGCCCAGCTGAGGCTAGTGGGCTCATGGATGACTCATACCTCTAGGGAGAGTGCTGGGCGTCGTGCAGGCAGGGAGTTGATGAGACCAGCTGAAGCTTGTCAGCTCGTTTAAGGCCTCTATAAAAACTCCCAGCTTCATTAGGTGTTTGCTCATGCCTGGACCCAGACCTGTGTGGACTGTCTAGGGAGAGTGAACCCCTGTGCGGTGAGGCAAAGCCTGTGTGGCTATTTGTTTGGACTTTTACTAAACCAGGGACTTAGGGACTAGGACAGCACCAGGCTGATCCCAGTTGTTAGTTTAGGAAACCTGCATGTTTAGTCAGAGGTCAAACTGACCAGGATTTATTTTGTTTATGTTTCTTTTTGGCTTTGCTGTGTTTTTGTCACTGTACATAGAGAAATAAACCGCACCTTTTGATTTTGAAAGCCACAACCTCCGTCTGCTGGCCCTGTTTTTGTGTGGGGAGCCCAACCAGGGGGTCACACACACCCGCTACCGAGTTAACCCCCTCACAGTACACATAGGCTTTTACGATCGTTTAGGAGCTCTAAGCGGTTCAACCTCCCCTAACCTCCCTCTCCTGAACAACAGCAACCATAGACCCCCCCCCCCAGCAGCCAGCATCAATAAACTCTCCAGCAGCCAGCAACAGTAGACCCCTCCCTAAACAGTAGATCCCTTTCAGCAATTGACCCCCCTCTAACAAAAGATTATAGTATATAGTATAAAATTGGGCAGACTTGATGGACCACTTGGTCTTTCTTCTGCCGTCACTCTATGTTTCTACCTCTAAGCTCCCTACAGCAAATAGACCATAAAAATTTAAAACCCCACTAAAACCGCAGAGTGTCCTCATCACGGCTAAGAAGTGGAAAATACAGTCTAAAAGTGGACTCAATAAAAGAACCACGTCTCCTGCAGACAGAGCCCCGTAAGTGAAGGCCTTCCAGCAGCTTCAAGATCTGCTCCAATTCACGTCGAAGATATTGGTCAATTTAGCCGGCAAATAGGCAAATACAAATCCGTTTATTAAGTGAGAAAACAGATAAACTGGTGGCTGGGTTTTTTTTTTTTTTTTTCCGGCGCGTCTTGGCGGTTCGGGTTTTGTGTACAGAGGAGCGGGTTCTCAGTTCTGTCTTTTTATTTCAGGAACGGAAGTGTAATTCAGTGACCAGGCAGATAATTGTTCATTTTATTTAGTGATGGGATTGTGTTGGATGGTCTATTCCACTAGAGGACGAGTGTCAGCTTTTATATAACAAGGGTCAACCCGGACGCTGATATTGTTCATCTCATTTGGGGACTGTGAGATATTGGATGGGAAATGCATACAGAGAATTGGTATTGCTCGGCTTATCTGCAAGGTTACCGACATCTGCTTGTTTATTCAGGAAAAAAAAAGGCGAGATCCCGACAGTTATTTTCTGCTGGAAATATGTCAGGCTGAGGGCAGATACTGGTTGAGTTATTTATGAGGTATCTGTAATGTTTATCTAGTGCCGTGATGGACGTCGCGAAACTCGCCGAAGCTTCCGCTGCTGAGCAGCACCTGCGAATTCTACCCTCGAAAACGGGGGGCAAATTGCTCAACGGGAAAAGCGTGTCATGTTCCTGAAGGCAGAAGTCTATCCACATGCGTTGCACTTGTATTAAACATAATAACATCTCATCAGATGAATTTGGCCTTTACCAGACAGTCTGGCTGCCAGGAGATTTTTTTTTTCGCATATATTTCTGTACGCTTATCTGGAGGAGTCCAAAGTCTGCTTTTAGAGCATTTGGGCAAGAGGTGACTGGAGGGCCTCTTCTTAGGCCTACGCTCATCTTCTGCAGGTCTTTCATTACCTCCTAAAAGCCAGATCTTTGCGTGACCTCAACGTCTCTGTGTGAGTTGAGGATGGCGCTGGACTTGTGTACAGGGTTTCATTCGGTGGAAGTTTGACACGATTTACAAGGGTTCCAGTGGGTGAAGGACGCTTTGATTAAGGAATCTCTCTTAGTTCCTCAACTCTTTAAGGGTACATTAGAGGTGTACTGTACATCCTTCTCAAATGCAGAATAATCGCGACTGCTGAGAAGCTTAGGCTTAACTTAACTTCCACTTAATTAAACCATAACAAACCTTGCCCCCCAATAATTACACATAGACCATTTAAAGTTGGAAGCGGGCAAGGCCACAGCTTTATTGAAACATATCAGTATAACAAACTTCAAATCCAAAAAACCATGCCAGTCACGGTTACACCGTGAGCATCTCTAAACAAACTGTCTAGTCTAATGCCGCGTACACACGATCATTATTCACGGCGGTTTAAAAACCGCCGTGAATAATGACATTTTAAACGAGGGAACAGCTTGTTCCCCACACACGGTCATTTTTCTCGTCATTTTTTAAAATGACGAGAAAAACGATCGTCTATGGGCTCCGCGGCAGTGTTTCCCAGCCGCGGAAGAAATGTCAGGAAAAACGACGAGAAAAATTAGAACATGTTCTAATTTTTCTCATCATGATTAATGCCGTTTTTCCCGTCGGGAAAAACGGCAAAAAGCCCACAGACGATCGTTTTTCTCGTCCAAAGGAAAAAATTTAATTTTTCCCGACGGGAAAAATGATCGTGTGTACGCGGCATTAGAGGCCTGTCTCCACCATTAGTGCGAGACAGGCATTAAACTGACCCTGTAATTCAACTTGAGGGCTTAGCCCATAAAGTAATGCCAATTGCTGGCCAGGTAAAACCCGCCAAAGATGCTGTGATGAAAAAATAACACAATGGGTGGGTGGGTGGGCAACTCTTGTGATGTCAAATTCTTCGGAAGTAGTGGGACGTGCCTCTGCGTAGCTTTTTCTAGAGCTCTGGCTCCACCCCCTCACCTCGTGCCATTGTAGCCAATTCCAGCGGAGCCACTCCTACTCCCTGATTATGTTGACGCCCCACTTGGTTGCCAAGCATCCAACAGTCAAGGCTCCCTTTCCTTAGTGCAGGGCGGGTCAAGGGGGCCTTCATAATGGGTGAGGAGCACTCTAATAATATAAGATATTTAGATGCTAAAAATGTATTCTTTTTTTTTTTTTTACATATATACAACCAACATGTACTGTCGATGAACATCCAAACCAGAAGGTCGGCATTACCGTGTTATTGCTCTTAAAATCTTCTCCATTGCGATCCAACATGAGTTACATAGTCCCACACACAGAATGTGTTGAAACGTTTCAGCGTAGGTGGGCCTTGGTTATGACTAATGCTGACCATGCACTATACGAAAAATCGTCCGAACGAACTTTCGAAAAACGAAAGTTCACTCGTGAGCGCAAACGATAGTGCCATCATGTAATGACCGATAAATCGTTCAGTGGACATAAATAAAATAAAAAAAAATTAATTTTTTTTACATATACCTAGTGCAGAAAGTTCGGACGGGAAACACATTAACCTTCCGATTTATCGTTCGTTCGGAAGAAAATTTCCAAACTTGTCCTTCGTTTTTCGGCTCAAAAACGTCCCAAAGATTATCGATTTTGTGCCCATTAACTGTCCGAAAAACAAAAGAACTGTCTGAACGACCAATTTTCGCCCGATTTTTCGTATAGTGTATGGCCAGCATAAGGCCGCATCAATAACAATACAGTAGCCGCTCCCAGCTGGGAACCAGGGGGATGGCTGGACAAGTTTAGCAGAAATAGGCTGAAATGGTCTGCTGTCCTTCAGACTTTAGGGCGGGGGGCAACTGTGTCCTGTAGGAATAATCAATGCCCTGTTGTTGGTGTTGTTGGTGTCAGTGTGAGTAATAGTACCCTGTTGTTGGTGTCAGTGGACGGTATAATGCCCCATTGTTGGCTTCAGTGGGAGGAACATTGCCCCATTGTTGGTGTCAGTGGGAGGAATAGTGCCCTATCATTGGTGTCGGTGGAAGGAATATTGCCCCATTGTTGGTGTCAGTGGGAGGAATAGTGCCCTATCATTGGTGTCAGTGGGAGGAATAGTTCCCCATCGTTGGTGTCAGTGGGAGGAATAGTGTCCCATCATTGGTGTCAGTGGGAGGAACAGTGCCCAATCATTGGTGTCAGTGGGAGGAATGGTGCCCCATTGTTGTTGTCAGTGGGAGGAATGGTGCCCCATTGTTGGTGTCAGTGGGAGGAATGGTGCCCCGTTGTTGGTGTCAGTGGGAGGAATGGTGCCCCGTTGTTGGTGTCAGTGGGAGAAATAGTGCCCTATTGAAGGTGTCAGTGGGAGGAACAGTGCCCCATCATTGGTGTCAGTGGGAGGAATTGTGCCCCATTGTTGGTGTCAGGGGGAGAAATAGTGCCCTATTGTTGGTGTCAGTGGAACAGTGCCCCATAATTAGTGTCAGTGGAAGGATCAGTGCCCCATCATTGGTGTCAGTGGGAGGAATAGTGCCCCATCATTGGTGTCAGTGGGAGGAATAGTGTCCCATCATTGGTGTCAGTGGGAGGAATAGTGTCCCATCATTGGTATCAGTGGGTAGTATAGTGCCCTATTATTGGTGTCAGTGGGAGGAATAATGCCCCATTGTTGGTGTCAGTGACAGGAGTAAAGCCTCAAGGGCTAGATAAAGGCAAACAAAGGGCCACATCCGGGTCGCAGTTCGGAGACCACTGTTCTAGAGACAGAGGGAAGTAAATCAAACTCCCAGCCTGGGAACCCCGAAACACACCTGAAGCCTCGTACACACGACCGAGTTTCTCGTCAAAAAACGAAAAGAAACTTGCTGGCAGAGCTTTCTTGCCGAGTAAATCGGCCGTGTGTACGCGGCTATCAGGTTTCTCGTCACGAAAACCGACAAGAATCTCGACGAGAAAAATAGAGAACCTGCTCTCTATTTTCTCGTCAGGATTCTCAATTTTCTCGTCGAGATTCTCGCCAGCATGTTTCTCAACGAGAAAAGTGTGTGTGTGTACACTTACCTGTCGCTGTGGAAACCCGCGCATGCTCGAAATGACTTTGACGCATGCACGGTAGCTTCCTAGGCATAGGTAGGGTGTAGCAAGATGGCGGCGACGGCATCGAATGTGACGAGCGCACGCTCGTCATAGTCGATGACGTCACCGCGTTCGCTCCATTCAAAGAACCGCGGGTTCTTTGAATCGAGCGTGTGTACACTCGGCCGGGACAAGTTTCTTGTCCAAGAATCTCGTCAAGAAAAACTACAAGTTTTTTCCTGACGAGATTCTTGGCCGTGTGTACGAGGCCTTACTATACAGAAGCCAAAACACTCGATTTGCCTAACAGCCTCGCTAGGAAGGTGCTCCGGGACTACACCGGCCTCCTTTTCTAATAACGTGCTTTTATTATACAATGATGCCTTGTATCTCTCCAGGCGTTATTTATTCATGGCAGTAGACAGTGGTACGTCTTCGGTGATACATGGGGAAGGCACGGCTTCTGTATCCAGTATATATTTAAAACATATTAGGTTTAGTACTTGGGCAAGCAGATAGATGTTGAACCAATTTATTCGAGAGATATGAGTGATTCTGTGGAGGGAAGAACAACTGGTTGGCTTATTCCACGAGGTGCAGATATTCATTGTGTAATTAATCAGCAGAACAGATATGGGCCAGACTATTCAAGCGTGAACGGGTAATGGCTCACGCTCTATGCAGACAGGTATCGGTTGGGTTATTGAGTAACGGCTAAAACAAACACCTAACTCTATATACATGAGAATTGTTTTTTTTTTTTTCGGTATAAAGAGAGCATTGTCAAGGTTTTAAATGGGGATGGTATTGCCCTGGCAGCCGACTAAAGGAGGCTTGAAATGCACATTGCAGAAATCAAGCACAATGTGCGAGTGGAGTGTTGCGTCTTTCCCGGAGAAAAACACGATTAAAACCACAGCTATTTATATGCTGATGAGAATCGCTCTCATACCGAGCTGGAGTATTGTACATTACAGGTGACTCAAAGAGTTTTGTCTCCTGACTCATAATAGGATGGAAAGGTCAGCAACCAGAGACAATCCCCGAAAAAAAAAATTACACATCCAGGATGAGAGCCAACCTCCCTCCCGAAAAAAAACCCAGAGAGAGACAACAGCTCGCCGATGCCCGATAACGTAGAGTCACAGCTATAATAATATTACAACGTTCACCAGAGATGGATTGTAATGTGAGGATCTCGTCACGGCCAGGAAAATGTTCTCTATTATGATGAGCATTCCTGCTCGCTGAATAATGGAATAGCAGCAAAATTGGTTTTATAACAAAGAATTAGAAAGAAAAAAAATTACAGAACAAATCAGACCCGTCAGCGTTGGAGGCCCAAATGTGTTCATCTCCAGCACTGAGGACTCCATCCTACATTCCTGAATGTTTTACAGACCACTGACCTGAAGAAATGGGGATAATTTAGGTGTGATTCGACTTGCCGGTTTTGTTCTGCGGATGACAGGCGCTTTGGTGGTAAAAACAGCAACGTCTCTGCACATCACAGGTTCGAATCAGATGAATTATACAACAAATTGTAAAAGATCGTGGATGGAATGGAGAAATGTGTTTTGACTTTTAAAGTGGATGAATCCCATAAGTCATACAAAGTGTGGAGTCGGGGAAAGGGCTTCGGTAAAAGGTTAATGTACGTCAAATGGCAAAAATGTTGTGGACACCTGACCATCACATTTACTATAGGTTTGTTGGATATCTTGTTCTAAAACCATGGCCATTAAATAGAGATGCCACCCTTTGTGTCTATAACATCCTTCACTCTTCTGGGAAGACTTTCCATAAGATTTAGGAGGGTGTCTGTTGGATGAGAATATCTGTCCTCACGTTGGGCACCAAAAAAAAAAAAAGGACCTTGCACACAATCAGCATTCCAAATCATCCCAAAGGTGTACAATAGGGTTGGGGTCATGTATTGATGTTGGATGAGAAGACCTGGCTCACACATCGGGCCTCATGTTGGGCACCTAAAAAAAAAAAAAGACCTTGCTCACAATCAGCATTCCAAATCATCCCAAAGGTGTACAATAGGGTTGAGGTCATGAATTGATGTTGGATGAGAAGACCTGGCTCACCATCAGTGTTCCAATTCATCCCATAGGTTTTCAGTAAGGTTGAGGTTAGGGCGCTGTGCAGGTTACATGAGTTCCAACACCCATTACATCTATATAAGCTTGTATCTATATCCCATTCCGAAACCTTAGGCCTTAATATGGCGGTGTCCCCCTTTATGGTTATATCACACGGTCCTCCATACTTCTGGTAAGGCTTTCCACAAGATTTTGGAGGGTGTCTGTGGGAATTTGTGGCCATTTGTGAGGTCAGGTACTGGCGTTAGATAAGAAGACCTGCTTCACCATCGGCATTCCAATACACCCTAAAGGTGTTCAGTAGAGTTGAAGTCGGGGCTTTGTGCAGGACACTGGTGTTCCTCCACACCAAACTGGTCACACCATGTCTTTATGGAGCTGGCTTTGTATACAGGGGGGTACAGTCATGCTGGAACAGAAAAGGGTCTTCCCCAAACTGTTACCACAAGATTGGAAAACCACAATTGTCTACAATGTCCTTGTATGATGGAGTATTACCAGTACCCTTCACTGAAGGCACCTGAACTCCATAATGTGGAGTGGAGTTCACAGACTGTGGGCCACAGTCATCCTGAAACAGAAAAGGGTCTTCCCCAACCGGTTACCACAAGGTTGGAAGAGCACAATTGTCTAAAACAGCCATGTTCAAACTTTAAAACACCCTTAAAATAATAATCAGGGGTCAGAAAACCCCTCCTAAAGTTATTATAGCTACAGCTTATAGTAAATTAGTCACACTGCTCCAGTGGTCAATCAGAGGAGGGCTTCATTGCATTGGTAGTCAGTGGAAAGAATGGGTGGTGTTGGTGCCAGAACTATGTGGGCACCATGAGGCAGGAGATCAATCCATCACTGCTCAAGGAACCCCAGCTAGAAAGACTGGTCTAAAAGGTAGTTTGTATGATGGTTGGACTAAAATGTCTTTGTATGATGTATAGGGATGGGCCCGGTGCTCGATTCGAACCCATGTTCGAATCGAGCATCGGGCGTTCGCTCGCTCGTCGAGCCCAGAACTATTTGGGCCGTTCGCATCACATTCGTGTGATGCGAGCGGCCCCGCAATGCATTGCGGCCGGCGCGGCCGGCGCAGTGCATTGCTGGCTGATGATTGGCCAAGCATGCACTGTGACCCCGCATGCTTGGCCAATCACAGCGCCCGAAACTCGGAGAGCAATAATTGGCTACAGGCAGGACGCCTGTAGCCAATTACAGCTCAGGGGCTTTAGTACACGCCCCACCATTTAAAAGGCCGCCACGCCATCGGCCCCGGTCACATGAGTTCCGGCTTTAGGAGAGATTAGTCTGCTGATTCTGTCTTTGCTTGATACTGAAAGATTTGCTCTTCTTTGCTAAACCATTGGCTATTTCTTTGCTAAACCATTGCTACCTAAGTCATTGATCGTTCATTGCTGCTGATTGCACAGTTAGTGTGTTATTAGCTGCTGCTGGGGATTAGTCTGGTGCGTGCTTACTGTTAGTACAGTATTGCAGTAGTACCAACCGCAGTGCTGTTAGCACAGCATTGCACCCCAACAGCACCCATAGGACTTCTAGTGTGTTAGTGGCAGCAAACAGAGCTCCTATATTTTCTTCTCAGCAGCACCCATAGGACTTCTAGTGTGTTAGTGGCAGCAAACAGAGCTCCTATATTTTCTTCTCAGCAGCACCCATAGGACTTCTAGTGTGTTAGTGGCAGCAAACAGAGCTCCTATATTTTCTTCTCAGCACCACCCATAGGACTTCTAGTGTGTTAGTGGCATCACACAGAGCTCCTATATTTTCTTCTCAGCAGCACCCATAGGACTTCTAGTGTGTTAGTGGCAGCAAACAGAGCTCCTATATTTTCTTCTCAGCAGCACCCATAGGACTTCTAGTGTGTTAGTGGCAGCAAACAGAGCTCCTATATTTTCTTCTCAGCAGCACCCATAGGACTTCTAGTGTGTTAGTGGCAGCAAACAGAGCTCCTATATTTTCTTCTCAGCAGCACCCATAGGACTTCTAGTATGTTAGTGGCATCACACAGAGCTCCTATATTTTCTTCTCAGCAGCACCCATAGGACTTCTAGTGTGTTAGTGGCAGCAAACAGAGCTCCTATATTTTCTTCTCAGCAGCACCCATAGGACTTCTAGTGTGTTAGTGGCAGCAAACAGAGCTCCTATATTTTCTTCTCAGCAGCACCCATAGGACTTCTAGTGTGTTAGTGGCAGCAAACAGAGCTCCTATATTTTCTTCTCAGCAGCACCCATAGGACTTCTAGTGTGTTAGTGGCATCACACAGAGCTCCTATATTTTCTTCTCAGCAGCACCCATAGGACTTCTAGTGTGTTAGTGGCAGCAAACAGAGCTCCTATATTTTCTTCTCAGAAGCACCCATAGGACTTCTAATGTGTTAGTGGCATCACACAGAGCTCCTATATTTTCTTCTCAGCAGCACCCATAGGACTTCTAGTGTGTTAGTGGCAGCAAACAGAGCTCCTATATTTTCTTCTCAGCAGCACGCATAGGACTTCTAGTGTGTTAGTGGCAGCAAACAGAGCTCCTATATTTTCTTCTCAGCAGCACCCATAGGACTTCTAGTGTGTTAGTGGCATCACACAGAGCTCCTATATTTTCTTCTCAGCAGCACCCATAGGACTTCTAGTGTGTTAGTGGCAGCAAACAGAGCTCCTATATTTTCTTCTCAGCAGCACCCATAGGACTTCTAGTGTGTTAGTGGCAGCAAACAGAGCTCCTATATTTTCTTCTCAGCAGCACCCATAGGACTTCTAGTGTGTTAGTGGCAGCAAACAGAGCTCCTATATTTTCTTCTCAGCAGCACCCATAGGACTTCTAGTGTGTTAGTGGCATCACACAGAGCTCCTATATTTTCTTCTCAGCAGCACCCATAGGACTTCTAGTGTGTTAGTGGCAGCAAACAGAGCTCCTATATTTTCTTCTCAGCAGCACCCATAGGACTTCTAGTGTGTTAGTGGCAGCAAACAGAGCTCCTATATTTTCTTCTCAGCAGCACCCATAGGACTTCTAGTGTGTTAGTGGCATCACACAGAGCTCCTATATTTTCTTCTCAGCAGCACCCATAGGACTTCTAGTGTGTTGGTGGCAGCAAACAGAGCTCCTATATTTTCTTCTCAGCAGCACCCATAGGACTTCTAGTGTGTTAGTGGCAGCAAACAGAGCTCCTATATTTTCTTCTCAGCAGCACCCATAGGACTTCTAGTGTGTTAGTGGCAGCAAACAGAGCTCCTATATTTTCTTCTCAGCAGCACCCATAGGACTTCTAGTGTGTTAGTGGCATCACACAGAGCTCCTATATTTTCTTCTCAGCAGCACCCATAGGACTTCTAGTGTGTTAGTGGCAGCAAACAGAGCTCCTATATTTTCTTCTCAGCAGCACCCATAGGACTTCTAGTGTGTTAGTGGCATCACACAGAGTTCCTATATTTTCTTCTCAGCAGCACCCATAGGACTTCTAGTGTGTTAGTGGCAGCAAACAGAGCTCCTATATTTTCTTCTCAGCAGCACCCATAGGACTTCTAGTGTGTTAGTGGCAGCAAACAGAGCTCCTATATTTTCTTCTCAGCAGCACCCATAGGACTTCTAGTGTGTTAGTGGCATCACACAGAGCTCCTATATTTTCTTCTCAGCAGCACCCATAGGACTTCTAGTGTGTTAGTGGCAGCAAACAGAGCTCCTATATTTTCTTCTCAGCAGCACCCATAGGACTTCTAGTGTGTTAGTGGCAGCAAACAGAGCTCCTATATTTTCTTCTCAGCAGCACCCATAGGACTTCTAGTGTGTTAGTGGCATCACACAGAGCTCCTATATTTTCTTCTCAGCAGCACCCATAGGACTTCTAGTGTGTTAGTGGCAGCAAACAGAGCTCCTATATTTTCTTCTCAGCAGCACCCATAGGACTTCTAGTGTGTTAGTGGCATCACACAGAGCTCCTATATTTTCTTCTCAGCAGCACCCATAGGACTTCTAGTGTGTTAGTGGCAGCAAACAGAGCTCCTATATTTTCTTCTCAGCAGCACCCATAGGACTTCTAGTGTGTTAGTGGCAGCAAACAGAGCTCCTATATTTTCTTGTCAGCAGCACACATAGTACCTATAGTGTGTTAGTGTCAGCACCCATAGGACCTACAGTGTGTTGTGAGCACACATAGGAGTTCTATTTTTTATACTATATACACTACCGACTACAATGGCTGGAAGACCGCCAAGGAGAGGCAGAGCGTGCCGAGGCAAGAACACAGGGCAGGCAGGCTCTGTTTCTAGAGACAACAGTGCTGGCCGTGGACGTGGTCGTGCATCGTCATCAGCACGTGGCCATGGGACACGCTTGTCTTTGTTTTCGGCAGCTGGACATGTGGAGCCGCATCATGCCGAAGGCTTGGTAGAATGGATGACCAAGCCCTCCTCATCCTCCTCATCCTCTCTCACCCAGGCTCAGGGTACTGGCAGAGCAGCTGCCAACGCGTACTCAATGGCATCATCAGCCACCCCTTCCCTAGACCCACCATGTCCTCCTGAGGAGTCCCCCGAACTGTTTGAGCACAGTGTTGGGTACATGCTCCAGGAGGATGCCCAACGATTCGAAGGCTCGGATGATGATACCCAGCTTGAGGAAGTCAGTAGTGTGCGCGCAGAGAGAGGGGATGCTGAAGGACAGCAATCTGGCAGTAGTGTTCCACCAGCTGCAGCTTACTGCCAGGTTTGCTCTAGTGGTGAAGAGGGAGGGGATGATGAGGTCACTGACTCCACGTGGGTGCCTGAAGGGAGAGAGGAGGAGGAGGAGGAGGAGGAGGAGGATGCAGCGTCACATGTCCAATGAGGCAGGATGCCCCCTGGAGGCCAGCTAGAGGCCAGCACAGCAACTGTACCACACCGCAGAGCTCCGCCTGTGCAGGGCGCTGCCTCTGCACATTATCACAAAAGTTCTTTGGTGTGGGCCTTTTTTGAGACGAGTGCATCAGATCGCACCACTGCTATTTGCAATATTTGTCTCAAGCGTATCTCGCGTGGCCAAAACATCAGCCGCTTGGGCACCACAAGCATGAGCAGACATATGTCGACCTGCCATGCAGCTCGTTGGCAAGCACACATAAAAGACCCACACCAAAGAACAAAGCGGACCTCTCCTTGCTCCTCATCAGCTGGGATCTCCATCCCCACTATATCTTCAGTCCTCTCTGAAAGCTGCTCTGAGAGGACTGAAGGTGTAGAATTAGGTGTGTCACAACCAAGTACTTGCAGTACACCGACGTCCGATTGTAGCAGGCAAATTTCCCTGCCCCAGCTGCTGGACCGTCGAAAGAAGTATACTCCCAGCCATCCACATGCCCAGCGGTTGAATGCTAGCTTGGCTAAATTGCTAGCACTTCAACTGCTGCCTTTTCAGTTGATAGACTCGGCCCCCTTCCGTGAGTTTGTTCAATGTGCGGTTCCTCAGTGGCAGGTTCCCAAACGCCACTTTTTCTCACGGAAGGCGATTCCGTCTCTCTACTGGCATGTGGAAGGCAATGTCCATGCCTCGCTGGACAGGGCGGTCAGCGGTAAGGTGCATATTACCGCTGACTCATGGTCCAGCAGGCATGGACAGGGACGTTATCTTTCTTTCACGGCCCATTGGGTCACTCTATTGGCAGCTGGGAGGGATGCAGGACAAGGTGCAGTAGTGTTGGAGGTTGTTCCGCCACCACGCCTCCAAAATGCTACTACTGGTTGTGACACACCTCTCTCCTCCACCCCCTCCTCTTCTTCTTCCTCCATGTCCTCTTCGAGTGCTCTGTCCTCGGAACCAGCGGTGCTCCGTAGGCGTACAAGGGGCTACGCGAGTACGCAGGCAAAAAGATGCCATGCCGTGCTTGCGCTGGTGTGTTTGGGGGACAGGAGCCACACTGGGCCAGAGGTTCTGGCAGCTCTGCAGGGGCAGGCCGAGAGGTGGTTGACGCCACGCCAGCTTAAGCCAGGAATGGTCGTTTCTGATAATGGCACCAACCTCCTCTCCGCCCTGCGACAGGGGCAGCTCACCCATGTGCCCTGTATGGCTCACGTCCTCAACCTGGTGGTGCAGCGGTTCTTGGGCAGGTTCCCAGGCTTACAGGATGTCCTGAGGCAGGCCAGGAAAGTCTGTGTGCATTTCCGCCGATCTTATAATGCCAGTGCTCGGCTGACTGAGCTGCAAAAGGAGCTGAACCTGCCCAAGAACCGCCTAATATGTGACATGCCCACCAGGTGGAACTCAACGTTGGCCATGCTGCAGCGACTGCACACGCAGCAGAGGGCCATCAATGAGTACCTTTGCGACTACGGCACCAGGACAGGGTCAGGGGAGCTTGGCTTTTTTCCCCCACGCCAGTGGAGCATGATCAGGGATGCATGCACTGTCCTCTCACCATTTGAGGAGGCCACGAGGATGGTGAGCAGTGACAGTGCATGCATCAGTGACACTGTACCTCTTGTCCACCTGTTGGAGCATACGCTGCGTGGGATAATGGACAGGGCACTTGAGGCAGAACAGAGGCAGGAAGAGGAGGACTTCCTTGTCTCTCAAGGCCCCCTTTATCCAGACAATGTTCCTTCTGTCCCACCCATCACACAGGAAGAGGAGGAGGAGGAGGAGGAGGAGGAGGATTGTGTGAGCATGGAGGTGGAGCCTGGCACTCAGCATCAGCAGCAGCAGTCTTTTAGGGATGATGTACAGTCCCAACAACCAGTGGACTTGTACGTGGCTGGGAGGAGGTGGCTGGCGATCATGTCATCCTCAGTGACCCAGAAGACTCCGGACCGAATGCCTCAGCTAACCTACGCTGCATGGCCTCCCTGATCCTGCAAAGCCTGCGGAAGGATCCTCGTGTTCTTCGGATCAAGGAGAGTGACCATTACTGGCTGGCCACTCTCCTTGATCCACGGTACAAGGGTAAGGTTGCGGACCTTATCTTGCCGTCACAGAGGGAGCAGAGGATGAGACATCTCAGGGAGGCCTTGCAGAAAGGTCTGTGCAACGCGTTCCCAGAAACTGGGAGGTTACAAACTCCTGGTCCTGGACGACGAGTTGCTGAGGCTTCGGTCAGTAGCAGAAGGAGCGGTGGGGAAGGTGGACGTCTGACCGATGCGTTCAGACAATTTTTTAGTCCGCAGCCCCAAGGTATGATCGGTTCCAGCAACCATCGCCAGCGTCTGATATACATGGTGCAGGAATACCTAGGGGCAAGGTCAGACTTGGACACCTTTCCCACCGAAAATCCTCTGGCTTACTGGGTCCTGAGGATGGATCACTGGCCAGAGCTTGCACAGTATGCAATTGAGCTACTGGCCTGTCCTGCATCCAGCGTTCTTTCCGAACGCACATTCAGTGCTGCTGGAGGATTTGTCACCGATCATAGGGTGCGCCTGTCCACCGACTCGGTTGATCGACTGACCTTCATAAAAATGAATCAGTCTTGGATCACCACCAGCTACCAGACACCTGAAGCGGATATAACGGAATAATTTATAATGTCACATCCCTTCAAGACTGCCTATGCTGATGCTGAGTGACTGTCCTGTTATGTTCACTGACTATCCTCTTCCTCCTCCTCAATGATCCATGCCACCACACCAGTGCCTAAGGCACAATTTTTCAGCCCCTGTATAACAGGGGCGTGTAATTACAATTTTTTAAAAAGATGCTTCGCAACAGGTGTGACTGCTGTGCTCAGAGTACAGTATCTGTGAGGGGTTGCAGTGTTGTGGCACCAGCACCAGTGCCTAAGGCACAATTTTTCAGCCCCTGTTGGGGCGTGTAATTACAATTTTTAGGCAATGCTTTGCAACAGGTCTCATTGCTGTGCTCAGAGTACAGTATCTGTGAGGGGTTGCAGTGTTGTGGCACCAGCACCAGTGCCTAAGGCACAATTTTTCAGCCCCTGTATAACAGGGGCGTGTAATTACAATTTTTTAAAAAGATGCTTCGCAACAGGTGTGACTGCTGTGCTCCAAGTACAGTATCTGTGAGGGGTTGCAGTGTTGTGGCACCAGCACCAATGCCTAAGGCACAATTTTTCAGCCCCTGTTTAACAGGGGCGTGTAATTACAAATCTTGATCTAATAGTTCACAGCAGGGCCCATTCCTGCGCCCACCAAGAGTAACTAGGAGGGCCTACAGTCTTGTGGCAACACCGTCCACCACCACCACCACCACCACCAAAGGCCCAATTTTTCTGCCCTGTTCAACAGGTGCATGCAATTACAAATCTTGATCTAATAACTCACAGCAGGGCCCATTCCTGCACCCACCAAGAGTAACTGTGAGGGCTTACAGTCTTGTGGCAACACCGTCCACCACCACCACCACCACCACCAAAGGCCCAATTTTTCTGCCCGGTTCAACAGGTGCATGCAAGTACAAATCTTGATCTATTAACTCACAGCAGGGCCCATTCCTGTGCCCACCAGTCTTGTGGCTACACCAACATCTAATAGGGCAAATTTCTGCAGAGTATATACGGCAGGCCCCTACTTTCAAACATCCAACTTACAAACGACTCCTACTTGCAAACGGCAAGAGAAAACAGGAAGTGAGAGGAAATCTACCCCTAGGAAGGAAAATTCTATCCTGTTAGATTTAATTTGGGAAAAAGGTATCTCCTCTCTACTGATGCTTTATCACCAATCCTTGTTTCAATTAAAACCCCACTTTTCCAAAAACATTTGTCATTGGGACGGAAAGTGAGGTGACATGTTCTGAACAGATGTGCAAAGACAGCAAATGTTACAGGGGTGATAACCCCTCCCTATGTTCTCCAAAAAGCTTAAAAATTGATTTTTTTGGGATGTAGCTACACTTCATAATGTACCTGTTCAGATTCTACTTAAGAACAAACCTACAGTCCATGTCTTGTTTGCACCACCTATATACTGCTGTTCAGAGTATATAGGGTTGTAGGTATAGGGTTTTATTTTGGGTGCGGGGTCCCCCTTAGTATCCATACAAGACCCAAAGGGGCTGGGGTGGGGGGGGGGTGATGGGGTAGCCATGCCATTTTTCTCAAGGATTTTCAGCCATATGGCGGCCAGGACAAGACATGACATTAAAGCTGCAAGTGGTTTTAAATGGCTTCTTTTTTTCCTTTACAAATGTCATTTTGTGCAAGGACAGTTCTAAACACGGGAAACACATGCCACTTCACAGGCATACTTTAGACACCCCCCAGGTACCATATTTAAAGGAAAATTTCACTTTTTTTTTTTTCACTTTATGCATCATTAAAATGACTGCTCCCGAAAAAACTTTAGTTTTTAAAATTTCTTTTTGCATTGATATATGTCCCCTGGGGCAGGACCCGGGTCCCCAAACCTGTTTTATGACATTAACATGCATATTGGCCGTTGTAATTAGCAATTTTGATTTCGAACGTTCGCGTCCATTATAACGAATAGGGTTCGAAAATTCGCGCGAACTTTCGGTCCGTTCGAAGGTTCTGGTGCGAACCGAACCCGGGGGTGTTCGGCTCATCCCTAATGATGTAGAATTAATACCTGAACACATTTGAAAGGGGGTATACACATACCTTTGGCCTTATTGTGTAGAAGTATATGAGCAGCGAGGGTCATCTTGATGCCTATCTTTCCATATGTGTAAACTTATGTTGCCAATTTACCCAGACCTTTAGAGATTGCCAATGTCGTGTCCCCCGTCGACTAGAGATTGCCAATGTCGTGTACCCCGACCACTAGAGATTTTCAATGTCGTGTACCCCGACCACTAGAGATTGTCAATGTCGTGTACCCCAACCACTAGAGATTGTCAATGTTGTGTACCCCAACCACTAGAGATGTGCACGAAGGAAAATTTTATTTAGTTTTGTTTCAGTCTTACTTTATGTTAATCATTTTGTTTTGGATTTGTGGATTTTATTTCCTCATATATTTCTTATTTTCAAATGGATTAGAAATTTGGAAGACAGCTATATTCATTCTAATCTATTCTATAAAGCAGCCCAAGTAGGAATCATCGTCTTATTTCACTTTTATACCTTACTGTACTAGGTTTCCATTTCAAATTCAAAATCATTTTTCAAATTCCGATAATTTGTTTTGATATAATTTATTTTGGATTCATTGAAATTTCGTTACTATTCTGATTCGGAATTTTGGATACAGCCACAATTCCAAATAACAAAAAAATGTGTCTGAATTTCGATTAGTAACTAAATGAATCGCATGTCTTCGGAGCACAAAGATTACCCAAATTACATGTAGGTCCACCTATATTTTATCGGTTGTCCTATCGTTACCCCAGCTAGGTACTCTATTTGGGCAGAGATGAGTCCTTTGCTCTGTGGCCACATCCTTCACATAAGACATTTCTCCACAATACCATACGAGGGAGAGTTTCTCATCAGCAATTTTCTTGTGTATTCGTTACGAAATTTACCACCTCTATTTTAACGGTTGTCCTATCGGTACCCCAGCTAGGTGCGGTATTTGGGCAGAGATGAGTCGGTTGCTCTATGGCGACAACGTTCACATAAGACAGTTCTCCACGATACCATACGAGGGAGAGTTGCTCATCACCGATTTCCTTGCGTGTTTGTTACTAACTTTACCACCTATATTTTATCGGTTGTCCCATCGGTACCCCAGCTAGGTGCAGTATTTTGGCAGAGATGAGTCAGTTGCTGTATGGCCAGAGCCTTAATGCAAGACATTTGTCCACAATACCATACGAGGGAGAGTTACGAGGGAGAGTTGCTCATCACCGATTTCCCGGCATGTTCTTCACCAACTGTAAGAAACATGCAAACGTCCTCAGATTGCTGCACGACAATAATCAGACATTATAATGCAGATTGGCCATTGTTTCCATTGGTGATCCCTGCTCAAACATATTCTTTGTGGCCAATCATCTCTTGATTGGTTGCGTTATTTCTCTAAACTGTTCGATGTTAAGCCGTCTCTATTGTCGTATTCATCCATGTCTGGTCTGGAGTGGGTTTATCCCGATGTCAGTGTTGTTGTCACATTGTTATCATTTATTGCTGGAGATTTATTTTCTTTAGTATTAGTACTGTGAATACCGGGCCTTTCAATGTGTCCAGCTCAAGGCCTTGCTGGAATCTTCAGCACGCAGACACAACAGTTCTCGCTGGTCACCTCTTACAATGAAGACGGGGATATTATTGCCACCTACATAAAGGATCGGGACGCGAAGCGATTTGTTAAGTCGTCCGCCGGCTGCACTTCTGCATTCCTAATGCGCGCAATTAAGGAAGGCCATGCAAAGCAAGCTCATTGATGTATGATGAAGATCCTGCTGACCCGCATATGGAGTGATTAACTGCAGATGGTGCAGCTCCGCAATCATTTGCACATCCTTTTTTTACAAGTAACAATTAGGATAAAATGCTTTTTCTATGTTGCTTGGCGAAGGAATGCGATCCGTCTGCATTTGTGTCACCCAGCGTAATGCTTCCGGCACCAAACTGTGAAGCGTGTCTGACACGTCAAGTGTTGGTGATGGTGATAAGCTCGGAGTGTTTTAGCACAGATGGAGTTAAATGACCGACCCACCTGCCCAGGAGAAGACAGATCATTTCCCAGTCCCACCAGTCAAAACCACAAGCAGAAAGAAGCAGCTGTGATAACAGGAGAAGACAAACAGGCGCTATGGTGACACTATGATTGATCAGGGACCCTCTGTTATTGGAGACCCTGGGGGTGTACAAGGTGGCACTGGGCCAAGAGGGCTGTAAGTGTGTTAAATACCCCAGGGTGCAATAGTTCATCTCAGCCTACGTGTAGATACTTGCCCCTCGATGGAGCCACTGGGGACGTCTTCAGGTTCTGAAATCAAATTTGTTGCAATTGCCAATTTATTTTTTATTTTTTTATTATAAATCAGTTTTTTTTTTTCAATTAGTAAAAAAAGATACAGACTCCAAATCAACAACCCAGCACAACAAGCGGAGGACACTTGTGCTAACAAAAGACAGTTTAGGGTCGACCTTACGAAAGACAACCAACATTGGCTCACGTAGCAGTCCACATCACTCCAAAACTGGCTCCAAGACATTTCCTCTTGGGTCAGGGTGAAGGACTCAGGCAAGAGCGGTGGAGGGGCTTTTGGCCGGCTCATAGATGAGGTGTTCAGAACGCAAGTCCTCTGCTGTAAAAGACAGTTTAGGGTCGACTTTACGTAAGAGAACCAATATTGGCTCACGTAACAGTCCACATTCGAAAACTGGGTCAAAGACATTTCCTCTTGGGTCAGGATGAAGGACTCAGGCAAGAGCGGTGGAGGGGCTTTTGGCCGGCTCATAGATGAGGTGTTCAGAACTCAAGTCCTCTGCTGTAAAAGACAGTTTAGGGTCGACTTTACGTAAGAGAACCAATATTGACTCACGTAGCAGTCCACATTCGAAAACTGGGTCAAAGACATTTCCTCTTGGGTCAGGATGAAGGACTCAGGCAAAAGCAGTGGATTGGTTTTTGGCCGGCTCATAGATGAGGTGTTCAGAACTCAAGTCCTCTGCTGTAAAAGATAGTTTAGGGTCAACCTTACATAAGAGAATTCAACATTGGCTCACGTGGCAGTCCACATCATTCCAAAATTGTCTCCAAAACATTTCCTCGTGGTTCAGAGTGAAGGACTCAGGCAAGAGCGGTGGAGGGGCTTGAGGCCGACTCCTGGATGAGGCGTTAGGAACTTGAGTTCTCCGCTGTAGTTGGGTCATCCAAACAAGCCCATGCATTGTAAAATTTGTTCTTTATATCAAGATATATTTGAAAATGGTGACAAGAAGAAGTGCTCTCCAAACTGCGGCCTGAGGGTCATATGTGGCCCTTCGCTTGCTTTTATCCTGCCCTTGGGGTACTATTTCATCCACTGATACCAACAGTAGGGCATAATTTCCCCCCCCCCACTGATACCAATGAAGGGGTAATATTCCTCCAAATGGCACCAATGATGGGGCACAATTCCTTCCAATGACACCAACAATGGGGCCCAATTCTACTAACGATGAGGCACAATTCTTCCCACTGACACCAACAATGGGGTATTATTTTTTACCACTGACGTGGGGACCTTTTCTACTCCCAATGGCAACAGTCAAGCCCCCCTAAAGTCTGAAGGACAGTAAACTGGCCCTTTGATTAGAGAGTTTGGAGACCCCTGATATAAAGGAAGATTAGAGTTAACTAAACATTTCCAAAAAGTAATAGGTGGGGCGGTAGCTTTAGTCCAATGCATTGTAATCGCTTATCTAGCATATGCAATTAGGAAGCCTAAAAAGGTTCGTTCCACAACCATAGGGGCCAGGGGCTCCACAAGTCCCAGTATGCATAGCTTGGGATCCAGGGTGAGATGAGCCAAGGCTACTTTATTAATAACCTCCACCACCTCTCCCCAGTACTGAGAGATGAGGGGGCAGGTCCAGAGAACATGAAAGAGGTCAGCATCTGCTTGATGACATCTCCCACATGAGGGTGGCAGGGACGGGTTCAGCTTATGTCATCTGTAGGGAATGGAATTAAATATGCCCTATGGAGGATTTTAAAGCGGTTCTTCGCCCTTTCAGGACTCTTCTCTCTGGACGGCTGAACCCAGAAAAGACGGCACCTGCCGATAACATCACACCTGAACATGGCGGCGCGGGACTGAGCAAAAGCAAACCAGAAGTGGATCTCAGTGGGACGGGAACATGGAGGGTTACTCGGGAGGGGTAACCAATGGTCGGACTTTAAAGGCAAGAAAACAATAGAGATAGCAAAAAGTATACTTTAATTAGAGAAAAACAAATTGATTAACACAGTATTCAAGAATTAAAACCATACAAGATGATATTTGGTCCCTTGTACGTCTAAGCGTTTCGCCGTGAGGCTTCTTCAGGACGAACAAAAATAACAACAGAGAACAAGTCTCACTTTCTTAAAATGGACAAGATCAGTTATATAAATATCCGAATATCGGAGAATCTATATAGATGAGGGAAATTCCTTAGGAAGTACAGTGGAGATATCATGTGTATCTGGGATTCTGCTCATAGGTCAGATTAGCATGGGGAAACGCTCCCTGTGGGGGAGAGGTCCAATTTAGGAAATTCCATAGATGAGGCACTGTTAAACATATCGTTCATAATTTGATAAGTCTAAAAAGGTGTCACTTAGTGGGTGGGGGCAGGCATCCAAGGTATGAAGCTTATAAGGTTCACAAACGTCAAAGTGCAAAACCAGAGGTCCAATAAGACATACCGAACTGGTAGAGTAGAGTGTAACCCGCCTCGTGTATAGATCCAGAAAAAGAAGATAAGGATCGTTGGATGTGTAATGTGTGCCTCCAGGAGACAGCCGTGCTGTCTCGAGTCCTGGGGGGCACAGGAAAAGTCTGACCATTGGGTACCCCTCCCGAGTAACCCTCCATGTTCCCCTCTCAAATATACGGATGTGGCATTGTGGTATTACTCACGATCTCAGTGGGGCATTGCTGGATCTGCCAGGTGGGTGAGTATCTAATTTGTGCAGATGACAACCCCTGGTAAGCAGAGGTTAAAAAAAAAAAAAATTGTGGGGGAAGGGAGGTTGAGGATCTGCTTTAAATTGAACCAGTGTGTCCCTGGCCATAACTAATTGCTTGAACGGTTGGCCCCAAAACGTGGGACCAGTCATCGCAATTGCCAATTTTGTAGCGCGCGCCACGACTGTTGGGTTTAGCGACGTCTAGGCCGCATTGTTTTTCGTGATCCCACGCACCACCGAGCCGCTCCGTTTCATAAACATACTTAATTGGGGATCATGGGAACATGACAGCGCGGTGCATGTGCTTTCAAGGCATGTTTCCAGAAGAGGTAATCAAGTCTAACACGTCAAGGCTCCTCGGGATAAACACACGGGCAGAACGTGAATATAGGAGAAGGCAGCCAATGTCATAACTGATAGAAGATTGGCAGAGTTTGTGTAATAGAACTAATCACTGGCACATTCCATGTTGCTCTGTCACTTACTCCACTTACACGTCTCTATGTTCCAGAAATTAGATCCTCACCTTACATCGTTATTGATTGGCACCCTGTTGTAATGATTGCCCTTTGATAAACCCGACTCTCTAACTCTCTGCATTATTCTGCAAGTACAAAATCTACGGGAGACCTCAAAAGATTTCCTACATACGTTTTCATTTTATTTTTAGGAAGCCGGCTCCGCGTTTTGTCTCCTTTGTGGATTTATTGAATTTGCGCTCAGCTGGCATCGGTTTCGCGAGGGAATGGAAGACAGCGGCCCCTGTTTATTGCACTAAAACCATTTGTTTCGGGGGGGCACCCCGAGGAGTGAAAGCTGAACCGTAAACAGCCTTCGGTGACTGGTACAGAATGTGCCCTCGGTATGCCCGGTACATGCGTGGAGCCTCAGAATCTGGAGGTGGGCACTGATGGAAGCTGGAAGTCATATATGTATATGTTAGGTAGCAATGCAGTTCTCCACCCACTGCCCCCAAGGCAGGAAATATACATCCAGCCTTCTTCAGTAACAGAACGTATATCTATAGATCAGGGCATATTAATATTAACCACTTGCCGCCTACCGGGCACTGTCACCCCCTTCCTGCCCAGGCCAATTTCCAGCTTTCAGCGCTGTCACATTTTGAATGAAAATTACGCGGTCGTGTAATACTGTACCCATATGACATTTTTATCATTTTTTTCACACAGATAGAGCTTTCATTTGGTGGTATTCAACCACCACTGGGGGGTTTTTATTTTATGCTGAATAAACAAAGATATGATTATACAATTTTGCAAACAGGTAATTTTTCTCCTTCACTGATGTTTGCGCTGATGAGGTTGCACTGGTGGGCACCGATAGGCTGCACTGATGAAGCTGCACTGGTGGGCACCGATAGGCTGCACTGATGAGGCTGCACTGGTGGACACCGATAGGCTGCACAGATGAGGCTGCACTGGTGGACACCGATAGGCTGCACAGATGAGGCTGCACTGGTGGACACCGATAGGCTGCACTGATGAGGCTGCACTGGTGGACACCAATAGGCATACCCCCCAACACACACGGATTCTGCGGGACTTTCCCGCATACATACTGCTTTCCCGCAGTCCCACGATAGGACCAATTTTCCCGCAAATGAAGAACAGAGAAGGAGGTAGGAAGACATCACCCTGCGCCCCCCCCCCTCTCCCACGTATACTGTAATGTCGGGCAGTCGGCGGTAGCTCCCCCCAGTAAACTATATTGTCGGCCGAACGTCCCGCCGCGGTAGCACCCCCCCACTCAATGTGATGTGGAGTTTTGCAACGTTGGGAGGTATGCGATAGGCTGCACTGATGAGGCAGCACTGGTGGGCACTGATTAGGCAATGATAGGTGACATTAATGAGGAGGCACTGATTCGCCACACTGATAGGCTGCACTGATGAGCACTGATAGGTGGCACTGATGAGGCGGCACCGGTGGGCACTGATGAGGTGGCACTGATAGGCAGCACTGATAGGTGACACTGATGAGGAGGCACTGATGGGCACTAATTGGCAGCACTGGAGGGCACTGGTGGGACTGCAATTATAATCGGTGACCTGATTATCAGTGTCAATGTCCCTTTAACAAAAGCCGGTTACCGGCTCTCTCCTTCTCTCCTCATGCTCTCAGCGTGAGGAAAGAAAACCCTGCTTGTGTTGACATCCTGTGATCAGCTGTCATTGGACACAGCTGATCACATGGTAAAGGGCTGCTGTGATTGGCCCTTTACCCCGATCTGTGATCAGCGGAGTTCGAAAACTTGGCGATCAGAGAGCACGCTGCAGTGGGCGCGCGGGAAGAGGGTTGATGGGAGGATGTCAAAAGACACCCTCCGGGCAAAGTAAGCCCAAGCTGTAGCCGTCATTCGTGAGTGACGTGGGTGGGAAGGGGTTAAATAATAATCTGTGTAAAGATTATAAATGGAATACATGCCCTCACCGGCCACTTTATTAGGTACACCTGTGCAATTGCTTGGCAACACAAGTTGCTAATCAGCCAATCACATGGCAGCAACTCAATGCATTTAGGCATCCAGATGTGGTGAAGACGACTTGCTGAGGTTCAAACTGAGCATAAGAATGGGGAAGAAAGAAGATGTAAGTGACTTTGAACGTGGCGTGGTTGTTGGTGCCAGACGGGCTGGTCTGATGTTTGTGATTTTCACACACAACCATCTCTCAGGATTACAGAGAATGATGGGGGGAAAGAGAAAATATCCAGTGAGCGGCAGTTGTGTGGAGGAAAATGCCTTGTTGATGTCAGAGGAGAATGGGCAGACTGGTTCCAGATAATAGAAAGACAACAGTAACTTAAATAACCACTCGTTACACCCAAGGTATGCAAAATACCATCTCTGAACACACAACATATCCAACCTTGAAGCAGATGGGCTACAGCAGCAGAAGACCACACTGGGTGTGCCTCCTGTCAGCTAAGAACTGGAAACTGAGGCTACAATTGGCACAGGATCACCAAGATTGGACAATAGAAGATTGGAAAAACGTTGCCGGGTCTGATGAGTCTGGATTTCAGCTGCGACATTCAGATGGTGGGGTCAGAATTTGGCGCATGGATCCATCCTGCCTTCTATCACCGGTTCAGGCTGGTGGTGGGGGTGTAATGGTGTGGGGGAAGGGGGTATCACCGGATCAGGCTGGTGGTGGGGGTGTAATGGTGTGGGGGGATTGGGTATCACCGGTTCAGGCTGGTGGTGGGGGTGTAATGGTGTGGGGGATGGGGCATCACCGGTTCAGGCTGGTGGTGGGGGTGTAATGGTGTGGGGGATGGGGTATCACCGGTTCAGGCTGGTGGTGGGGGTGTAATGGTGTGGGGGATGGGGTATCACTGGTTCAGGCTGGTGGTGGGGGTGTAATGATGTGGGGGGATGGGGTATCACCGGTTCAGGCTGGTGGTGGGGGTGTAATGGTGTGGGGGATGGGGTATCACTGGTTCAGGCTGGTGGTGGGGGTGTAATGGTGTGGGGGGATGGGGTATCACCGGTTCAGGCTGGTGGTGGGGGTGTAATGCTGTGGGGGGATGGGATATAACCGGTTCAGGCTGGTGGTGGGGGTGTAATGGTGTGGGGGATGGGATATCACTGGATCAGGCTGGTGGTGGGGGTGTAATGATGTGGGGGGATGGGGTATCACCGGTTCAGGCTGGTGGTGGGGGTGTAATGGTGTGGGGGGGGGGATGGGGTATCACCGGTTCAGGCTGGTGGTGGGGGTGTAATGGTGTGGGGGATGGGATATCACCGGTTCAGGCTGGTGGTGGGGGTGTAATGGTGTGGGGGATGGGATATCACCGGTTCAGGCTGGTGGTGGGGGTGTAATGGTGTGGGGAATGAGATATCACCGGTTCAGGCTGGTGGTGGGGGTGTAATGGTGTGGGGGGATGGGGTATCACTGGTTCAGGCTGGTGGTGGGGGTGTAATGGTGTGGGGGATGGGATATCACCGGTTCAGGCTGGTGGTGGGGGTGTAATGGTGTGGGGGATGAGATATCACCGGTTCAGGCTGGTGGTGGGGGTGTAATGGTGTGGGGGGATGGGGTATCACTGGTTCAGGCTGCTGGTGGGGGTGTAATGGTGTGGGGGATGGGATATCACAGGTTCAGGCTGGTGGTGGGGGTGTAATAGTGTGGGGGAAGGGGGTATCACCGGTTCAGGCTGGTGGTGGGGGTGTAATGGTGTGGGGGATGGGATATCACCGGTTCAGGCTGGTGGTGGGGGTGTAATGGTGTGGGGGGATGGGGTATCACCGGTTCAGGCTGGTGGAGGGGGTGTAATGGTGTGGGGGATGGGGTATCACCGGTTCAGGCTGGTGGTGGGGGTGTAATGGTGTGAGGGGGATGGGGTATCACCGGTTCAGGCTGGTGGTGGGGGTGTAATGGTGTGGGGGATGGGATATCACTGGTTCAGGCTGGTGGTGGGGGTGTAATGGTGTGGGGGATGGGGTATCACCGGTTCAGGCTGGTGGTGGGGGTGTAATGGTGTGGGGGGATGGGGTATCACCGGTTCAGGCTGGTGGTGGGGGTGTAATGGTGTGGGGGATGGGGTATCACCGGTTCAGGCTGGTGGTGGGGGTGTAATGGTGTGGGGGAGAAGGTATCGCCGGTTCAGGCTGGTGGTGGGGGTGTAATGGTGTGGGGGATGGGGTATCACTGGTTCAGGCTTGTGGTGGGGGTGTAATGGTGTGGGGGATGGGATATCACCGGATCAGACTGGTGGCGGGGGTGTAATGGTGTGGGGGATGGGATATCACTGGTTCAGGCTGGTGGTGGGGGTGTAATGGTGTGGGGGATGGGGTATCACCGGTTCAGGCTGGTGGTGAGGGTGTAATGGTGTGGGGGAGGGGTATCACTGGTTCAGGCTGGTGGTGGGGGTGTAATGGTGTGGGGGATGGGGTATCACCAGTTCAGGCTGGTGGTGGGGGTGTAATGATGTGGGGGGATGGGGTATCACTGGTTCAGGCTGGTGGTGGGGGTGTAATGGTGTGAGGGGGATGGGGTATCACCGGTTCAGGCTGGTGGTGGGGGTGTAATGATGTGGGGGGATGGGGTATCACTGGTTCAGGCTGGTGGTGGGGGTGTAATGGTGTGAGGGGGATGGGGTATCACCGGTTCAGGCTGGTGGTGGGGGTGTAATTGGGTGGGGGGATGGGGATATCACCGGTTCAGGCTGGTGGTGGGGGTGTAATGGTGTGGGGGATGGGGTATCACCGGTTCAGGCTGGTGGTGGGGGTGTAATGGTGTGGGGGATGGGGTATCACCGGTTCAGGCTGGTGGTGGGGGTGTAATGGTGAGGGGGATGGGGTATCACCGGTTCAGGCTGGTGGTGGGGGTGTAATGGTGTGGGGGGGATGGGGTATCACCAGTTCAGGCTGGTGGTGGGGGTGTAAGGTTGTGGGGGGGATGGGGTATCACTGGTTCAGGCTGGTGGTGGGGGTGTAATGGTGTGAGGGGGATGGGGTATCACCGGTTCAGGCTGGTGGTGGGGGTGTAATGGTGTGGGGGATGGGGTATCACCAGTTCAGGCTGGTGGTGGGGGTGTAATTGGGTGGGGGGATGGGGATATCACCGGTTCTGGCTGGTGGTGGGGGTGTAATGGTGTGGGGGATGGGGTATCACCGGTTCAGGCTGGTGGTGGGGGTGTAATGGTGTGGGGGATGGAATATCACCGGTTCAGGCTGGTGGTGGGGGTGTAATGGTGTGGGGGATGGGGTATCACTGGTTCAGGCTGGTGGTGGGGGTGTAATGGTGTGGGGGATGGGGTATCACCGGTTCAGGCTGGTGGTGGGGGTGTAATGGTGTGGGGGATGGGATATCACAGGTTCAGGCTGGTGGTGGGGGTGTAATGGTGTGGGGGGGGGATGGGGTATCACTGGTTCAGGCTGGTGGTGGGGGTGTAATGGTGTGGGGGGATGGGGTATCACCGGTTCAGGCTGGTGGTGGGGGTGTAATGGTGTGGGGGATGGGATATCACCAGTTCAGGCTGGTGGTGGGGGTGTAATGGTGTGGGGGGATGGGGTATCACCGGTTCAGGCTGGTGGTGGGGGTGTAATGGTGTGGGGGATGGGATATCACAGGTTCAGGCTGGTGGTGGGGGTGTAATGGTGTGGGGGGGGGATGGGGTATCACCAGTTCAGGCTGGTGGTGGGGGTGTAATGATGTGGGGGGATGGGGTATCACTGGTTCAGGCTGGTGGTGGGGGTGTAATGGTGTGGGGGGGGGATGGGATATCACAGGTTCAGGCTGGTGGTGGGGGTGTAATGGTGTGGGGGATGGTGTATCACCAGGTTCAGGCTGGTGGTGTGGGTGTAATGGTGTGGGGGATGGGGTATCACCGGTTCAGGCTGGTGGTGGGGGTGTAATGGTGTGGGGGATGGGATATCACCGGGTCAGGCTGGTGGTGGGGGTGTAATGGTGTGAGGGATGGGGTATCACCGGTTCAGGCTGGTGGTGGGGGGTGTAATGGTGTGAGGGGATGGGGTATCACCGGTTCAGGCTGGTGGTGGGGGTGTAATGGTGTGGGGGATGGGATATCACCGGTTCAGGCTGGTGGTGGGGGTGTAATGGTGGGGGGATGGGGTATCACTGGTTCAGGCTGGTGGTGGGGGTGTAATGGTGTGGGGGATGGGGGATGGGGTATCACTGGTTCAGGCTGGTGGTGGGGGTGTAATGGTGTGGGGGATGGGGGATGGGGTATCACTGGTTCAGGCTGATGGTGGGGGTGTAATGGTGTGGGGGATGGGGTATCACCGGTTCAGGCTGGTGGTGGGGGTGTAATGGTGTGGGGGGGGGGGTGGGATATCACCAGTTCAGGCTGGTGGTGGGGGTGTAATGATGTGGGGGGATGGGGTATCACCGGTTCAGGCTGGTGGTGGGGGTGTAATGGTGTGAGGGGATGGGGTATCACCGGTTCAGGCTGGTGGTGGGGGTGTAATGGTGAGGGGGATGGAGTATCACCGGTTCAGGCTGGTGGTGGGGGTGTAATGGTGTGGGGGATGGAGTATCACTGGTTCAGGCTGGTGGTGGGGGTGTAATGGTGTGGGGGGGGATGGGATATCACCAGTTCAGGCTGGTGGTGGGGGTGTAATGATGTGGGGGGATGGGGTATCACCGGTTCAGGCTGGTGGTGGGGGTGTAATGGTGTGAGGGGGATGGGGTATCACCGGTTCAGGCTGGTGGTGGGGGTGTAATGGTGTGGGGGATGGGATATCAAGGGGGACCTAATAAAGGGGGTCCAACCCGCTACTAGCAAGGGAGGGCCTAATAAAGGGGGTCCAACCCGCTAACAGCGGGGTCCTTGTACCACTGGTTCAGGCTGGTGGTGGGGGTGTAATGGTGTGGGGGATGGGGCATCACTGGTTCAGGCTGGTGGTGGGGGTGTAATGGTGTGGGGGGATGGGGTATCACCGGTTCAGGCTGGTGGAGGGGGTGTAATGGTTTGGGGGATGGGGTATCACCGGTTCAGGCTGGTGGTGGGGGTGTAATGGTGTGGGGGATGGGGTATCACCGGTTCAGGCTGGTGGTGGGGGTGTAATGGTGTGGGGGAGAAGGTATCACCGGTTCAGGCTGGTGGTGGGGGTGTAATGGTGTGGGGGATAGGATATCACCGGTTCAGGCTGGTGGTGGGAGTGTAATGGTGTGGAGGATGGGGGATCACCGGTTCAGGCTGGTGGTGGGGGTGTAATGGTGTGGGGGATGGGATATCACCGGTTCAGGCTGGTGGTGGGGGTGTAATGGTGGGGGGATGGGGTATCACTGGTTCAGGCTGGTGGTGGGGGTGTAATGGTGTGGGGGATGGGGGATGGGGTATCACTGGTTCAGGCTGGTGGTGGGGGTGTAATGGTGTGGGGGATGGGGGATGGGGTATCACTGGTTCAGGCTGATGGTGGGGGTATAATGGTGTGGGGGATGGGGTATCACCGGTTCAGGCTGGTGGTGGGGGTGTAATGGTGTGGGGGATGGGGTATCACCGGTTCAGGCTGGTGGTGGGGGTGTAATGGTGAGGGGGATGGAGTATCACCGGTTCAGGCTGGTGGTGGGGGTGTAATGGTGTGGGGGATGGGGTATCACCGGATCAGGCTGGTGGTGGGGGTGTAATGGTGTGGGGGATGGGGTATCACCGGTTCAGGCTGGTGGTGGGGGTGTAATGGTGTGGGGGGGGGATGGGATATCACCGGTTCAGGCTGGTGGTGGGGGTGTAATGGTGTGGGGGGATGGGGTATCACCGGTTCAGGCTGGTGGTGGGGGTGTAATGGTGAGGGGGATGGAGTATCACCGGTTCAGGCTGGTGGTGGGGGTGTAATGGTGTGGGGGATGGGGTATCACCGGATCAGGCTGGTGGTGGGGGTGTAATGGTGTGGGGGATGGGGTATCACCGGATCAGGCTGGTGGTGGGGGTGTAATGGTGTGGGGGATGGGATAGCACCGGATCAGGCTGGTGGTGGGGGTGTAATGATGTGGGGGGATGGGGTATCACCGGTTCAGGCTGGTGGTGGGGGTGTAATGGTGAGGGGGATGGAGTATCACCGGTTCAGGCTGGTGGGGGTGTAATGGTGTGGGGGATGGGGTATCACCGGTTCAGGCTGGTGGTGGGGGTGTAATGGTGTGGGGGATGGGATAGCACCGGATCAGGCTGGTGGTGGGGGTGTAATGGTGTGGGGGATGGGGTATCACCGGTTCAGGCTGGTGGTGAGGGTGTAATGGTGTGGGGGATGGAGTATCACCGGTTCAGGCTGGTGGTGGGGGTGTAATGGTTTGGGGGATGGGGTATCACCGGTTCAGGCTGGTGGTGAGGGTGTAATGGTGTGGGGGATGGAGTATCACTGGTTCAGGCTGGTGGTGGGGGTGTAATGGTGTGGGGGATGGAGTATCACCGGTTCAGGCTGGTGGTGAGGGTGTAATGGTGTGGGGGATGGGGTATCACCGGTTCAGGCTGGTGGTGGGGGTGTAATGGTGAGGGGGATGGAGTATCACCGGTTCAGGCTGGTCGTGAGGGTGTAATGGTGTGGGGGATGGAGTATCACCGGTTCAGGCTGGTGGTGAGGGTGTATTGGTGTGGGGGATGGGGTATCACCGGTTCAGGCTGGTGGTGGGGGTGTAATGGTGAGGGGGATGGCGTATCACCGGTTCAGGCTGGTGGTGAGGGTGTAATGGTGTGGGGGATGGAGTATCACCGGTTCAGGCTGGTGGTGGGGGTGTAATGGTGAGGGGGATGGAGTATCACCAGTTCAGGCTGGTGGTAGGGGTGTAATGGTGAGGGGGATGGAGTATCACCGGTTCAGGCTGGTGGTGGGGGTGTAATGATGTGGGGGATGGGGTATCACCGGTTCAGGCTGGTGGTGGGGGTGTAATGGTGTGGGGGGATGGAGTATCACCGGTTCAGGCTGGTGGTGGGGGTTTAATGGTGTGGGGGATGGGGCACCACCGGTTCAGGCTGGTGGTGGGGGTGTAATGGTGTGGGGGATGGGGTATCACCGGTTCAGGCTGGTGGTGAGGGTGTAATGGTGAGGGGGATGGAGTATCACTGGTTCAGGCTGGTGGTGGGGGTGTAATGGTGTGGGGGATATGGTATCACCGGTTCAGGCTGGTGGTGGGGGTGTAATGGTGTGGGGGATGGGGTATCACCGGATCAGGCTGGTGGTGGGGGTGTAATGGTGTGAGGGGGATGGGGTTTTACCGGTTCAGGCTGGTGGTGGGGGTGTAATGGTGTGGGGGATGGGATATCAAGGGGGACCTAATAAAGGGGGTCCAACCCGCTACTAGCAAGGGGGGCCTAATAAAGGGGGTCCAACCCGCTAACAGCGGGGTCCTTGTCTTAGTGGGGAAGTCCCAGCCTGAAGGCTGTGACTGCATGTGATTGGAGGATGCATCCGTTTGGCTGCGGTCGCTGTTCAGCCTACAGTTTTCAACCATTTTTCAATGAAATTTGTCAAGGCAGGTATTGCCAAGAAGGCCACCCACAGCTTGCAATTCAGCCGATTAATCAGGAATCTGAACTGTATATAACCAGCTTAACGCTGGTCAGTTGTCAGTCAATGTCAACCACTTTCTATCCACTGGGCGTCGCACATACGATCACAAAGTAATTACCAGAAAAGAAGCAATCTTGTGTTCTATAGACTCCGACAGCAAATGTCCGATGGAGCCTACACACGGTCAGAATAGCCGTCCAAAAGCTCCCATCGAACATTTGTTGTGGGAAATTCCGATCGCGTGTACGCGGCATGAGTGTTTGTTTTTTAACTGAAAGAATCTCCATCAAGAATTCAGATTCAGAATACCTCAATAATCCCAAAGGGAAATTATTAATTAATCCCACAGGGAAATGATTGAAGAAGATGTCTGCAAGACACCTGAACCCCATAGGCACATCATTCGATCCAAACAACTGTATCAAAACAGCGGCTGTGAACTATGGGCTATGGCAGCTTTGAAGGAAACCCCTCAAAAAATTGTTTAGGTCTGAGGGAACCACTAAGATTAGTCAACTGGGGATCATTGGTTAAATGTTCCTTACACTGGTAATGGGAATAACGTCTCCTTACAGGGGTGGCCAGAATTACACACCCCTGCAGTCATGCCACTGTTACGTTGGATTTGGGTCCTCGCAGGCACCATCACGTGGGAGGTCAGTCAGCCACAGCTTAAGAAGTCCCAAAGATTAGTCTATTGGGGGTCAATGATTAAATGTTCCTTACATTGGTGGTGGTGGTAGGTGGAAAGAACGCCCCCTTACAAGCAGTGGCGGCCCGTCCATAGGGGGCGCCCGGGCGCCGCCCCCCCCCCCTCTCCTGTGGTCACCAAAAAAAAACAAAAAACGGGCCCTTTAAGAGTTTTTTTTTCCTAATGTCTTTTTTTCACACATGGCGGCGCGACCATAGTGGGCGCAGAAGCACCGCTACCGCTCGCTTCTGCGCCCGGCCGTCACTCACCACAACAATACATAGGTTCATGCATTGCATGAACCTATGTATTGCTGCCGCCCACTATTCAGATGGCCGGCCCCTTGAGCGCCGGCCATCTGAATCACAGCGTCTGATTGGCCTTTAGAAGTGCCTATCAGAGCCAGCAGGCTCTGATAGGCTTCCCGACTACAGCCTGAGGGCTGTAATCGGCTTCTAAATATCTAATGAGAGGACGCACAGGGGTGCGTTCCCTGGCCAATCAGGTTCACCGGGTCTGGTTACCGGTGAACTGATTGGCTGAAGTGACATCGAGGGCGGGAGAAGACATCGAGGACGGAAGAAGGACGGCGCTGACTCGAGGAAGGTAAGTGCAGGGCTGGGGGGGGAAACTGGCTGCATTTGGGGACAAAGAAAGTGGCGTTTGGGCACAGTGGCTGCGTTTAATGGGCACAGTGGCGGCAATTGATGATTTTTTTTTTCAGTTTGTTTGCGCCCCCCCAAAAAATTTGAGCACCAGCCGCCACTGCTTACAAGGGTGACAGAAATGACATCCATGCAATCATGCCGCTGGTTCTGCCAAGTTGGGTTGGATCTGGAACTGTGCAGGCGCCATCACATGGGAAGTCAATCGGCCACAGCTCATGAAACCACCAAGATTAGTCTTTTTGGGATCATTGGTTAAATGTTCCTTACATTGGTGGTGGTAGGCGGAAAGATCGCCCTCTTACAGGGGTGGTAGAAATGGCACCCATGCAGTCATGCCGCTGGCTTTGCCAAGTTGCGTTGGATCTGGAACTATGCAGGAACCATCACATGGGAGGTTAATCAGCCACAGCTCAAGAAACTCCAAAGATTAGTCTATTGGGGGTCATTGGTTAATGTTCCTTACACTGGTGGTGGGAAGAACATCCCCTTACAGGGCTTGCCAGAATGACACCCTTGGAGTCATGCGGTTGGCTCTGCCAAGTTGCGTTGGATCTCTGGAACTATGCAGGCACCAACATGGGAGGTCAATTAGCCACAGCTCAAGAAACCCCCCTAGCCACCCCTGAAGGAATTCTAAGGTTCCCTGTTTGTGAATGGCCAGTCTATGATTTCATTAAGAGGAAGATATACAGAAAACTGCATTTAGAATCTATGTAGCCTGTTCACTGATTGAAGCCACGTACACAACATCGCACTCCCGGTCGCGGGAGGCCAAAAATGGTCCCCAGAGGCCAAAGTCGAAAAGAGGAGCCGGAGCAAAGTGTCTCGGTATACACCACCCTCATGGTGCGCCCTGTTGAAATGAACGCATTACCGCAGTATTAGTCACGTTGCTTTGCATCGATTTACAAACTGGTTTTCCTAATCCACCGAAGTGCAGATCAGGCCCATGCAGGGTTATTACACGGTTTGCGGAAGTGTTTTAAATATGTCCATAACCCGTCTTACTCCATGACTGCAACTAAATGTACCTGATGCTTGCACTAAACTTGATGTACTCCGAGAACATAACACTGTCAGTGTGCACCGATATCGGCAGTCACGGTGTTTATCAGTTATATGGGTCTGTGAGTCAGAATTAGCCTACCACCGAGATGCCGTCAGCAGAAATCTCCAGCTGAAAGCACTTACTCGTGTTTGGGGCCTCACCGCTGAGTGATTCTTGGTGAAGGCAGAGATATGAAACTACTATGGAGATCGGTGTTGGGAGTACACATTGTGCTTTTCAACTCGGACAATTCGACAACATGCAAGAATTGCTGAACATTGAACTGGTCTTACAAGTACAGTACCTGTATATGTGAAGGACAAATCTTTTTTGTTTTCTTTTTGGATATTATGGGGGAAGGTGGGGTTATATGGAGTCGGGGATGCACAATAAGCGGGTGGAGGGACTAGGGGTGCACGATGGGGGGGGGGTTTATGAAGTTGGGGACCACAATGTGAGGGGTTTAAGGAAGGGGATATGGATGTCAAAGTAGGGGTTCCCACTTAGAAGTGTGCATGGAGTGAGTAAGAAAGCCGGGCACACAGGGGAACTTAGGCAAGGCAAAGATTTTCCTACTACATATACGTATACGAGGGTTCTTCAAAGTTTCCACACTTTTTTTTAACTCTTTGATATATATATAAAAAAGTACAGAAACCTTTTAAAGACCCCTCGTATATATTCTGGTGAAAAGGACTCGGAGTGCTGATGATCCATGGGTTGGGGGCGCAATTCTTGCCTCGGCCCAGGGGCTCAGAAGCCATTGCTTTGCCACTGGGAAAGGATTAGACCCTTTGTCAAGATTTTTTTTTTTTTGCTGTCCGTGTCCCTGTGGCAGGAGGTTCAACACCCCTCAGTCCTGGTGGCCTTCTTACCGAGAAAGAGAGTACATTTTTGTGTTGTCATCACAGCAAGAGGTGAGGGTTAACCATGGAATGAGGACAAACATTCTGCCTAAAGCCAGCCAAATACCAGTAGAATTTTGTTCGAATGTCCGTATGGAAACTGTAATGCCTCGTACACACGACCGGGATTCCCGGCGGTAAAAAGTCCGCCGGGAATCCTGGGGGGAAAACCGAGAACCTGCTCGGTAACTTTCCCCCTGTACACACCAGTGTCATGGATATGCATTAATGTCTGTCTGCCATCTTACCTTCCTCCTCATGTGTTCATCTAGAGACCAGACCTCCTTCACCTGGCTTCCTTTATAATCTCCTCCCAGCCTGACTCCACCCCAGGCCCTATCACTGAACACTATATTAACCTGTGCACTGCAAGCCTGCTTTGCTGATCAACGTGTTTGTTAGGCATTGTGTGTTTGGGTTCCTGCCTGCCGTGTGCTACGTCTGTCTCTCTGTTACGTTATTGGCTTGTCCCTGACTATCCCTGTCTGCTCGTGACCCTTGACCTTCGGCTCGTTCTTCGTTATCCTTGTCTGCTTGTGGCCCCTGACCTTCAGCTTGTTATTCGGTTCTCTCTTCGTGTGCTGCTGCTTCCCCTCTTTTCCCCTTATCCTACGGGGCGTGAGCTAGGAAACTCCAGGGGCCGCGACCTGGTCCCAGCCTGCAGCTAACATCCTCACCACTAGAGGCCCTGGAGAAGACCAGCTGGGTCTTAGACTCCGTGCCCTGGGGAATCTTGGCTCTAGCTTCCGTTTGGATCCCGGTTGTGCTCCTCTGGTCCCGCTTTCCACAACCACCCAGTTCCCTATCCGCAGAAGCCAGCCATAGGGTTCACTACCTCGCGGTGCACTCCTGTCCCCCTACGGTGTGCATCTGTCACCTGGCCACAGGTGACCCTGACAGTTTGATCAGCCATGAACCCGGCTGACATCCCGCTTCCCGCGGATGATCCATTGCAGGGCATAGTTCGCAGACTTGAGACCCAGGAATCAAATCAGACTCAGGTGATGCGATTCCTCCAGGATCTGGCTTCTCGATTCGAGCAGCTTCAGGTCTCCTTGGGAACCCTGAATCCGCAACCCCAAGTACAACCAGCGGCTGTACCTATCGCACCAGTCGCAGCCTCACACTCACTAAGATTGCCAGCTCCGTTCCGTTTCTCTGGGGACTCCAAGGCCTGCAGGGGGTTTCTCAGCCAATGCACTATTCATTTTGAGCTTCAGCCTCAAAGCTTCCTGTCTGACCGGGCTAAGGTAGCCTATATCATTTCCCTCCTCTCCGGTGAAGCTTTGGCCTGGGCTGCCCCCCTGTGGGAGAGGAACGATCCGGTGGTTTCCAGTCTGTCCGATTTCTTGAAGCTCTTTCGTAACATCTTCGAAGAGCCGGCTCGGGCTTCTTCAGCGGCTAGTGCTGTCTTACGTCTTCATCAAGAATCTAGTTCAGTGGGGCAATATGCTCTTCAGTTTCGTATCCACACAGCTGAATTGAGCTGGAATAATGAGGCCCTGGTCGCTACCTTTTTACATGGCCTCTCTGACCGAGTGAAAGATGAATTAGCGGGAAGAGCCATTCCCGTCGGTCTGGACGATGTAATTTCATTATGCAACCAGATCGACATTCGTTTTCAAGAGAGGTCCTTAGAAAAAAAACGCCAGCACTCTCTGGGTCCTAGCCAGTCTGAGCTCCCCTCCCTTCATTCCGTGGAGCATCCTCTACCTGCTGAAGAACCTATGCAGCTGGCCCGGACCAGACTAACCCCCGAAGAACGTGCTAGACGCAGAACTCTGGGCTTGTGCCTTTATTGTGGGGGCAAGGGTCATTTTTGTGACTCCTGCTCGCTTCGTCCGGGAAACGCTCGGGTCTAATACATTTGGAAGGTGGAGTATTGGACCCAGAAACATCACCTTCTCGCCTGCTCTTGCCGGTGTTCCTTCATGTAGGCACTTCTCCTCAGTCAACCCTTGCATACCTGGATTCCGGGGCTACCGGCAATTTTATGGATTGGAGAACTGCTTCTTCTATGAAGCTTACCCTTTCACCTCTCACTACCCCATTGGTAGTCTCGGCAATTGATGGCACTGTTCTCCCAGGGGGCCCTATTCGCTTCCAGACGCTACCCATTAGGATGTCGGTAGGGATTCTCCACCAGGAGTGGATATCCTTTCTTATTCTACCCAAGGCCTCTACCCCAGTTGTATTGGGCCTCCCTTGGCTACAGCTCCACTCTCCACATGTGGACTGGGCCTCTGGGCAGATCCTGGCCTGGGGTTCCTCATGTTTCTCGTCGTGTCTTCTCAAGGTGACCCCCAAGGAGAGTCTTCCGGTTGCTGCCACTTCTGTTTCTTCTGATCTTCCTGCTGCATACAGCGATTACCGGGATGTGTTCTGTAAGAAATCAGCTGAGGTGCTTCCTCCCCACAGGTCTTTTGACTGTGCTATTGATCTTGTCCCCGGAGCAACTCTACCCAGGGGTCGTACCTACCCTCTGTCCATCCCAGAGACCCAGGCCATGTCGGAGTATGTCGCAGAGAATCTGGAGAGAGGTTTCATCCGGAAATCCTCATCGCCTGCAGGGGCAGGGTTCTTTTTTGTTGCCAAAAAGGATGGTACCTTAAGACCCTGCATCGATTATCGGGGTTTAAATGCGGTTACTATTAAAAATCGATACCCCTTACCCTTAATATCTGAGCTATTCGATAGGTTGAAGGAGGCCTCCATTTTCACCAAGTTGGATCTCAGAGGCGCGTACAATCTCATTCGAATACGGGAGGGTGACGAATGGAAGACTGCATTCAACACTAGAGACGGGCATTACGAATATCTGGTGATGCCTTTTGGTCTGTGTAATGCTCCAGCCGTGTTTCAAAACTTTGTCAATGAAATCTTCAGAGATCTACTGTACCAGTTTGTTGTCATCTATCTGGATGACATTCTGATCTTTTCTGAAAATCTGCTCGTCCACAGAAACCATGTCCGCACTGTACTTCAACGTCTTAGAGAGAACAATCTCTATGCCAAGCTAGAGAAATGTTCCTTTGAATGTTCTGAGGTCCTGTTTTTGGGGTGCTTCGTCTCATGTTCGGGTCTTCGTATGGACCCTGGGAAGGTCTTGGCTATCACCAACTGGCCTCTTCCTGCTAGCCTCAAGGCCACACAGCGCTTTCTTGGCTTCACTAATTATTATAGGCAGTTCATAAGGAATTACTCTTCCATTGCCGCGCCTATTATCGCTTTGACCAAGAAGGGTGTGAATGCCAGAGACTGGCCTCCCGAAGCTGTCTCTGCATTTCACAACCTGAAACAGGCCTTTGTTTCTGGCCCCCTCTTGAGGAGACCAAATCCTGGGAATGCATTTTTTATTGAAGTGGACGCTTCCTCAATGGGGGTGGGAGCTGTGCTTCTTCAAATCTTTAAGAGACGCCAACCATGTGCGTTCTTCTCCAAAAAAAATTCTCAGGCAGAGAGGAATTATGCCATCGGTGATCGGGAACTTCTCGCAATTAAATTGGCGTTAGAGGAGTGGCGTCATCTCTTGGAGGGTTCCCCTCACTCCATAACGATCTTTACCGATCACAAGAATTTACAGTATCTACAGAATGCTAAATGTCTGAATCCTAGACAGGCCAGGTGGAGTCTCTTCTTTGCCTGTTTTAATTTCACGATTACCTACAAACCTGGTTCCTGCAACGGTCGGGCTGATGCGCTCTCTAGGTCATTTGACACTTTGGACGAGGAGTCCGCCCCTGAACCTGAGCCGATCATTCCCACCTCATGCATTGTTGCCCACTCTACCACCCTGAAGTCAAAAATTCCGCCTGGTAAGACCTTTGTCCCCACTGAGCTAAGAGCTAAGATCCTTCGTTGGGGACATGATTCCAAGGTGGCAGGGCATTCTAGATTCCTCCGATCCTTCCTACTCATCAGTCGTCACTACTGGTGGCCTAATCTCCGCTCAGACGTCAAAGACTACGTTAAAGCTTGTCATGTCTGTGCTCAGTCCAAATCCTCCACACAAACTCCTGCTGGTCTCCTCATGCCCTTGCCCATTCCTAAGGAACCCTGGGCCCATATTGCCATGGATTTTATCACCGATCTCCCACTGTCTGAGAATAATACAGTCATTTGGGTGGTAATCGATCGATTCTCCAAGATGGCTCATTTTGTTCCTCTTCCTGGTCTTCCTTCTGCCCCTGCCTTGGTTCCCATTTTCATTCGGGAAATTCTCCGCCTACATGGGGTCCCTTCTCATATTGTTTCCGACAGGGGAGTCCAATTCACGTCTCGTTTTTGGAGAGCCTTTTGCAAATCCCTCAATATTGTCTTGGATTTTTCTTCTTCTTACCATCCCCAATCCAATGGACAGACTGAGAGGGTTAATCAGGAGTTAGAGGTCTTTCTTTGCACCTTTGTGTCTTCTCACCATGACGATTGGTCCTCTCTACTCCCGTGGGCAGAATTCTCCCATAACAATCATGTGAATACCAGTTCGCAGAAGACCCTTTTTCACAGTTTATGGAAAACACCCTCAACTTCCTCTTCCCATGATCTGTTCTCCAGACATTCCAGCTTTGGCTTCGGTTCAGGAGTCTCTCAATTCCGTTTGGGGTCATGTTCATGATTCCCTCCGGGCAGCTGCTGAAAAATTCAAAGGCTTTGCCGACCGCCGCAGGCGTAAACCGCCTTCTCTTCAACCAGGGGACAAAGTCTGGCTCTCTACCAGGAACATCAAGCTCCGAGTTCCTTCTCTGAAGTTTGCTCCACGATTCATCGGTCCATACACGGTAACTGCTAAACTGAATCCGGTTTGTTTCAAACTCCAGATTCCTAAGAGCCTTAAAATCACTAACTCCTTTCATGTTGCTCTTCTAAAGCCTTTAGTCCTCAATAAATTCTCTCGTCCTCTCCCTACCGTGGCGCCTGTCTCTGAGGATAATCAGGAGTACGAGATCAGTCAAATTCTGGACTCCCGACTCTGTAAAGGCGTTCTTCAGTACCTCGTTCATTGGAAAGGGTTTGGTCCTGAGGAGAGGTCTTGGATCACTGCATCTGAGGTCTTTGCACCTCGTCTGTTAAAGGAGTTTCATCTGAAGTTTCCCTCTAAACCTGGGCCCAGGCGGGGAAGGGGGAGGCCTCGTAAGAGGGAGGGTACTGTTATGGATATGCATTAATGTCTGTCTGCCATCTTACCTTCCTCCTCATGTGTTCATCTAGAGACCAGACCTCCTTCACCTGGCTTCCTTTATAATCTCCTCCCAGCCTGACTCCACCCCAGGCCCTATCACTGAACACTATATTAACCTGTGCACTGCAAGCCTGCTTTGCTGATCAACGTGTTTGTTAGGCATTGTGTGTTTGGGTTCCTGCCTGCCGTGTGCTACGTCTGTCTCTCTGTTACGTTATTGGCTTGTCCCTGACTATCCCTGTCTGCTCGTGACCCTTGACCTTTGGCTCGTTCTTCGTTATCCTTGTCTGCTTGTGGCCCCTGACCTTCAGCTTGTTATTCGGTTCTCTCTTCGTGTGCTGCTGCTTCCCCTCTTTTCCCCTTATCCTACGGGGCGTGAGCTAGGAAACTCCAGGGGCCGCGACCTGGTCCCAGCCTGCAGCTAACATCCTCACCACTAGAGGCCCTGGAGAAGACCAGATGGGTCTTAGACTCCGCGCCCTGGGGAATCTTGGCTCTAGCTTCCGTTTGGATCCCGGTTGTGCTCCTCTGGTCCCGCTTTCCACAACCACCCAGTTCCCTATCCGCAGAAGCCAGCCATAGGGTTCACTACCTCGCGGTGCACTCCTGTCCCCCTATGGTGTGCATCTGTCACCTGGCCACAGGTGACCCTGACAACCAGAGGTTTTCCTGTAGGAAAACTGTCGGGTTAAAAACTGCCGCAAATCACGGAGGGAAAAAAGAGAACATGTTCTAATTTTTCCCGCCGAGTTTCCCGGCAATTTTCCTGTCGGGAAAACTGCGATGGAGCATACACATGGCCGTTTTTCCCAGCCAAAAGCTCTCATGGCAGTTTTCCTGCCGGGAAAACCGGTCGTGTGTACGAGGCATTAGAAAAGTTTCCTCAGAGCCTTCAATCTTGCCATCATTGAGCCAGGACTGAGGTTCACCCCTCAGTCCTGGTGGCCTTCTTACTGAGAAAGAGGGCAAATTTTTGTGTTGTCACCACAGCAAGAGGAGAAGATAAGCCATCTAATGAGGACAAATGTTCTGCCCAACTTTGGTGCAATCAGCCTGCTCATAGATGGATTGAATCTTGGCTGGGCCCTGCTGAATGGGCCAAGAGTCGACCCATCTATGGCCCCTTTTAGGTAGGTTTCCTCTCATTTCCTGTTGTGTCTCCAGGGCAGGAAGTGAATGGAAATCTTCCAAGTGAATCAGGAAGATCATCAAAAAAACCTTTGTGAGTTCCTCCAGCTCGGTGCAAGTATTGTATTTTTGACGAATGCGTCGTATCGGGACTCACTCGCCCTACTACCGCGGCTAACGACCGCCGTATTCCCTCAACCAGCACTTCGGAAAATCCACCTGCTCCCGCTCGTCGTATGAATTCAGTTAGTTTGTAATTTAAAAATAGCTCTGTGAGTCATTACTGAATCCCGGCGCTTGCAGAAATTGAGTCTTCCAAATGATGTTTGTGATTTTTCATTGATTTTTGGTGTTTATCTAGCAGTGTTTAGCTGGCAGCGATGGCAAAACAAAAATAAAAAAATTTACCCTTCTATGAATTCAGAGAACGCGATGGAAGGATTAGAAGGCATGTCAGACACCACACAGTCCTCGTGGCGCGGCGGCGCGGCGTTTCCTATTACAAGGGGATGAAGAGTGCTCGCTGTATCATGACTATAACTCATCGCCGCTCCAGCAGAGACCAGGAGGAGTAAAGTGGACCTTGAGTCGGAACTGTGAGAGAATCAGGAAATGTGTCTTAGATTTATGGCCTGGACTGGAGAGCATTTAAAGTAATAAGATAAGACTGCCGTCTGCAGGCTCCTAATGGTCTCTTAATGGTCTGACATGAGGAGGGGCCCTGGAAATTAGAGGGGGTCTCCTCTGCATACAAAAAAATAATAAAACTTGCTGCAGCCCAAGGTTTCCAATCGATGATGCACTTCCCTCTCTTTTATTTCCACAATTAATTCGATAAATTTTCCTTATTTTCATCATATTTCTCAGGAATCCTCCCCAAAGTGCTCTTCAGTTACAAAGCAGAAGAAACAAATTTATTGCCGAGCCGGAGAATCCAAACACAGGATGCGGAGGAACGTTTCTCTTTATTTTAATGACTTCCCTAGATAACGTAAATGAAGGAAAAAGGCGGCCATGAAAGTATTTCATACGTCTAACCCTCGTGCCTTCAACAAAAGGCCTGCTCTTCTAGGGCGCACGTGACGTTCTTCTTCCAGAGAACGATGAAAAAGCCATTCGGCTGACCTGATAGGAAGCATATGTTCCCGGGCCTCTCCGCATCCTTCACCAGAATTCAAAACCCCGCAAGGGGGAAACAATTCCGAAATGGCTCTGGGACAAGGTTGACGTTTGGAAATGATTTTAACACCTCTGAAGGTTCCAAGAGAGGTTTCTTAAAATTGTGAGCTATGCGGGGGGGGGGGGGGACACGTGCGAGAACGATTCCTAAACTGCGCATTAAATCACCTCAAACCAGGCCGTAATAAACCTTAATGGCCGCAATGATTTGGACGCATTTGCTGCAAGCGTTCCTCCAGGAGAGCGTTCAGCATAACACCGTTTACATTTTGGCAAGAACCTAACTACGGACATGGCAGGCGATGTAGTTACTAAAGGGTCCAAGGAATGGAACATCTCGAAGGCCCCCCTGTGTCTGGCCAAGTGATTCGGGATGTAACATTTTACACAAACATTATATTTCTCAGGGTCAGGGATGGCGCTGAACTTAAGGGGAAACTGTAGCCACAACACAAATTTAACTAATGAGTTTATAAATTGTCTCTACCGAGTTCATATTTTTGCTTTTGGTTTTACTGCTTGGTAAAAAAAAGGAAAATGACGTTCCTTAAAACTTAGGGGCCTATTAAGGAGAATGAAGCCTAAGATGAAATTTGCTGATTCTGTGTGCTTAAGGCTGCAGCTGGCCATTACACACAATGTAGTTCCATCCAACAGTGGCCCCTACTATCTATCTACTTCAATTGGCCTAAAGCTTGTCCTGAGCCACTGAGATTTCCTGCAGTAGTTTGTGTTTCTGCCCCTCCCACAATGGTGACATTTTCCTGCCGTAGTTTGTGTCTCTGCCCCTCCCACAGTGGGGAGATTTTCTGCAGTAGTTTGTGTCTCTGCCCCTCCCACAATGAGGAGATTTCCTGCAGTAATTTGTCTTTGCCCCTCCCACAATGAGGATATTTCCTGCAGTAGTTTGTGTCTCTGCCCCTCCCACAATGGGGGATATTTCCTGCAGTAGTTTGTGTCTCTGTTCCTCCCACAAGAATGAGATTTCCCCCAAGTACTTTGTTTCTCTGCTCCTCCCACAATAGTGAGATTTCCTGCAGTAGTTTGTGTCTCTGCCCCTCCCACAATAGTGAGATTTCCTGCAGTAGTTTGTGTCTCTGCCCCTCCCACAATAGTGAGATTTCCTGCAGTAGTTTGTGTCTCTGCCCCTCCCACAATGGGGAGATTTCCTGCAGTAGTTTGTGTCTCTGCCCCTCCCACAATGGGGAGATTTCCTGCAGTAGTTTGTGTCTCTACCCCTCCCACAATGGTGAGATTTCCTGCAGTAGTTTGTGTCTCTGCCCCTCCCACAATGGTGAGATTTCCTGCAGTAGTTTGTGTTTCTGCCCCTCCCACAATGGTGAGATTTCCTGCAGTAGTTTGTGTCTCTGCCCCTCCCACAATGGGGAGATTTCCTGCAGTAGTTTGTGTCTCTGCCCCTCCCACAATGGTGAGATTTCCTGCAGTAGTTTGTGTCTCTGCCCCTCCCACAATGGTGAGATTTCCTGCAGTAGTTTGTGTCTCTGCCCCTCCCACAATGGTGAGATTTCCTGCAGTAGTTTGTGTCTCTGCCCCTCCCACAATGGGGAGATTTCCTGCAGTAGTTTGTGTCTCTGCCCCTCCCACAATGGGGAGATTTCCCGCAGTAGTTTGTGTCTCTGCCTCTCCCAGAAGGATCTTTTTAGCTATCTGTATGGAACATTCTTTCCACTGATCACCAATGTAAGGAACATTCTTCTCACTGATCACCAATGTAAGGGACATTCTTCTCACTGATCACCAATGTAAGGAACATTCTTCCCACTGATCACCAATGTAAGGGACATTCTTCCCACTGATCACCAATGTAAGGGACATTCTTCCCACTGATCACCAATGTAAGGAACATTCTTCCCACTGATCAGCAATGTAAGGGACATTCTTCTCACTGATCACCAATGTAAGGAACATTCTTCCCCCTGATCACCAATGTAAGGAACATTCTTCCCACTGATCACCAATGTAAGGGACATTCTTCTCACTGATCACCAATGTAAGGGACATTCTTCTCACTGATCACCAATGTAAGGGACATTCTTCTCACTGATCACCAATGTAAGGAACATTCTTCCCACTGATCACCAATGTAAGGAACATTCTTCCCACTGATCACCAATGTAAGGAACATTCTTCCCACTGATCACCAATGTAAGGAACATTCTTCCCACTGATCACCAATGTAAGGAACATTCTTCCACTGATCACCAATGTAAGGGACATTCTTCTCACTGATCAGTGATCACCAATGTAAGGAACATTCTTTCCACTGATCAGCAATGTAAGGAACATTCTTCTCACAGATCACCAATGTAAGGAACATTCTTCTCACTGATCACCAATGTAAGGAACATTCTTCCCACTGATCAGCAATGTAAGGAACATTCTTCCCACTGATCACCAATATAAGGAACATTCTTCTCACAGATCACCAATGTAAGGAACATTCTTCTCACTGATCACCAATGTAAGGAACATTCTTCTCACTGATCACCAATGTAAGGAACATTCTTCCCACTGATCACCAATGTAAGGAGCATTCTTCTCACTGATCACCAATGTAAGGAACATTCTTCTCACAGATCACCAATGTAAGGAACATTCTTCTCACTGATCACCAATGTAAGGAACATTCTTCTCACTGATCACCAATGTAAGGAACATTCTTCCCACTGATCAGCAATGTAAGGAACATTCTTCTCACAGATCACCAATGTAAGGAACATTCTTCTCACTGATCACCAATGTAAGGAACATTCTTCCCACTGATCAGCAATGTAAGGAACATTCTTCTCACAGATCACCAATGTAAGGAACATTCTTCTCACTGATCACCAATGTAAGGGACATTCTTCCCACTGACCACCAATGTAAGGGACATTCTTCCCACTGATCACCAATGTAAGGGACATTCTTCCCAATTTTTCTTTATTAAAGGACTTGCAATCAATAAGCATAAAAACAATATATATACATATTTACATAAAAATGAAAATAAATATAGCAAATCTGCTGTCAAACAAAAAAGACTTTACAGCAAAAGCAAAAATCATGTAATTACTGGAAAATAAATCTCTTACTACAACTCACACCAACACAGAAAAAGAAAAGAGCTCCTCACCCAGAGATGGGCAGATCACCAAAGGCAGGTCTGATATGCCATCAGGATGATTGGGGGAGTCGTTTCTTAACCCTTACCACACTTTCATCCCCAGAAACAGCTCTCTTCAGACTGCGTGACTCCCCCTCATCCATAGATGATAAAGAGAAAGACACATCTGACATTTCATCACCCGACAGAACAGAAAAGGTGTTGCCAAGAGGAACCCCACCTGGGTCCGACTCTGAGGAAGAAATGACCGCTTTCCTAGTCTTCCTCTTCTTTTTTTTCTTCCTCCTAATCTTCTCCCACCCCTCATCATCTGAATCCCCATCAACAGAGCGTGAAACATGGGGTATGGATACCCTTCCATCAGCCCCACCCCCATCCAGCACCCCCACATTCCCTTGACCACGCTTGCGCTGCCGAGGGGCAGGGACTGGAGGCTGAGAGGGAAGATCCGCTAAACCTGCCCCCCCCAGCAGCTTCCGCCAGTCTGGAGGATCTACGTACCACAGGAGGGACAAACTCAGGGACCACATTACTAGAGGATACAGAATTAACAGATGTCACAGACACAGGAGGGACAGACTCAGGGACCACATTACTAGGGGGAACAGAAACATCAGCTGTCACAGACACAGGAGGGACAACAACAGTTTCAGCGGCCTCATCCTCCTTATCTAGCCTCTGCAGCTCAGCCTCCAATCCCGGCAAGTTATGTAATGCCTCCGGGCATTGACTATAGGGATGACCAAGCTTTTGGCACAAATTGCACCGAATATCGGTACAATCCTTAGCCAAATGGTCCATATCCTGGCACAGTGAACACTTTTTACGGGTGCAGGTAGATGCAAAATGGCCTTTTTCACCACATTTGTTGCAGACTTTAGGCTGACCTTGGTAAAAAATGGTCAGCCTATCCCTCCCCAGAAAGGCTGAACAGGGCAGATGTTGGAGTACATTTCCCAACACCCCCAATTTTAATGACACTGTCCAGGCCCCTGTCCAAATCCCATGCAGATCAAGGACCTTCCGCAGTGGAGCGAGGACCTCACCATATCGGCGTAGCCATACTATTAAATCAGCCTCTGGTATAGATTCATTGCGCACCAGGATCGCCTGGAAATCACCTTTGGCACCCAACCGTTCCACTGCGGAAGGCCCCCGCACCTCCTAAATCGTTCCCAAAACAAATCCAGACCCTCAGGCTTTACAAAGGACAAATCAAACTCATAACTCCCCACGGGGCAAATCAAAGCAAAAATATCCGAAACATTAAACCCCATTTCCAGAACCAACTCTGCCACCCTCCCCCTTACTGGTGGGGTCCCCTCCCCCTCCCACTTCAATTGGACCACATTTCTCCTCTGGTACCCACTAACCATCCCACCACCAAACCTCCCCAAATTGTGACCACTAACATTTGCAGCATTCCCCCCACCCTCCGTGGTGCGACTCCCCAAAATTGTCGCATAGCTACCAGTGCTCACAGACCTCCCTGCAGAGGATCCCGTTGTGCGTTTAGAAACGTCTGACACAACTCTGGCCGATGACAATTGTACACCTGATGAGTCTTTCCTCTGCTGAGCAGGAGGAGAAATGTCATTTTTACCTATAGCAGCAACATTAACCCCTTCACCACCACCCACCATGTCCATTGCCTTATCCATATTATTGCTGTCATTATTTTCTGACACATTCATAGTTCCTGCCGTGTCCACACTCACTGCTGTACCCATAGATACTTCACCTCCAGGCAGACTCTTCTCCATCAGGACAGGATTGTCAGCTAAGCAAGATTGTACAGCAACAGGTGAATCATTGCAAGAGACTTCCATGGCTGCTTCCACTTCACATGCTGCACTGTGCTGCTCCCCTCCCCCACCTGCATCAACCAGCCCAGGTGAAGGTGAAACAGGCTCTTTGGAGCTGGCAGCCATCTTGCTTGTGGAACTACAGGTCCCAGCAGTAGCAGCAAAATCCATATGCGGGGGGCATGATGCAGATCCATCCACATTGCTCTGGTGCCGCTGATCCACAGAACTCACCGATGTCTGGGAGGCAAATTTCGTCTCATTGGTAAACTTTCTGCCAAAGCTCCACTTTTATCTTTTAATTTCTTCAACAATAAAGATTGCTTCTTTACCTTCTCCTCCATCTCCTGTAACTCAGGCTTCATGGCCGAACGATTCTTACTCCAGGCCTGGAAATACTTGGCCCTGAAATTTTTATGTTCAAATTTTAAACATTTAAGTTTCTCCTCAGCTCTTCCGATCGCCCAGAAACGATCGATGATCTTCTGTCAATGTAAGGAACATTCTTCCCACTGATCACCAATGTAAGGGACATTCTTCTCACTGATCACCAATGTAAGGAGCATTCTTCTCACTGATCACCAATGTAAGGAACATTCTTCCCACTGATCACCAATGTAAGGGACATTCTTCTCACTGATCACCAATGTAAGGAACATTCTTCTCACTGATCACCAATGTAAGGAACATTCTTCTCACTGATCACCAATGTAAGGAACATTCTTCTCACTGATCACCAATGTAAGGAACATTCTTCCCACTGATCACCAATGTAAGGGACATTCTTCTCACTGATCACCAATGTAAGGAACATTCTTCTCACTGATCACCAATGTAAGGAACATTCTTCTCACTGATCACCAATGTAAGGAACATTCTTCTCACTGATCACCAATGTAAGGGACATTCTTCTCACTGATCACCAATGTAAGGAACATTCTTCTCACTGATCACCAATGTAAGGAACATTCTTCCCACTGATCACCAATGTAAGGAGCATTCTTCTCACTGATCACCAATGTAAGGAACATTCTTCCCACTGATCACCAATGTAAGGAGCATTCTTCTCACTGATCACCAATGTAAGGAACATTCTTCTCACTGATCACCAATGTAAGGAGCATTCTTCCCACTGATCACCAATGTAAGGAGCATTCTTCCCACTGACCACCAATGTAAGGAGCATTCTTCCCACTGATCACCAATGTAAGGAACATTCTTCCCACTGACCACCAATGTAAGGAACATTCTTCCCACTGATCACCAATGTAAGGAGCATTCTTCCCACTGACCACCAATGTAAGGAGCATTCTTCCCACTGATCACCAATGTAAGGAGCATTCTTCCCACTGATCACCAATGTAAGGAGCATTCTTACCACTGATCACCAATGTAAGGAACATTCTTCCCACTGATCACCAATGTAAGGGGCATTCTTCCCACTGACCACCAATGTAAGGAACATTCTTCCCACTGATCACCAATGTAAGGAGCATTCTTCCAACTGATCACCAATGTAAGGAACATTCTTCCCACTGATCACCAATGTAAGGAACATTCTTCCCACTGATCACCAATGTAAGGAACATTCTTCCCACTGATCACCAATGTAAGGAACATTCTTCCCACTGATCACCAATGTAAGGGACATTCTTCCCACTGATCACCAATGTAAGGAACATTCTTCCCACTGATCACCAATGTAAGGAGCATTCTTCCCACTGATCACCAATGTAAGGAACATTCTTCTCACTGATCACCAATGTAAGGAACATTCTTCCCACTGATCACTAGGGATGAGCTCGGTGTTCGAGTCGAACATACGTTCGACTCGAACATCGGCTGTTCGATCGTTCGACGAAGATCGAACGATTTGGGCAGTTCACGCCTAATTCGAGTGACGCGAACGGCCCACAATGCACTACGCCATCGCAGTGTCATCCAGGCGCTGTGATTGGCCAAGCATGCACTGTGACCCCGCATGCTTGGCCAATCACAGCGCCGGCAGCGAGGAGAGCAATGATTGGCCACAGGCAGGATGCCTGTGGCCAATTATTGCTGAGAGTGTTTAGTACACGCCCCACACTATAAAAGGCCGCCAGCACGGCGGCCTAGTGTAGTGTGTTCCGGAGCAGGGAAAGAGAAGCATAGGCAGGGACAGTGACATTTATTTTTTCTTGCTTAACCTGGATTCCTTTAGTTTAGGGAAAGAGAAGGATAGGTAGGGAGAGTGTCAGTGTGTTTTACTGTGTGAATCCTTGTTTCTAGGGACAGGGAAGGACAGTGAGGGAAATTCTCCTTGTGCTATAGTGTGCTTTAAAAAAACATTTTTTCTAGGGACAGAAAACTATAGGTAGGGAGAGTGTCAGTGTGTTTTACTGTGCGAATCCTTGTTTCTAGGGACAGGGAAGGACAGTGAGGGAAATTCTCCTTGTGCTATAGTGTGCTTTAAAAAAACATTTTTTCTAGGGACAGAAAACTATAGGTAGGGAGAGTGTCAGTGTGTTTTACTGTGCGAATCCTTGTTTCTAGGGACAGGGAAGGACAGTGAGGGAAATTCTCCTTGTGCTATAGTGTGCTTTAAAAAAACATTTTTTCTAGGGACAGAAAACTATAGGTAGGAAGAGTGTCAGTTTCTTTCACTGTGATAATCCTTGTTTCTAGGGACAGGGAAGGACAGTGAGGGAAATTCTCCTTGTGCTATAGTGTGCTTTAAAAAAACATTTTTTCTAGGGACAGAAAACTATAGGTAGGAAGAGTGTCAGTTTCTTTCACTGTGATAATCCTTGTTTCTAGGGACAGGGAAGGACAGTGAGGGAAATTCTCCTTGTGCTATAGTGTGCTTTAAAAAAACATTTTTTCTAGGGACAGAAAACTATAGGTAGTGTGAGGGGGTTAGCTCGTCAGCGGGTGTGTGTGACCCCCGGGATGGGCTCCCCACACAAAACAGGCCCAGCAAACGGAGGTTGTGGTTTTCAAAATCAAAAAGGTGCGGTTTATTTTCTATTTACAGTGACAAAACACAGCAAAGCAAAAGAAACATAACCAAAATAAATCCTGGTCAAGTTGACCTCTGACTAAACATACAGGTTTCCTAACTAACAACTGGGATCAGCCTAGTGCTGTCCTAGTCCCTAAGTCCCTGGTTTAGTAAAAGTCCAAACAAATAGCCACACAGGCTTTGCCTCACCGCACAGGGGTTCACTCTCCCTAGACAGTCCACACAGGTCTGGTTCCAGGCATGAGCTAACATCTAATGAAGCTGGGAGTTCTTATAGAGGCCTAAATGAGCTGACAAGGTTCAGCTGGTCTCCTCATCTCTGTCTGCACGACGCCCCACACTCTCCCTAGAGGTATGAGTCATCCATGAGCCCACTAGCCTTAGCTGGGCCTATACAACTCTCCACCTAGTTGTATAAGTCAGCGTAAAGCCTGAATCTGGGCGAAATATATCTACCCCCCTGGATGCAACCAGGTGACTTTACCTTCCTGCTGTCACATACCCCCCCCCTCTTGTTTTAACCTCGGGGTTGGAACACCAGCAATCAGGCATTCATGTACTCGAGACAAAGCATCCACATTCCCCATTTGAACGCCAGGGCGATGCTTTACTGTGAAGTTGAATTCCTGGAGGGCCAGGAACCACCTATTCACTCTTCTATTTGTTTCCTTGTTTTGAGCCATCCACTTTAACGGAGCGTGATCCGTAACCATGTCAAAGTGCCTACCTAGCAGGTAGTACCGAAGGGAATCTAGAGCCCACTTCACCGCTAAACACTCCTTTTCAACGGTGGCGTAATTTACCTCATGGGACTTCAATTTCCTGCTGAGGTAAATGACTGGGTGCTCTTCCCCGTTCCAGACCTGGGACAATACTGCTCCTAACCCCACATCTGACGCATCACTTTGTACGACAAAGTCTTTAGAGAAGTCGGGTGAGTACAACACTGGCTGGCTACATAAGGCTTGTTTCAAGAATTGGAATGCTGCCTCAGCCTCGGGGGTCCATTTAATCATGACCGACCCTTTCCCCTTCGTCAGGTTGGTTAGGGGCACAGCCTTAGAAGCAAAGTGGGGAATGAATCGCCGATAATACCCAGCGATTCCCAGAAAGGCTCGTACCTGCTTCTTGCTGTTGGGACGTGGCCAACTCTGGATGGCCTCGACTTTGTTGAGTTGGGGTTTTATTACTCCCCTCCCAATGGTGTACCCAAGATATTTGGCCTCCTCCTGCCCAATGGTACACTTCTTGGGGTTAGCCGTAAACCCCGCTTCCCGAACAGAGTCCAGGACTGCTTGCACTTTTGGCAGATGTGAGGCCCAATCTGTGCTATGGACAATTACGTCATCCAGGTAAGCCGCAGCATACTTCCGATGGGGCCTCAGCATCTGGTCCATTTTCCGCTGGAATGTGGCCGGCGCATTCTGTAACCCGAACGGCATTCTTTTATATTGGAACGCCCCGTCTGGGGTTACAAATGCGGTTTTCTCTTTGGCCGACTTGGCCAGGGGGATTTGCCAATACCCTTTTGTGAGGTCAAGAGTCGTCATGTATCGGGCTGTTCCCAGCCGGTCGATCAACTCATCTATACGTGGCATGGGGTAGGTGTCAAATTTTGTAACTTTGTTCAACTGACGAAAATCGTTACAAAATCGCCAGCTCCCATCCGGTTTAGGCACCAACACGATGGGACTAGACCAATCACTTTGGGACTCCTCTATCACCCCTAAGTTCAGCATTTTCTGTACTTCCTCCCGTATTGCCTCCCGTCGAGCCTCTGGGATCCGATAGGGTTTTAACTTCACCCTTTCACCGGGCGGGGTAATGATGTCATGCTCTACCCCAGATGTTTGTCCCGGCAGCTCAGAGAATACCTCCTTGTTGCGAAGCACAAACTCCTTAACCTCCTGTTGTTGGGGTTGTGACAAGGTGGCTGCTATTCCAACCTCAGGAATCACGCAACCAGTTTGAGCTGGTGACCAAGTGTCTGCGACTAGGGACTCTCTATCCCTCCAGGCTTTCAACAGATTAACGTGATAGATCTGTTCGGGCTTTCGCCTTCCTGGTTGTCTGACCTTGTAATTCACTTCGCTCACTTTTTCCATTATCTCGTAGGGGCCTTGCCATTTGGCAAGGAATTTACTTTCAACCGTAGGGACAAGTACCAATATCCTATCCCCCGGGGAAAAGGTACGGGTCTTGGCTCCACGGTTGTACACTCTCTGCTGTGCCAACTGCGCTTGGGCCAAATGTTCCTTCACGATGGGCATTACCTGTGCAATTCGATCTTGCATCAGGGCGACATGCTCAATCACACTCCTGTGGGGAGAACTCTCACTTTCCCAAGTTTCCTTGGCAATATCCAACAGCCCTCTTGGGTGTCTCCCATACAGTAACTCAAAGGGGGAGAATCCCGTAGAGGATTGGGGCACCTCCCTAATAGCAAACATCAAATAAGGAAGTAAACAGTCCCAATCCTTTCCATCTCTATCCACCACTTTCTTCAACATTTGTTTTAGGGTTTTGTTGAATCTTTCAACCAGCCCATCGGTTTGGGGGTGATACACAGACGTACGCAATTGCGTCACTCTGAACAATTTACACAGCTCTTTCATAACCCGGGACATAAAGGGTGTACCTTGGTCCGTAAGCAGTTCTTTACAAATACCCACCCGGCTAAAAACAAGAGATAGCTCTTTGGCTATGGTTTTGGCCGAGGTATTTCGGAGAGGGATCGCTTCTGGATAACGGGTGGCATAGTCCATTATAACTAATATGTACTGGTGCCCCCTAGCGGACTTGATTATAGGACCTACCAAATCCATGGCGATCCTCTCAAACGGGACCTCAATGATGGGTAGAGGGACCAGCGGGCTACGGAAATGTGGCATCGGGGCCAACCTCTGACACACAGGGCAGGAGGAACAATAATTTTCTACGTCCTTCATCACCCCCGGCCAATAGAATCTCTGTAATACCCTCTCTCGGGTTTTCTCTGTCCCCAGATGACCTCCAAGAATGTGCCCATGGGCCAACTCCAACACCAACTTCCTGTAAGGTTTGGGCACCACAAGCTGCTCAACGGTTTCTTCTGCCCTTTTTGCCACCCGATACAGTAGGTCCTTCTCTACGCTGAAGTATGGGTAAGTGCAGATATTATCTGGGTTCACTAACTCGCCATCTATTTTCACTACGTTTTCCCGTGCCTTTATTAGGGCGGGGTCTTTCAACTGTTCTGTGGCAAAGTTTTCCCTGTGAACCTCAAGATCAGAAAACTCCACAGACGGTAGGTTTTCGTCTGAGGAGGTGGGCTCCTCTCCAGTTTCTTGAGTCTCCCCTGCCAATACTGATAAGGGAAATTCCGGAGAGTCCTCACCACTCTCAGGGGAGTTCTGGCTATCACATTCCTGGTACATAGGGGCACCAGTGAGGGGCTCAGGATCATCCCACAGTTCCCAGAACTTCGGAAAATCCCTTCCCACAATGGCGTCATGCGGTAACTGAGATACTAAGCCCACTGGATGAGAGAGGGTACCTTTGGGGGTCTCGAAACACACTGTAGTCACTGGATACTCTCGGGTGTCCCCATGCACACAAATAACAGCTACCTTGCTATTCCCAGAGACCTCTGTTTTAACTAACTCAGCCTTTATCAGGGTCACAAGGCTACCTGAATCCAGCAATACCACAACATTTCTACCATTAACACACATTTTGCATAAATGTTTCTCAGTTCCTCGAATGGCAGTGCATGCGACTGTCGCACACAGCGACTGACGTCTGCCCGTCAGAAAGTCACACTGCATGGGTTCCTCCACAACCGGGCAATTGGCTGCAATATGTCCCGCTTGCCGGCAGCGGTAGCAAACGATCCTTCTTGCCGCCTCTTGAGCCGCTGATTTCCCAGGCTGCTCTCGCCAAACTTGGGGTAGAGCTCCCACCCTCTCACTCTCTCCACCCTCACCCCCTGGAATCCTCTTATCCGCCCCTGGGGATGGTCTGGTCTTAGGGTGGAAAGTCCGAGTGTCTCTGGAAGAGGCCGTCAGGTTCTCTGTAGCCAAGTATTTCTCCACACGATCCACAAGACCATCGGCCGTCTCTGGGTCTCCATGGCTTACCCACTTTTGGATGGCAGTAGGAAGAGCTCTCAAAAACCGATCCATTACAACACGTTCCACAATCTTTGGTGCGGACAAAGTCTCTGGCTGTAGCCACTTTCTGCTCAGGTGAATGAGATCATACATTTGAGACCTGGGGGGTTTTCCAAGCTGGAAAGTCCAGTTATGCACACGCTGAGCCCGGACAGCCTGGGTGACACCCAGCCTTGCCAATATTTCAGCTTTTAGCATCACATAGTCTTTTGCTTGGTTAGGCTCTAGGTCATAGTAAGCTTTCTGCGATTCACCAGTTAACAGAGGAGCCACCAGTCCAGCCCACTGCTCCTCAGGCCACTTTTCTCTTTCAGCGGTCCTTTCAAATGTGGTCAAAAATACCTCTGGATCATCCTCTCCAGTCATTTTTGTCAATAAACGACTCACCCCAAAGGACGCGGTATTAGTGGGACGGCTTTCCTCACTGGTCTGCGGACGTTGCTGCATTACTGCTTCCATCTGTTGTTGTAGTCTCTGCTCTTGCTTGTGCAACAGGTCTATGAAGCGGGCCTCAGATTGCTGCTGGGCTCGTTGCTGAGCCTCCAGACTCTGTTGCAAAGTTGCGTTTGTCTGCTGCTGGGCTGCAAGGCTCTGTTGTTGAGCTGCAAGGCTCTTTTGCAAACCTGCATTTGTCTGCTGTTGATTGGCATTTGCTAGAGCCAGCTGCTTCAGTATCTCCTCCATGCTGGCTTAAAAAAAAACTGCCACTGGTTCTCCACCAACTGTGAGGGGGTTAGCTCGTCAGCGGGTGTGTGTGACCCCCGGGATGGGCTCCCCACACAAAACAGGCCCAGCAAACGGAGGTTGTGGTTTTCAAAATCAAAAAGGTGCGGTTTATTTTCTATTTACAGTGACAAAACACAGCAAAGCAAAAGAAACATAACCAAAATAAATCCTGGTCAAGTTGACCTCTGACTAAACATACAGGTTTCCTAACTAACAACTGGGATCAGCCTAGTGCTGTCCTAGTCCCTAAGTCCCTGGTTTAGTAAAAGTCCAAACAAATAGCCACACAGGCTTTGCCTCACCGCACAGGGGTTCACTCTCCCTAGACAGTCCACACAGGTCTGGTTCCAGGCATGAGCTAACATCTAATGAAGCTGGGAGTTCTTATAGAGGCCTAAATGAGCTGACAAGGTTCAGCTGGTCTCCTCATCTCTGTCTGCACGACGCCCCACACTCTCCCTAGAGGTATGAGTCATCCATGAGCCCACTAGCCTTAGCTGGGCCTATACAACTCTCCACCTAGTTGTATAAGTCAGCGTAAAGCCTGAATCTGGGCGAAATATATCTACCCCCCTGGATGCAACCAGGTGACTTTACCTTCCTGCTGTCACAGTAGGAAGAGTGTCAGTTTCTTTCACTGTGATAATCCTTGTTTCTAGGGACAGGGAAGGACAGTGAGGGAAATTCTCCTTGTGCTATAGTGTGCTTTAAAAAAACATTTTTTCTACGGACAGAAAACTATAGGTAGGAAGAGTGTCAGTTTCTTTCACTGTGATAATCCTTGTTTCTAGGGACAGGGAAGGACAGTGAGGGAAATTCTCCTTGTGCTATAGTGTGCTTTAAAAAAACATTTTTTCTAGGGACAGAAAACTATAGGTAGGAAGAGTGTCAGTTTCTTTCACTGTGATAATCCTTGTTTCTAGGGACAGGGAAGGACAGTGAGGGAAATTCTCCTTGTGCTATAGTGTGCTAAAGCATTCCTCATCAACCATCTTTGAAATCCTTGTTTTTTGGACAGTCAGGGAAATTGTCGTTGTGCTATTCTGTGCAAAAGCAATCATCCTCAACCATATTTAGAAATCCTTAAGTAAAGGGACAGAGAAGGACACCTGAAGGTAGCCCTTATTGCTTTTTTCCCATCTCCCTGCAGGCCATCTATTAGAATGTCTGGAAGGCAAACAAGGAGAGGCAGACAGTCAGGAGGCAATAAAAGAGGGCAAGCAGGCTCTGTGTCTGGGGCAACAGTGCTGGTCGTGGACACGGTGCATTGTCATCAGCACATGGCCATAGGACACGCTTGTCCTTCTTTTCGGCAGCTGGACATGTTGAGCCACATCATGCCGAAGACTTGGTAGAGTGGATGACCAAGCCCTCCTCCTCCTCCTCATCCTCTCTCACCCAGGCTCAGGGTACTGGCAAAGCAGCTGCCAAAGCGTCCTCTTCCCTGGTATCAATGTCAGACTCATCATCAGTCACTCCTTCCCTAGACCCACCATGTCCTCCTCCTGAGGAGTCCCCCGAACTGTTTGAGCACAGTGTTGGGTACATGCTCCAGGAGGATGCCCAGCGTTTCGAAGGGTCTGATGATGAAACCCAGCTACAGGAAGGCAGTAGCGTGAGAGCAGACAGAGGGGATGCTCAAGAAGGACACCAATCTGGCAGTCATGTTCCAGCAGCTGCAGCATACTGCCAGATTGGCTCCAGTGATGAGGAGGGAGGGGATGATGAGGTCACTGACTCCACGTGGGTGCCTAATAGGAGAGAGGAGGAGGAGGAGGATGAGGAGGAGGCACATCTCCAACGAGGCAGGATGCCCTTTGGTGGCCAGCGTAAGGGCAGTACACCGACGGAATCACACCGCAGAGCTCCGCCTGTGCAGGGCGCTGCCTCTGCCCGTCATTCAAAAAGTTCTTTGGTGTGGGCCTTTTTTGAGGCTAGTGCATCAGATCGCACAGCTGCTGTTTGCAACATATGTCTCAAGCGTATATCGCGTGGCCAAAACATCAGCCGCTTGGGTACCACATGCCTGACCAGACATATGTTGACCTGCCATGCAGCTCGTTGGCAAGCCTACCTCAAAGACCCACACCAAAGAACAAAGCGGACCTCTCCTTGCACCGCATCAGCTGGGATCTCCAACCCCACTATAACTTCAGTCCTCTCTGAAACATGCACTGAGAGGAATGAAGGTGTAGAATTAGGTGTGTCACAGCCAAGTACTTGCGGCCACTCTGCTAGCAGTACACCGACGTCCGATTCTAGCAGGCAAATTTCCCTGCCCCAGCTGCTGGACCGTCGAAAGAAGTTCACTCCCAGCCATCCACATGCCCAGCGGTTGAATGCTAGCTTGGCTAAATTGCTAGCGCTTCAACTGCTGCCTTTTCAGTTGGTAGACTCGGCCCCCTTCCGTGAGTTTGTGCAATGTGCGGTTCCTCAGTGGCAGGTTCCCAAACGCCACTTTTTCTCACGGAAGGCTATTCCGGCTCTCTACCGGCATGTGGAAGGCAATGTCTTGGCCTCGCTGGACAGGGCGGTCAGCGGTAAGGTGCATATTACCGCTGACTCATGGTCCAGCAGGCATGGACAGGGACGTTACCTTTCTTTCACGGCCCATTGGGTCACTCTTTTGGCAGCTGGGAAGGATGCAGGACAAGGTGCAGTAGTGTTGGAGGTTGTTCCACCGCCACGCCTCCAAAATGCTACTACTGGTTGTGACACACCTCTCTCCTCCACCCCCTCCTCTTCTTCTTCCTCCATGGCCTCTTCCTGTGGTTTGTCCTCGGAACCAGCGGTGCTCCGTAGGCGTTCAAGGGGCTACGCAAGTACGCAGGCAAAAAGATGCCATGCCGTGCTTGCGCTGGTGTGTTTGGGGGACAGAAGCCACACTGGGGCAGAGGTCCTGTCTGCTCTGCAGGGCCAGGCCGAGAGGTGGTTGACGCCACGCCAGCTTAAGCCAGGAATGGTGGTTTGCGACAATGGCACCAACCTCCTCTCCGCCCTCCGACAGGGACAACTGACCCATGTGCCCTGTGTGGCTCACGTCCTTAACCTGGTGGTGCAGCGGTTCTTGGGCAGGTACCCGGGCTTACAGGATGTCCTGAGGCAGGCCAGGAAAGTCTGTGTGCATTTCCGCAGATCTTATAATGCCAGTGCTCGCCTGGCTGAGCTGCAAAAGGTGTTGAACCTGCCCAAGAACCGCCTTATATGTGACATGCCCACCAGGTGGAACTCAACGTTGGCCATGCTGCAGCGGCTGCACACGCAGCAGAGGGCCATCAATGAGTACCTGTGCGACTACGGCACCAGGACAGGGTCAGGGGAGCTTGGTTTTTTTTCTCCACGCCAGTGGGGCATGATCAGGGATGCATGCACTGTCCTGGCACCATTTGAGGAGGCCACGAGGATGGTGAGCAGTGACAGTGCATGCATCAGTGACACTGTACCTCTTGTCCACCTGTTGGAGCACACGCTGCGTGGAATAATGGACAGGGCACTTGAGGCAGAACAGAGGCAGGAAGAGGAGGACTTCCTTGCCTCTCAAGGCCCCCTTTACCCAGACAGTGTTCCTTCTGTCCCACCCATCGCACAGGAAGAGGAGGAGGAGGAGGAGGAGGAGGAGGAGGAGGAGGATTGTGTCAGCATGGAGGTGGAGGCTGGCACTCAGCATCATCAGCAGCAGTCTTTTAGGGATGATTTACAGTCCCAAGAAACCAGTGGACTTGTACGTGGCTGGGAGGAGGTGGCTGCGGATCATGTCGTCCTTAGTGACCCAGAGGACTCCGGAGCGAATGCCTCAGCAAACCTACGCTGCATGGCCTCCCTGATCCTGCAAAGTCTGCGGAAGGATCCTCGTATTCTTCGGATCAAGGAGAGGGACCATTACTGGCTGGCCACTCTCCTTGATCCACGGTACAAGGGTAAGGTTGCGGACCTTATGTTACCGTCGCAGAGGGAGCAGAGGATGAGACAACTCCGGGAGGCCTTGCAGAAAGGTCTGTGCAACGCGTTCCCAGAGACTGGGAGGTTACAAACTCCTGGTCCTGGACAACGAGTTGCTGAGGCTTCGGCCAGTCAAAGAAGGAGCGGTGGGGAAGGTGGCCGTCTGACCGATGCGTTCAGACAATTCTTTAGTCCGCAGCCCCAAAGTATGATCGGTTCCAGCAACCATCGCCAGCGTCTGATAAACATGGTGCAGGAATATCTAGGGGCAAGGTCAGACTTGGACACCTTCCCCACCGAAAATCCTCTGGCTTACTGGGTCTTGAGGATGGATCACTGGCCAGAGCTTGCACAGTATGCAATTGAGCTACTGGCCTGTCCTGCATCCAGCGTTCTTTCGGAACGCACATTCAGTGCTGCTGGAGGATTTGTCACGGATCACAGGGTGCGCCTGTCCACCGACTCGGTTGATCGACTGACTTTCATCAAGATGAACCAGTCTTGGATCACCACCAGCTACCACACACCTGATGCTGATATAACAGACTAATTGATTTTAACATGTCACATCCCTTCAAGACTGATGCTGATGCTGAGTGCCTGTGCTGTTATGTTGACTGGCTATCCTCCTCCTCCGAGTCCTCAATGATACGATTGATGATGATAGCTTGGAAGATCATTTTTGTTTATGGGTGCCGCCACCAGTGGCTAAGGCCCAATTTTTCAGCCCCTGTTTTACAGGGGCGGGTAATTACAATTTTTTTAGCAATAATTTGCCATAGGGCTCATTGCTGTGCTCCAAGTACAGTATCTGTGAGGGGTTGGAGTGTTGTGGCACCAGTGCCTAAGGCCCAATTTTTCAGCCCCTGTTTAACAGGGGCGTGTCATTACAATTTTTGAAGCAATACTTTGCAACAGGGCTCATTGCTGTGCTCCCAGTACAGTATCTGTGAGGGGTTGTAGTGTTGTGCCACCAGTGCCTAAGGCCCAATTTTTCAGCCCCTGTTCAACAGGGGCATGTAATTACAATTCTTGATCTAATAATTCACAGCAGGGCCCATTGCTGCACCCACCAAGAGTAACTCTGAGGGCTTACAGTGTTGTGGCAACGCCACCACCACCACCACCACGAAAGGCCCAATTTTTCAGCCCCTGTTCAAAAGGGGCATGTAATTACAATTCTTGATCTAATAATTCACAGCAGGGCCCATTCCTGCACCCACCAAGAGTAACTCTGAGGGCTTACAGTGTTGTGGCAACGCCACCACCACCACCACCACGAAAGGCCCAATTTTTCAGCCCCTGTTCAACAGGGGCATGCAATTACAATTCTTGATCTAATAATTCACAGCAGGGCCCATTGCTGCACCCACCAAGAGTAACTGTCAGGGCTTACAGTGTTGTGGCACCAGCACCACCATCAAAGGCCCAATTTTTACTACCACTGTTCAACAATTATATGTAATTACAATTCCTGATATAATAGTTGACAGCAGGGCGTTCCAGCACCAACCAAGAGTAACTGTGAGTGCTTACAGTGTTGTGCCAACACCAACAACTAAGGGGCCTATTTCTGCAGAGTATATACGGCAGGTCCCTACTTTCAAACATCCAACTTACAAACGACTCCTACTTGCAAACGCAAGAAGACAACAGGAAGTGAGAGGAAATCTACCCCTTGGAAGGAAAATTCTCTCCTGTAAGAATTAATATGGGAGAAAGGTGTCTCCTCTCTACTGATGCTTTATCAGCAATCCTTGTTTCAAGAAAAACACCACATTTCAAAAACAGTTGTCATTGGGACGGAAAGTGAGGTGAAATGTTCTGAACAGGGGCACAGACAGCAAAACAAATGTTACAGGGGTGATAACCCTTACCTATGTTTTCCAAAAAGTTTAAAAATAGATTTTTGGGCTGGAGCTACACTTAAACAATGTACCTGTTCAAAATTACAAACAGATTCTACATAAGAACAAACCTTCAGTCCCTGTCTTGTATGCACCGCCTGTATACGGCTGTTCAGAGTATATAGGGCCTTTTTTATTTTATGTGCGGGGTTCCCCTTAATATCCATACAAGACCCAAAGGGGCTGGTAATGGGCTGGGGTAGGGGGGGGGGGGGTCATGGGGTAGCTATGCCATTTTTCTGAAAGATTGTCATCCATATTACCGGGACCAGACATTACATTAAAGCCGCAAGCAGTTTTAAATGGCTTTTTTTTCCTTTAGAAGTGTCATTTTGTGCAGGGACAGTTCTAAACACGGGAAACACGTGGCACTTCACAGGCATACTTTAGACACCCCCCAGGTACGATATTTAAAGGAATATTTGACTTTTTTTTTTCACTTTATGCATCATTAAAATGACTGCTCCCGAAAAACGACCGTTTTTAAAACTTCTTTTTGCATTGATACATGTCCCCTGGTGCACAACCCGGGTTCCCAAACCCTTTTTAGGACAATAACATGCATAATAGTTGTTATAATTAGCACTTTAGAATTCGAACGTTCGCATCCATTGTATTTAATAGGGTTCTAATGTTCGTACGAACTTTCGGTCCGTTCGCGGGTTCTGGTGCGAACCGAACCCGGGGGTGTTCGGCTCATCACTACTGATCACCAATGTAAGGAACATTCTTCTCACTGATCACCAATGTAAGGAACATTCTTCCCACTGATCACCAATGTAAGGGACATTCTTCTCACTGATCACCAATGTAAGGGACATTCTTCTCACTGATCACCAATGTAAGGAACATTCTTCCCACTGATCACCAATGTAAGGAACATTCTTCCCACTGATCACCAATGTAAGGAACATTCTTCTCACTGATCACCAATGTAAGGGACATTCTTCTCACTGATCACCAATGTAAGGAACATTCTTCCCACTGATCACCAATGTAAGGGACATTCTTCCCACTGATCACCAATGTAAGGGACATTCTTCTCACTGATCACCAATGTAAGGGACATTCTTCTCACTGATCACCAATGTAAGGAACATTCTTCCCACTGATCACCAATGTAAGGAGCATTCTTCTCACTGATCACCAATGTAAGGAACATTCTTCCCACTGATCACCAATGTAAGGGACATTCTTCTCACTGATCACCAATGTAAGGAACATTCTTCCCACTGATCACCAATGTAAGGAACATTCTTCCCACTGATCACCAATGTAAGGAACGTTCTTCCCACTGATCACCAATGTAAGGGACATTCTTCCCACTGATCACCAATGTAAGGGACATTCTTCCCACTGATCACCAATGTAAGGAACATTCTTCCCACTGATCACCAATGTAAGGGACATTCTTCTCACTGATCACCAATGTAAGGGACATTCTTCTCACTGATCACCAATGTAAGGAACATTCTTCCCACTGATCACCAATGTAAGGAACATTCTTCCCACTGATCACCAATGTAAGGAACATTCTTCTCACTGATCACCAATGTAAGGGACATTCTTCTCACTGATCACCAATGTAAGGAACATTCTTCCCACTGATCACCAATGTAAGGGACATTCTTCCCACTGATCACCAATGTAAGGGACATTCTTCTCACTGATCACCAATGTAAGGGACATTCTTCTCACTGATCACCAATGTAAGGAACATTCTTCCCACTGATCACCAATGTAAGGAACATTCTTCTCACTGATCACCAATGTAAGGAACATTCTTCCCACTGATCACCAATGTAAGGGACATTCTTCTCACTGATCACCAATGTAAGGAACATTCTTCCCACTGATCACCAATGTAAGGAACATTCTTCCCACTGATCACCAATGTAAGGGACATTCTTCCCACTCACCATCACACAAATGTTGCTGTAGATATAGTAATTTTAAACAGGGGTTCCCTGAGAGTTGGAAGTTATTTTAAGGGTCCCTCCATGTTAAAAAGGCTGAGAAAGGCATCCCTAGTTGTTTATTATTTCTACATTATGGGGTGACGCCATCAATTGGATTTGTCATGGCCATTGGGTGAAGCTGGGGAATGTGGTGGTGAGATCTCACTCTTGGAGTTCCCAAGATCTATAAGAAGCCAGCATGAGATTCAACCTGACAGCAACCATTGAAAGCTGGAATATCATTTATGAGCGTCGTTGTCTTTGAATGGCAGAGAATTCGGGAGCCTGGAGAACATAAAAAGGTGCTGCCATCTCTGGTTCCCAGCCACCGGCCAGACGGGGGATAGTTCTGCAGATGAAGCAATCGGCAACTTACAGGGACATGTGGTTTAATATTTGCAAAGTATCAATGGTTGCCATACATGGGGGCAGAAGGTTATGTGTCCCGAGAAGAGACCAACTCTATGGATGATCTTAGGGGTCTCCTCACGGCTCAGGCCATTGGGAGCGAAGCACTACCCCCGTAGGAGCTGCTGGTTTAGTTTAGGCCTTGCACGTTACCCCACCATTCGTTGTCTAGGGGATGAGAGTCTATACACTTCAGGAGAAACTTCAATGTCCACACAAGTTGTAAATCCTTTTCTTTGCTTTTTTTTTACACCAACTTGCAGGAAAAAAATGACGGAGGGTTAGGGGAAGTTCAGGCACATGATGCAGACCACTGAGGAACTTTTAGGTTTTAAAACAACACTAAACAAAGTACACATACCACTTTCCTTCGAGTGGAAATTGCTCACCCGGATAGACCTCTCTCACTGGCCTAGCAGCTGGGGTGGAGCACGGACCCAAAGTTTCTGCCACAGACTTGATGGAAGTAGAACAGGTAGACAATCCTCTGCCACAGGATTGGGCAATGTGGACAAATTGCAACTTGGTCCTCCGCCAAAGGACTTAACAAGTATTCAGCCGAGCAGTATGAGAGCCTTTAAGCCGGATCGGCGATACTGCAGGGTAGCATTTGCATACCTCCCAACCCGCACGGATTCTGCGGGTTTCTCCCGCAGGGACATCATCTTCCCGCGTACCCGTGCGGGACACTGTTTTCCCGCATAGTCCCCTCAGTCCTCCAGCGCGCCAGCGAAAAGCAGGTGAGTTGGGCGGGCGGGCTTGTGTGTTGTATCCTCCCCTCGGCATGTCACACACCACTTCCGCGACCCGCGACAAACCCCCCCCCCTCGTCACGTCACACCTCCGCGACCCGCGACGAACCCCCCCCCCCCCGCTCTCAATAACACCACCACCGTCCCTACAAAAAAACCGAAATGTCCCGTGGCACCCCCGCCCCGCAACTTTGATGAGAGGGGGAAAATAATTTGAATTAAAGTCCCGCAGTGGACAATGGGAAAGTTGGGAGGTATGCATTTGGCTAGGGTGCATCCTCCAATAGAGTCACCAGGCCTCCTCCCGAGATACCAGCCTTCCGCTGGGTTCTCTCCAAGACGGGTCCTCCCCCGGTTCCTCCATTGAGTGGCTTCCTCCCTCAGGACAGACAGCACAGGACCACCCCCGAGCCGTAGGCCCCAGACAGGACATCTGGGCCTACCTTGTAGGTGCACAGCCCCAAGGCGGGAAAAACGAGACAGACAGTGACACACGCCTTGGGCCAGGAGGGCCACATGGCAAAACAAGCCCAGAACAATGGCATCTGCCCCTTAAGTACCCTTCCCCAGCATGCTCAGCGGGGAGACCACTCCCACTGAGCTGTTCCCGGGGAAGGACACCCAATCCGCTCTGGCTTGGTTGTGTTCCAACACTGGCCCACGGTGGTAACGCCACCTACAGGCGAACAATGGGAAGTCCTTCCAATACAGTCACAGCCGAAACAGAGGCCAATTTAGCCTTCCTAATCAGATCTGAGCCAGTATGCGGCTCAGATACCCACTAGATTTAAATATAGCGCCTGATCATCAGGAGCAGGGCGCTACAGGAGTATATATAAGAGCGAGATAAAGGGGGCCTAAAATGTGAGGATGGAAGGATTTGGCAGCAGACGACCTTACGGCAGATTGTGTGGGCCTTATCTCCTGTCACATTTCATTCAGAAATATCTGCTGATTTATTCGGTAGAATGTTCTCCAGCCTACTCACAATGGAGCAATGATAACCGAGTCGTGCCTCGTACTATTCTGCCTTCCCATTGTGTATTTGGCAGTGTAATGACAAATCTCCAGGGGGTCCTCTAAACCTCACCGCTGGGGCCCATCACCATTAGACATGGGCCCATGTTAGGTAGCCGATGAGTGACAGCGAACATTTGTTTGGTGGCTTCCCCTCAATAGACTGACTGAGTCAATAAAAGGAGAGGCTAACCTTTTGTTTTACGACATGTGTGTAAACCCATTAAATCACAACCTGTGTTTGTCCTGACATAAAAAAAAAGAAAAAAGAAGGAGCACATTCCCTCGAATGAGGGCCCTAAACCATTAAAATGGTGCTGCCCCGCCCCCGCAAATTCCTTTAAATTATTTAAGTCCAAGAAACGTGCATATGACTTCAATTACAGCCTGGGAAAGGGTCTATTTTCTAGAGAGCCCATTTACCTGGCAGTTTTCTATTAGGGTGTAATTTGTATCTGGCCAACAACGAGGGAGGTTTACTGTCCTCCCACTTTCCCTGCTCTTTCCCAGGCAATTCACATCAAAAACAAAGGATATTATCTGCAATACGTCTCTCTTAATCTCGGATAATGTACTCGGGGATTCACTTCTATCGCTAAGCAACTTGGATGTAAACTGTCATTAACCAAAACCTGTCACGGCAGTTAATGTCGAGGATTAGTGGCTGTATTAATGGAAATTTAAAAAAATTGTCTAAAAGGCATAAAGCAACAGGATAAAACCACGCTAATTAAAACCGCTACAAGACGGGAGACAAAATGAAAACTGTGTATACAGTTCTACATTCCCTGATGTCACCGGTAAGAAAAAAAAAAGAAGGAGGATCACATGGCCTACCTTTCATCTTCTCCATTACACGCCCGATACCGTCCTATCTACTCCATCACACGCCCGATACCGTCCTATCTTCTCCATCACACGACCGAAACCGTCCTATCTTCTCCATCACATGACCGATACCGTCCTTCTATCATCACACGACCCGATACCGTCCTATCGTCACACGACCCGATACCGTCCTATCTTCTCCATCACACGACCGATACCGTCCTATCTTCTCCATCACATGCCCCGATACATCCTATCTTCTCCATCACATGCCCCGATACCATCCTATCTTCTCCATCACACGACCCGATACCGTCCTATCTTCTCCATCACACGACCGATACCGTCCTATCTTCTCCATCACACGACCGATACCGTCCTATCTTCTCCATCACATGCCCCGATACCATCCTATCTTCTCCATCACACGACCCGATACCGTCCTATCTTCTCCATCACACGACCGATACCGTCCTATCTTCTCCATCACACGACCGATACCGTCCTATCTTCTCCATCACACGACCGATACCGTCCTATCTTCTCCATCACATGCCCCGATACCGTCCTATCTTCTCCATCACACGACCGATACCGTCCTATCTTCTCCATCACACGACTGATACCGTCCTATCTTCTCCATCACATGCCCCGATACCGTCCTATCTTCTCCATCACACGACCGATACCGTCCTATCTTCTCCATCACATGCACCGATACCGTCCTATCTTCTCCATCACATGACCGATACCGTCCTTCTATCATCACACGACCGATACCGTCCTATCTTCTCCATCACACGACCGATACCGTCCTATCCTCTCCATCACACGACCGATACCGTCCTATCTTCTCCATCACACGACCGATACCGTCCTATCTTCTCCATCACACGACCGATACCGTCCTATCTTCTTCATCACACGACCCGATACCGTCCTATCTTCTCCATCACACGACCGATACCGTCCTATCTTCTCCATCACACGACCGATACCATCCTATCTTCTCCATCACACGACCGATACCGTCCTATCTTCTCCATCACACGCCCGATACCGTCCTATCTTCTCCATCACACGACCGATACCGTCCTATCTACTCCATCACACGACTGATACCGTCCTATCTTCTCCATCACACGACCGATACCGTCCTATCTTCTCCATCACACGACCGATACCGTCCTATCTTCTCGATCACACGACCGATACCGTCCTATCTTCTCCATCACACGACCGATACCGTCCTATCTTCTCCATCACACGACCGATACCGTCCTATCTTCTCCATCACACGACCCGATACCGTCCTATCTACTCCATCACACGACCGAAACCGTCCTATCTTCTCCATCACATGACCGAAACCGTCCTATCTTCTCTATCGCATGTCCAATACAGTCCTATCTTTTCCATCTGGCGATCAATACCTTCCTTCTATCTTCTTTATTGCACAACCAATATCTTACTTCTGTCTTCTCCATCACATGACCAATACCATCCTATCTTCTTCATCGCATGTCCGATACGATCTTTCTATCTTCTCCATCATACAACTGATACCGAACTTCGATCTTCTCTATCGCACAACCAAATACCATACTTTGATCTTCTCCATCTGGCGACCGATATAGTTTTTCTATCTTCTCTATCGCACGTCCGATACCTTCCTTCTATTTTCTCCATCTGGCGACCAATACTGTTTTTCTATCTTTTTCATCACACGTTCAATCACTTCCTTCTATCTTCTTTATCACTGGATCAATACCTTTCTTCTATGTTCTCCATAACGACTAATACCGTCCTTTGATCTTTTCTCATCACACAACCAATACCTTCTTTCAATCCTCTCCATCAAATGACCAATACCTTCCTTCGATCCTCTCCATCCAATAGCCAACACCTTCCTTTGATCTTGTCCATCATGCTTTAAGGCACATGAGAATGATCTTCCTTTTTTGAATACTAGTCTCATGTACGAAAATTCTTGTACCACAGAATACAACTTGGGAAGTAATGTATTGCATTCTATAGTAATGTATTCTTTTGTTTCCTGAGCATGCATAGTCTCGTTCTTCTGATTGTTTTAGATTCAGATTGTTTTAGTTTTGTTTCAGATTATCGTACGATCGCTTCTAAAGCGTTATTTTTCGTCTGTGTAGCGGGGTGTTAAATTTAGGGGAAGTGTCTGAGTGGTAATTGGGCTCAGACACACTGATTGTTAGGGTTCATGGACCATTTCTGTCCATGGGAGATAGTGTTGGTGTACAGTTCCCTGTGGCCTGCAGGTGGCACTGTTGCCGTAGGCCAGGGTTGAACCACTGATACAAGGTTGTGCCTTTTTTGTCCCCTCTTGGCAGTAGTACGGCGGGGCGGGGAACCTGATGTGCCTGTCTGGAGAGGGTATAAAAGGGGGCGGCCATCTTCCATAGGGGTGTTCGTCCATGCCCAGGCACCTTCAGCCTGGGTGTGTGTGTGGTTCGTCCGCACCCAGGCGCCTTCAGCCTGGGTGGGTTGCGTGTGTTATCTCCGGGTGCCCTAGGCCCTGTTCCATTCCAGACACCTTCAGTCTGGGGTGAGGTACTATCTTCAAAGGCCCGGGGCCCAGCAACCTTCGGCTGGGGTCCACTAGGGATCGAGAGCTCCCAGGGTGCCGCCTTGCGAGGGGACCCGTATCTGAGATGAGGAGGCCAGGGAGGTAACCCTTTCCGAAGACCCAGCGCAGAGTCATGGTGACGGTGTGGGCCTCTGGTGACTGAAGACCCAGCGCAGAGTCGTGGTGACGGTGTGGGCCTCTGGTAACTCTCCGGAGGGATGGTTTTCTCCTTTACATGGGCCAAATATTTCAAGGAGGTAGTTCGCCAGGTCAGTGGCAGTGACCCTACTCGTTCTGGTCAGTGGCAGTGACCCCACTCGTTCTGGTCAGTGGCAGTGACCCCACTCGCTTCAAGTCAGTGGCAGTGACTTCATAGGGCTAGGCCCTATTCACCAGGTCAGTGGCAGTGACCCATTCACCAAGTCAGTGGCAGTGACTTCTATTCACCAGGTCTGTGGCAGAGATCGTGGGCCAAAACTGTTTGTGAAACCTGAACAGTCCGAGGAAATCATTTGAGTTTGTGCCTGGACCTCCTCCCACCTAAGCTGTCCTGTGTCTTGTTCCAACCTGTCTGCTGTTAAAGAGACTATTTGTTATCCAGTGTGAAATAAATATAGAAGTTGGACTTTCAGTTGGTGTGGACAGTTACATTACTGGGGAGAAATAAAGACTTGTATCTATTCAAGGTAGAGGTGAGGGGAGGATTCAACTCCAGCCGCAGGCAAGGCCCGAAACTAACACCGCTCAACCTCCTCACACAGCAGGGTACGGGCTTGTGGTGCGGTGTGCCTCTCTCTGCCTGCGAGGAGCCTAATTAAATGCAGGTCAAGACAGGGGTCTGTGCGCTACATCTGATTTTCTGATCGTGTGTGCTAGGCTTTGGAAGAAACAACTTCTAGAACCTCAGAACGTTGCTTCAACTTGATGGACCTTTAATTTTCTGAGCCTTTGTTCGATTTTCTAATCATTAGTGAGTTCCAACTGACATTCGTTTTTGACCACAGTGGCGATGGAAATTTTTTCTTGGACAATAAGGTTTTCATTTGAGAAATAGAATTAATTCCAAGTGTTAAAAATTTTAAAAGCCAACTGAATTCTGAAGTACTAATCGATCTTAAAGTCCCTAATGCCCCGTACACACGATCCGCATATCGTACGATGGATCGTACGACTTTTTTCGCTTAATAGTCGCAAGTAGAAATTGAATAGGTTACTAAAGTCACGAAAATTCTCGTACGACAGAAAAAAAAAAGGGAAGTGATGTCATGTGTTGTAATGTATTTGTATTGTATTTTCGGACGACAACTATACTGACTAAACGAAAATCGTACGATTTGTTATCGTACGAGGAAAATTTTTGCGTTTGTCCGATCGAATAATATTGGATAAACTGTCGTGATCGGCTCTCGAAAGTAGTGTGCACACGATCCGAAAATCGTACGATTCTTCCTCGGACGACCGTTTTCGTACGATATTCGGATCGTGTGTACAGGCCATAATGGTATTATCGAAATGCATTATGATATTTGTTTTTTTTTGCACGAACATTCGTAGATTGATCTGGTCACATGATCCACTGTGTCAGCCACCAACGACTGCAGAGGAGAGGAGAGAGGGGCGACCAGAGCTGGGAGCGGTGACGTCACCCATAGGCTCCTATGGCCCAGCCGTTGTCAAACACTCTCCCCTGCAGCCACCGCTCACTTGCGCAGGGAAGTCGGATCACGTGACCAGAGCGGGGTACCTTTTATACTTCTTCCTTAGGCAGGTTGGTCAGCATAGGCTTTAGGAAAGGACAAGGTTTAAGACTTTGGCTTGGCCTGAAGTTCTACTTTAATGTGTGAAGGTTCTTGTTCAGGCGCTTCCTGTTCTAGGGTGACAACGCTCTGTCTCTGTCACCCAGTTGCGCTCCTGCGTTGTCACCCGGTCACCTGGGGCTTCCAGTGGAACATGGTCCACCGTTGTCATCACCATCATGAAACTCGCCCTGAGAAATGCCACTCGGCTAGACGTGTGCAGTTCGTTTCGAATTTAAATTCGGACAAAAATTTTCGTTTTGTTATCGAACGACAATAGTACCAAAAATTTAAATGAATCTGAAATAAGGAAAAAGAAAATTCGGATGAAATTCAAATCGATTTGAATAGTTTTCAAATTTGAATCGTTTTCAAATTTGAAAAGTTTTCGAATTCTAATAGTATTTGATTTTTTTTCCAATTTCCAAAAAGAAGAAGTTAGAATAGAAAATAAAAGTAATATAATAAAATAAAAGACTAGAATATAATAGAGTAAAACAGAACAAAATAACATAGAAAATAAAAGAACAGAATAGAATAAAAAAGAAAGAATATAACCATCTTCTGAGATTCAAATTTCAAATAGAATACATTTGAATACATAAGAAAAGAATAGAATAAAATAGAAAAAAAGAAAAGAATAGATTATAATAGAATAGAATTCAAAAAACAATAGAGTAGAATGGAAAGAATGGAACCATTTCCCAAATTTAAAACAGAATCAATTCAAATTTGAATAGAAAAGAAAAGATTACAATAGAATAGAAAATAACAGAATAGTATAGAAAAAAAATCAACAGAATAGAATAAAATAGAGAAGAAGAGAATAGAAAATAAAATAATAGAATAGAATAGAATAGAAAAAATAGAATAGAAAGAATATAACCATTTCCCAAAATTCAAATAGAATCAATTCAAATTTGAACTGAATAGAAAAGAATAGATTAAAATAGGAAGCTGGTTATATTTTTTCTATTCGTTTTATTTATACTATTATGTTATTTTCTATTCTATTCTAATCTATTCTTTTCTTTTCTATTCAAATTCAAAATTGATTCTATTTGAATTTTGGGAAATGGTTATATTCTTTCTATTCTATTATTTTTCTATTCGAATTTCAGAAGTTGGTTATATTCTATTTTATTCAAAAAATTTTATTCTATTCTATTCTTTGATTTTCTATTCTAATTTGTTCTGTTTTACTCTATTATATTCTATTCTTTGATTTTCTGTTATATTATTTTCTATTCTATTCAATCTTTTTCTATTCTATTTTATTCTCTTTGTAAATTGGAAAACAAAATGAAAACTATTCAAATTTGAAAACTATTCGAAATTGATTAGAAAACTATTCGAATTCGGAAAATTTGAATTGATTCGAATAAACTAAACAAATTCCGAAAACGAATTAAAACGAAACAAAACAATTTGTTTGTCTACATGCAGCCATCACTGGAGTGTATGGAGACATAATGTGGCTGCAAAGAGGCTGCAGGAGATCAGCAGCACTGAGATGCCACAAAAGATTAAATAAAGGGAAAAGCAAATATTTTATTAAAGAAAAATGTCACCCAGTCCGGGATTACATCTACTTGAACGTCAGAGGGCGGCCAGTCTGGCTGTAAATATATGAATTGGCCGTACCGCTGTCAGGTGTCTCTGAGAAAAAAAAAATTTCCATCATGAAATAGTTGTGATTGTCCGCATACCAGAATCGGACAGGAATGCCACGCCGTCCATCCGTACGCCGGACCACACCTGTAAAAAAAAAATCGTGAAAATGTCAGCGATCCGGAGGCCCGGCATGAGATGTCACCCGTCTTGTTTTGTGCTCAGAAGGACGAGCGGTTCAAGAGGCGGTGAAGAGGTCCTTTGAATTGACAGAATGTGGAGTGCTCAGGGGTCAGAGGTCAAAAGCAGGGCTTTAATCTCTGACCTTACAGCCAGAGGACACCAATGGGGGAGGGGGGGGGTCGATGGAAGGACTGGAAGGGGGAGGTCAAAAAAAGGACTAGAATGGTTGCCTTTAGCCAGAGAACACCAATGGGGGTTCCATAGAGGGACTGGAATAGCTGCCATCAGCCAGAGGACAACAATGGGGGTTCAATAGAGGGACTGGAATAGCTGCCATCAGCCAGAGGACAACAATGGGGGTTCAATAGAGGGATTGGAATAGCGGCCATCAGCCAGAGGACACCAATGGGTTTCAAAAGAAAAGGGAATGACTGGAATAGCGGCCATCAGCCAGAGAACACCAATGGGGGGAGATCAATGGAAGGATTGGAATAGTTGCCGTCAGCCACGGGACACCAATGGGGGAGGTCAATGAAAGGACAGTAATTGCTAATATCAGCCAGAGGACACCAACTAGGGGGTCATTAGAAGCACTGGAATCGTCACCATCAGCTAGAGAACATCAATGGGGGAAGGGCCAATGGAAGGACTGGAGTGGCTGCCATCAGCCACAGGGCACCAATTGGGGGGTGTCAATGGAAGGACTGGAGTAACCAATATCAGCCAGAGGGCACTAATGGGGGAGGTCAATGGAAGGTCTAGAATGGCTGCCATCAACCAGACGACACCAATTGGGGGGAGGTTAATGGAAGGACGGAAGAAGCCAGTGGACACCAATGAAGGTTCAACAGAGGGCTTGGAATAGCCCCCATCAGCCAGAGGACACCAAAGGGGGGACGTCAATGGAAGAACTGTTATGGCTGCCATCAGCCAGAGAACACAGCTTGGGGGGTCAATAGAAGGACTGGAATAGCCACCATCAGCCAGGACACCAGAGGGGAGAAGGTCAATAGAAGGACTAGAGTGGCCCCCATCAGCCAGAGGACACCAATTGGGGGGTCAACAAAAAGACTGGAATGGCTGCCATTAGCCAGAGGACACCATCTGGGGGGGTTGGTGGAAGAACTGGAATGGCCACCATCAGCCAGAGGACACCAATGGGGGTGGTAAATGGAAGGACTGTTATGGCTGCCATTAGCCAGAGTACACCGATTGAGGGGGGAGGGCAATAGAAGGACTGGAATGGCCACCATCAACCAGAAGACACAAACTGGGAGGGGGTCAATGGAAGGACTGGAATGGACATCAACCAGGAGACACCAATTGGGGGGGGTTGGGGTCAGTGGAAGGACTGGAATGGCCACCATAAGCCAGAGGACACCAATGGGGGTCAATGGAGGGAGTGGAATGGCCACCATCAACCAGGTGACACCTATGGGGGGGGGTTGGCTCAATGGAAGGACTGGAATGGCTGCCATCAGCCAGAATACACCAATTGGGGGGGATCAATAGAAGGACTGGAATGGCCACCATCAGCCAGAGGACACCAATGGGGGTCAATGAAAGGACTGAAATGGCCACAATCAACCAGGGGACACCAATGGGGGTTAATGAAAGGACTGGAATTGCCACAATTAACCAGGGGACACCAATGGGGGGTTAGGGTCAATGGAAGGACCGGAATGGCTGCCATCAGCCAGAGTACATCAATTGGGGGGGGTCCAATAGAAGGACTGGAATGGCCAACATCAACCAGGAGACACCAATGGGGGGGTTGTGGTCAATGTAAGGTCTGGAATGGCTGCCATTAGCCAGAAAACACCATTTGGGGGGTTCAATAGAAGGACTGGAATAGCCACCATCAGCCAGAGGACACCAATTGTGGGGGGCATAGAAGAACTGGAATGGCCGCCATCAGCCAGTAGTCTTAGTGTCATGGAACATCTGTTGTAAAGCTTTGTAAATCAGTACCGTTCTCCCCGGCAGACATCTAGCGGTATCAATGGCGGTAATCAGGATTCGAACATTACATTCTAATGGGTGCAGGTTTACGGCCTGAAAAATAATTGGCGCTAAGCGTCGGGGAAAAAAAATAATCTAAAAGTTGGCTTATCGGCCTGAAAAAGAAAAAAAAAAACACGGCGAGGTGTCTAGGAAGGAATCCATTTTCAGGAGACAAAGACCGCATCTGCCTGATTGGTCTCTGACACCCTTATCGAATCGGGAGACAGAAAGCGGGGCGCTGGTTAGTCCCTCTGGAACCGTTCGTGTTGAGATCACCAGGATGATGGCACTCAGTGTTGGTTTGCTGAATTGCTAATTATGGGTTGTGTTGGGGGTCCCAGTGGTGTGGATTCATTTTTTTTCTTTGGATAACAAGCCAATAGAAGGACTGGAATGGCTGCCATCAGCAGAGTACACCAATTGGGGGGGGGGGGTCAGTAGAAAGATCAGAGTGGTCACCATCAGCCAGAGGACACCATTTGGGGGGGGGGGGTGTCAATGGAAGGACTTGAATGGCCACCATCAGCCAGAGGACACCAATGGGGGGGGGGTCAATGGAATGATTGGAATGGCTGCCATCCACCAGAAGACACCAATTGTGGGGTCAAGTCAATGGAAGGACTGGAATTGCTGCCATCAGCCTTAAGACACCAATGGGGGGTGGTCAATGGAAGGACTGGAATGGTCACCATCAGCCAGAGTACACCAATGGGGGGGGTCAATAGAAGGACTGGAATGGCTGCCATCCACCAGAAGACACCAATTGCGGGGTCAAGTCAATGGAAGGACTGGAATCGCTGCCATCAGACTTGGGACACCAATGGGGGGGGTCAGTGGAAGGACTGGAATGGTCACCATCAGCCAGAGGACACCAATGGGGGGGGTCAATGAAAGGACTGGAATGGCTGCCATCCACCAGAAGACACCAATTGTGGGGTCAAGTCAATGGAAGGACTGGAATCGCTGCCATCAGCCTTAGGACACCAATGGGGGGGGTCAATGGAAGGACTGGAATGGCTGCCATCCACCAGAAGACACCAATTGTGGGGTCAAGTCAATGGAAGGACTGGAATCGCTGCCATCAGCCTTACGACACCAATGGGGGGGGGGTCAGTGGAAGGACTGGAATGGTCACCATCAGCCAGAGGACACCAATGGGGGGGGGGTCAATGGAAGGACTGGAATGGCTGCCATCCACCAGAAGACACCAATTGTGGGGTCAAGTCAATGGAAGGACTGGAATCGCTGCCATCAACCTTGGGACACCAATGTGGGGGGTCAGTGGAAGGACTGGAATGGTCACCATCAGCCAGAGGACACCAATGGGGGGGGGGGGGTCAATGGAAGGACTGGAATGGCTGCCATCCACCAGAAGACACCAATTGTGGGGTCAAGTCAATGGAAGGACTGGAATCGCTGCCATCAGCCTTAGGACACCAATGGGGGGGGGGGTCAATGGAAGGACTGGAATGGCTGCCATCCACCAGAAGACACCAATTGTGGGGTCAAGTCAATGGAAGGACTGGAATCGCTGCCATCAGCCTTAGGACACCAATGGGGGGGGGTCAATGGAAGGACTGGAATGGTCACCATCAGCCAGAGGACACCAATGGGGAGGGGGGGTCAATGGAAGGACTGGAATGGCTGCCATCCACCAGAAGACACCAATTGTGGGGTCAAGTCAATGGAAGGACTGGAATCGCTGCCATCAGCCTTAGGACACCAATGGGGGGGGTCAATGGAAGGACTGGAATGGTCACCATCAGCCAGAGTACACCAATGGGGGGGTTAGGGTCAATGGATGGACTAAAATGGCTGCCATCAGCCAGAGTACACCAATTGGGGGGGAGGGTTCAATTGAAGGTCTGGAATAGCAAACATCAACCAGGGAACACCAATGGGGGGGTAGTTGGGGTGATGGAAGGACTGGAATGACTGCCATTAGCCAGAGGACACCATTTGGGGGGGTTCAATAGGAGGACTGGAATAGCCACGATCAGCCAAGGACACCGATTAGGGGGATCATAGAAGAACTGGAATGGCCGCCATCAGCCAGTAGTCTTAGTGTCATGGAACATCTGTTGCAAAGCTTTGTAAATCAATACCGTTCTCCCCGGCAGACATCTAGCGTTATCAATGGCGGTAATCAGGATTCGAAGATTACATTCTAATGGGCTAAGTGGGAAAAAGACAGCCGTTTCCATGGTGCAGGTTTACGGCCTGAAAAATAATTGTCGCTAAGCGTAGGAAAAAAAAAAATCAAAAAGTTGGCTTATTGGCCTGAAAAAGACAAAAAAACACGGCGAGGCCTCTAGGAAGGAATCCATTTTCAGGAGACAAAGACCGCGTCTGCCTGATCGGTCTCTGACACCCTTATCGAATCGGGAGACAGAAAGCGGGGCGCGGATTAGTCCCTCTGGAACCCGCTCGCGTTGACACCGCCAGGATGATGGCACTCAGCGTTGGCTTTCTGAATGGCTAATTATGGGTTGTGTTGGGGGCCCCCCCAGTGGTGGGGATTCATTTTTTTTTTCTCTGGATAACAAGCCAGACACGAAGAGAGGGAGCTGTCACAGCACAGAATTCTCGCGGGGATCGGTTTGATGAGATCCTAATGAAGCTTGTCCAGGCGCGGGGGTCACCACACTTTGAATAAATTCCGGATTATTGAACACAGGCTCCTTTGTGTCGGATTCCCCTGCAGACCGGCTCTTTTTCATTTGGTTCACATCTCGCTCGTCAGAATACTAACAAGCGTCCTGTTGCACAGATTGTTCGCCCCTTGTGTGTCCGCGGCGTCCCGAAGACGCAGCCAACGTCCCCGATACAAAAAAAATAAAAAATTTATCTCAGAGGAAGCGCAGAGTTCGAGTCGGCCAAGAGCAGAATTTTCTCCTGATTATTAAATAAAACGATGACAGGTTTAATAATATATCCCACCCGCCGGACTAAGGCTGGCCATACATTATACAATTTTCCTTTAGATTTACCAAAAAACATATAAAAGGAGGTCACACATAAACACTTTCAATTTGTATGCAATCAGGTCAGCCCTTGCACCACCAGTTGAAGATAAATCTAAAGGAAATTGTATAATGTATGGCCAGCTTGTCTATGATTAACTCAGGAATTAAAAATGAAGAGGCACCTTTGCTGCTTCCCCGTCGTAGGTTTCTGACCCAGAACTGTCCCATCAAATGCAAACCTTCAGCACTGGTTGAATGTTCTGAACTCCATTTAAGCCCTCCTGATTGAGGCCAGGTGTGCAAATTCAGTATAACAAGACTGCAGTACTGAGTATCATCCAGCAGGGGGTGTAGATGCAGATGTGGTCAGACTAGGGAGGAAAGGGCTGGATGATGCTGAGCCTTCATGATCAGAAAGACTGAAATCCAATGAATGAAAGGGAAGGGCCAGTGACAGCCAGGCTGGGGGGGGGGGGGGTGCTACAGTAGATCAGCCTACATTAAATGGCGGACCGTGGTCTGGACCTGGACTGAGTGACACACCCCTGTTGGGACCATCAGCCTGCCAGTCTGTAGCACTCAATCCCCACTGCATTGCCATCACTCTGATGGGGAACCTGATCTATGGGGGCACTCTGATGTAAAGGGGCACTCTGATGGCAACACCTGATGTAAGAGAGCACTCTGATGAGGGAACCTGATCTATGGGGGCACACTGATGGGGACACCTGATGGGGACACCTGATATAAGAGAGCACTCTGATGAGGGAACCTGATCTACGGGGGCACTCTGATGGTGACACCTGATGTAATGGGGCACTCTGATGGGGACATCTGATGTAAAGGGGCACTCTGATGGGGACATCTGATGTAAAGGGGCACTCTAATGGGGACACATGATATAAGAGAGCACTCTGATGAGGGAACCTGATCTATGGGGGTACTCTGATGGGGACACCTGATGTAATAGGGCACTCTAATGGGGAACCTGATCTTCGGGGAAACCTGATCTATGGGGGCACTCTCATGGGGGACACCTGATCTATATGGGCACTCTGTTGGGGACACCTGATGTAAAGGGGCATTCTGATGGGAGACCTTATCTAGGGGGGCACTCTGATGGAGACACTTGATGTAAAGGTGTAAAGGGGCACTCTGACAGGGAACCTGATCTATGGGGGCACTCTGATGGGGGAACCTGATCTAGGGGGGCACTCTAATGGGCACTCTGATGGGGGAACCAGATCTATGGGGGCACACTGATTGGGGAACCAGATCTATGGGGGCACTCTGATTGGGGAACCTGATCTATGGGGGCACTCTGATTGGGGAACCTGATCTATGGGGGCACTCTGATGGGGACACCTGATGTAAAGGGGCACTCTGATGGGGGAACCTGATCTAGCGGGGCACTCTGATGGGGACACTTGATATAAAGGGGCACTCTGATGGGGAACCTGATCTATGGGGGCACTCTGATTGGGACACCTGATTTAAAGGGGCACTCTGATGGGGAACCTGATCTTTGGGGGAACTTGATCTATGAGGCACTCTGATGGGGGACACCTGATCTAGAGGGGCACTCTGTTGGGGACACCTGAGGTAAAGGGGCACTCTGATGGGGAACCTGATCTTTGGGGGAACCTAATCTATGGGGCACTCTGATGGGGGACACCTGATCTAGGGGGCACTCTGATGGGGAACCTGATCTTTGGGGGAACCTGATCTATGGGGCACTCTGATGGGGGACACCTGATCTAGGGGGCACTCTGATGGGGACACCTGAGATAAAGGGGCACTCTGATGGGAACATCTGATGTAAGAGAGAACTCTGATGGGGGAACCTGATGTAAAGGGGATAAATACTGTTGAAATGCTATGGAAATTGTACATTTCCAATTTTTTGATAGACATACAATGACTTCAATCTTTCTAGGCTAAGTCAAGCACAAAGTTGAGATTCGGACTTCGGCTGGAAGAAAAATTTAGTGACTGGACCTCCTCGATTTTTAATTCAATACCCCTGGGCTAGATAATGCTGGGCGTCCTCCAGCCAGGAAATGGTACGGAGCTCTATCTGACTTGCCGCAGTTTCTAATGCACATTGTGAGATGCTCACAGTGTGCAGTGAAATCAGAGTAAGCTATTTCCGCACAGATAAGGAGCCTGTACACCTGGAGGATGGAGGTCAAGTATAAGAAGGAGGATGAGTGTCGATACAAAAACTGATTTTGGAAAACGTAGAAGGGAGGAAAAGTCGCTGATTGTCTCACTGAAGACATTGCAAGCTTTAAGAGTCTCTTAATAAGGTGAAATGATTAATTTATATTGGGCAGGTTCACGCTGTTATAATAGCCCAGAAACAGGTTGCGTGGCCAGGAACGAGCACTGTCTATCACCTGACGTGACCTCATCGCACACATTCCGCGTCGGATTTTCTTATTCCATCTGGGAAGAGACGGGATTGGGTTCCTCATTGGCATGTCCCTCATCTGAGCTCTCCTGCGTGGTGCCACCCTGCAAACTCATGGCGCGCCTAATCACCTTCCACCCCGAACAAATAAACATCATGCCCCGGCTCCTCCGGTGTCTGGTGCCCGGCCGGCCGGGACCTCCGACTACAGCTGGAGGACATTCCCCTTCCATCACATCCCGCTCCACTGACAGATCTTATCAAACACAATCTAAGTCAGCATGGTAGGCCGAGTCGGCTGACAGCCAGGCAACCTTCTCCCTCGATGGGCCAGTTCACTTCACATTTGCTGCAATTGTCATGTTCATTAAATGGGGACTCATTCTTATCAGGAGTCCCCAGGGAGCGCGGCTCAGCCCTGACTCTCTTACTGTAATTTTTCCTGCTCTCGTTTCTTGCTGATATGCGAAGAGCCTGCAGGAGCTATTTGCATGTTTTAGTGTCAGCGGATGTTAGAGAAGCCATCATCTTTCCCACTTCCGTACGGCGTCGAGCGTGGACGCTTATTTTCCTCTTTAGTTTGCCAATTTATTTAAAGAGGACTTTAATTTGATGAAAGAATACGGAGGGAGCCCTTGTGGAAGTGGAGAAGAGCATCCAGTTATTTTTCTCTGTCTGCTCAGGATATAAAAAGAAAGAAATGAATTCTACAGCGTCTCTATTTTTACATTGGAAATTCCAGGTTGACGACAGATCTGCCATTCGCCGTGATGTGGGAAGAGGGGCGTGAGTAGCGTGGTGGCCAATATAGCCTGTGGCAAGGAGAAGGCTTGACCATGTCTTCTGGGCCTCTCGTTGTTAGGCTACATAGGGTCCACAAATCCAGGCTTTAAAATGCGGAGAAGGCTTCTCGTGATCAGGCTCCATAGAGTTCACCAATCCAGGCCTCAGTGTGAGGAGAAAGCCTCTTGTTATCAGGCTCCATAGAGTTCCCCAATCCAGGCCTCCGTGTGAGGAGAAAGCCTCTTGTGATCAGGCTCCATAGAGTTCACCAATCCAGGCCTCAGTGTGAAGAGAAAGTCTCTTGTTATCAGGCTCCATAGAGTTCACCAATCCAGGCCTCCGTGTGAAGAGAAAGTCTCTTGTTATCAGGCTCCATAGAGTTCACCAATCCAGGCCTCCGTGTGAGGAGAAATCCTCTTGTGATCAGGTTCCATAGAGTTCACCAATCCAGGCCTCAGTGTGAAGAGAAAGTCTCTTGTTATCAGGCTCCATAGAGTTCACCAATCCAGGCCTCCGTGTGAGGAGAAAGCCTCTTGTGATCAGGCTCCATAGAGTTCACCAATCCAGGCCTCCGTGTGAGGAGAAAGCCTCTTGTGATCAGGCTCCATAGAGTTCACCAATCCAGGCCTCCGTGTGAAGAGAAAGCCTCTTGTTATCAGGCTTCATAGAGTTCACCAATCCAGGCCTCCGTGTGAGGAGAAAGCCTCTTGTGATCAGGCTCCATGGAGTCCACCAATCCAGGCTTTTGTGTCAAGTGAACGGCGTCTCGTCATCAGGCTCCGTAGAGTTCACAATCTAGGTCTCCATGTAAGGAGAAGGCCTCTCATTATCAGGTTCCATAGAGTCCACTGATCCAGGCCTCTGAGTCAGGAGAAGGCCTCTCGTTATCAGCCTCCATGGAGTCAACCAATCCAGGCTTTTGAGTGTGGAGTAGGCTTCTCATTATCAGACTCCATATAGTCCACCAATCCAGCTTTCTGAGTCAAAAGAAGGCCTCTCATGCTCTCAGGCTCTGTAGAGTCCACAATCCAGGTTTCCATGTGAGGAGAAGGCCTCAGTTTATCAGGCTCCGTAGAGTCCACCAATCCAGGCTTTTGTGTGAAGAGAAGGCTTCTCGTTCTCAGGCTGCATTGAGTCCACCAATCCAGGCCTTTGAGTGAGAAGGCTTCTTGCTTTCAGGCTCCATAGAGTCCACCAATCCATAGAGTCCTCCTCACTAGGCCTCTGAGTGAGGAGAAGACTTCTCATTATCAGGCTCCATGGAGTCCACCAAATCAGGCCTCACTGGTCTCTTCCTGTAGATGCTGTAAGGTGTTCTGTCAATGCTGGCCAATTCCCAGAATGTACACAAATTTAATTAGGCGGCAATTTAAAGCAGCAGCAAAACACTGAATTCTATTTTTACATCAGAAATGTAACGTTAAGTCAGTAAAGGCTCCAAAAGATTCATGAGCAACATAGTGGCTGTAGGGCCCAGGATTAGGAGAAGGCTTGACCAGGTGTAGAGTATACTGGGTGAAGGCCTCTCATTATCAGGGTCTGCTGTTTGCTGACATAGTGACCATATGGTCCAGGGCAAGGCAAAGGCTTAGCCATTTCTTCTAGACCAGGGGTCTGCAAACTTTCTAAACAAAGGGCCAGTTTACGGTCCTTCAGACTTTAGGGGGGGCCAGACTAGGGCCATTGGGAGTAGAAAATGTCCAGTGGGAGTAAATAATACCATATCTTTGGTGTCAGTGGGAGGACTAGTGCCCCATCGTTGGTGTCAATGGAAAGAATTGATGGTGTCAGTTGGAGGAATAGTGCCTCAATGGTGTCAGCAACAACAATTATGCCAAATTGGAGTTGGATGTAATAGTGCCCCAAGGGCTGCATTAAGGCAAGCAAATGGCTGCATCTGGCCCCAGGGCCGCAGTTTGGAGACCCCTGTTCTACACCATGCTAGGTAAAGGCCTGTCATTATTAGGCCCTGTAGAGTCCTCTGAGTCAGGAGAAGACCTCTTGTTATCAGGCTTAATGAAGTCCACCAACCAGTTCTCATTTTCTCCATATGTATATGTGGTGCCATGTTCTGTCAGTGCTGGCAGATTCTCAGAATTTATACAAATTTAATTAGATGGGTTGATTAGGAGCAGACAGTGAAGCATGAAATTCTATAGAGTCTCAATTTTTACATCAGAAAAGTCAAGCTAAGTTGGTGAAGGTTCTGACTTTTCAATGCGATATGGGAAGATTCCATGAGCAACATGGTGGCCATACAGCCCAGGGTAAAGGGAAGGCTTGGTCGTGTCTTCTGGCCTGTGTGAGGTGAAGGCCTCTCAGTATCAGGCTCCGTAGAGTCCACCGATCCCGGCCTCATTTGTCTCCTCCTGTAGACGCGGTGAGATGTTCTGTCAGTGCTGGCCGATTCCCAGAATGCGCACAAATTTAATTAGACGGGGCGATTAGGAGCAGACGGTGAAGCTCTGCAGCCCTTGTTAATTTACAAGCAAGCACACAGGTAATACACTTGTTTACTCCATCCGAGAGGACAGATGCAAGCTGCTGAGACATCATTAAGGAGGAGACAGCCAGGCGCCTGATGACAACATGGACCCGCCAAGAACAATTCCAAAACACAATAAGTCACGTTGACGCTTCTTATTAGGAAGAGGCCCACCCAATATCCTTCTTTCAGCTGCCAGATCTCACCCTCCACACACCAACAGAGGCTGCTTACATTAAGGACCTTGCAGCACTGGGGTCCTGTGTTCAGTTTCTACCAAGCACAATACCTGTTCGGAGATATTGTGGTCTTCTATGTTTTTGGTCTTCATCATCATAGTTCGCACAAACCAGAAAAACACATGGAGATAAAGGTGCTTCTGTCAAGATCGACCCCTGTGTTGGTATGACATTGGGGTGTAAGTTCCTGTTGGGTTAGTCTGAACTTCTATCCAGAAGGAAGGATAAGTATAGCTGCCCTGGAACATGCATCTCTAAAAACAAGTCAGCAATGGCGGCTCCTGTGTTTCCCATAAGCAGATACCTGAAACTTTGTTAATTGCCCAATGTCAGGTAATGGCACCTGAAGTCAATATAACAATGTCCGGGAATAAGACATCCTGGAGACACAGTGAGATCACAGGAGATAACGAGATCACCAGAAACCATCAACACAGACTTGTGACCGTCACTGATGGAGTCCGGAGCAATTCACAGACAGCAATTTACTGCAAATTACTGCAAAACATCGTCCATTACCTGGAATAAGATTGGATGTCACTTCATTATTCTGTATGGAATGTCACTTCCTTACCACAACCGACACGTGTCATCAACAATTATTGTATCCATTTATATCTCCAGTCACATCAGTCTCTGTACCAGAGGAGCTGACACTCTAATGTCCCCTCCCCCCACAGTCACACACTATTATTACACATTTATATAGCTCTGACATATACCACAGTGCTGTACAGAGATCACTGAGCCAGTCACATGAGTCTCTATACCAGAGGAGCTTACACTCTAATGTCCCACCTTGCTTTCACTTATAGGCGGCCTAGAAAAACTCCACACAAAGTCCGGTGGGCACTGAGCTCTGTACCGTGGTGTCTGCACACAATTTACACAATGCTGATCTTGGGGTGGGATGACTCCTCTTTTGTAAATTCCAGCCATGTGGCGGAAGGGGACATCTGGCACCTTGAGCAGGTGATGGGACCGGATGTAGATCCACCATGATGGACGGAATGACCACTTCTGGAGAGATAAGTGGGAGCAGCTGGGTGATGGGTGAAGATGGAAGGTGGACAGTGTTGAAGTAACAGAAGACACCGATGTTCCTGGTCATTCAACAGTGAGCACAGCACTCATTCCAGACCTTTCTTTCCTCAGGTTCCTCGCTTAGGTTCCTTCCTCAGGTTCCTCCCTCAGGTTCCATCCTCAGGTTCCATCCTCAGGTTCCCCACTCAGGTTTCATCCTCAGGTTCCTCCCTCGGGTTCCATCCTCAGGTTCCACCCTCAGGTTCCTCCCTCAGGTTCCTCCCTCAGGTTCCATCCTCAGGTTCCATCCTCAGGTTCCCCCCTCAGATTCCACCCTCAGGTTCCTCCCTCAGGTTCCTCCCTCAGGTTCCATCCTCAGGTTCCTCCCGCGGGTTCCATCCTCAGGTTCTCCCTCAGGTTCCATCCTCAAGTTCCATCCTCAAGTTCCCCCCTCAGGTTCCACCCTCAGGTTCCCCCCTCAGGTTCCATCCTCAGGTTCCTCCCGCGGGTTCCATCCTCAGGTTCTCCCTCAGGTTCCATCCTCAAGTTCCATCCTCAGGTTCCACCCTCAGGTTCCCCCCTCAGGTTCCCCCCTCAGGTTCCCTCCTCAGGTTCCACCCTCAGGTTCCTCCCTCAGGTTCCTCCCTCAGGTTCCTCCCCCAGGTTCCTCCCGCGGGTTCCATCCTCAGGTTCTCCCTCAGGTTCCATCCTCAGGTTCCACCCTCAGGTTCCTCCCGCGGGTTCCATCCTCAGGTTCTCCCTCGGGTTCCATCTTCACAGTTTCCTCCCTCAGGTTCCATCCTCAGGTTCCTCCCTCAGGTTTCATCCTCAGGTTCCTCCCTCAGTTTCCTTCCTCAGTTTTGGCCAACAATAAGCAGATTTGGTGACACGTGATCTGGGTTGGAGATATGATGGAAATGACTTGGCTGTCAAAGTGTCCTCACCATCACCCAATGAAGAATGCCAGGAGAAGCAGACTATAGAGTTTCAGTGTTATTAGATGTTACGGAAGCCATTTCTGGTTAGTTGACATGGCAGAAAGGAAAACATACGGCTATGGTTAAGTCATGGTAAGAGATGTGGTTGATGGTGGTTCCCGATTTCAGACATGTAGAATGAAGATCTCACATCTGTGGTGCCTGAAGATGAGGCAGGAGGAAATCTGCCGGTCCTATTGATAAGCCAGCCTTCCAATCTCTGCTCCTTGAACCTCATCTGTAAACCTGTATGATTGGTCAGGTGACCTTTCAGGCTTGTCCTCTTGACCTAACAACCTGCAACTGGGATACCATCAACTGACCTCACCCAACCAACGCCAAAGACCAGGGTTAGAACTCCTTTAAGTTTTAATTGTTGTCGGGTGATATTTTCCCTCACTTCCTGTTTCAGCAGCCACACAGGAAGTGATAAGAAATCTCTCCAATGGAGACAAAGAGAGAAAAAAAAACTGAGTTTCAATCTCTTCCCCAAACTAACTAACACTAGAAAGTTTGGGCCTTTAAGCATTCCAAACAGAGTTGGTTCCTCTGGAAAAGGAACTGCTGGGTGATCAGCAGTGGACAGCAAAGTCCACAATAGACCTTCTTCTGTTTTTAGGCCATGATGCAAGTCCACACACTTCGTAGTTGGTATGTTTTCCCTTCATAAAGGACAATGGGGAATGTGGCAACCCTCACAGAAGGAGAACCAACAAAACCCAAGAGCTATGCTGCCTATCATACTGAGAGCCTCATCCACATTCGTTGATACCATGGCAGGTTGGCTCGGTAGAAGAGGCCATCGCTGCCGGCACACCAATCTTAAAGCTTGTAATGGATGTGTTAATCCTTTATTAGCGCCCCACCATAACCACCACCGTCTGGAGACACCAATGGATCTACTGTATATATGAGGTCAATATGCTGCAAGTTCTAATATTTTGAATACAACCAAGAAGGTTCAATGTGGTCCATCCTCTCACTATACTTGACTCTACAGATCCGCCCAATAGAAAGAGTCGGCATAAACCGGCGCTCCTCGTCTTTATCACGCTGCATGAGCACATCTGTCTCCCATCGTCTCCGCCGTGACATCTATTTTCAGTTAAATGAGGTTACGGCACCTTGTTTTCACGCCTGTCTATCACACGTGTGTAATTAGCGTGTGCCCGTCCCTGTGTTCACACTCTGTATTCATCCTGCCTGACAATCAAGGTCGTACTCGCCCGCTCGGCGATAGCTAATTAGGAAAGCGATTGGTGTAAACCCGACACAGGTGCTCGACGTAGCATTGAGAATGACACCCCCGGGACGTCTGCAGAAATAAAAAAATTACCCAAACAAAGATTTTTACCCAATCAGGTGCTGAATCTGACTCTTCGGCTCCACAGACGGCTAATTAAAAGAGAGCGTCATTCTGGAAAAAAATAATCAGTGAGTGTACGTGGTTTGGTGTTTACTGCTGGTGTGCTGCTGGAGTTCCTGAACTGAAGGTTACAGATCCTTTTTTCGCCAGCCTAGGCCAAGCTCTTATTCAAGGGATGGTAGGGGATGCTGGTGGGTTGGGTAGCATGGTATGATAGGGGACACTGGTGGGTTGGGTAGCATAGTTTGATAGGGGACACTGGTGGGTTGGGTAGCATGGTATGGTAGGGGAAGCCGGTGGGTTGGACAACATTGTGTGTAATGGTTGGTTTGTCAGCTGCAACAGGTAGGCCTCATTTCATGTGGGAGATGAAGGTAGGAGGTGCTGGATCTGAAGGAGAAGTGACCTCACAGCCAATAAACCCTACTGAAGTGGACACGGGCTTTCGGACATAAACTAGGGCAGTGGTTCTCAACCACCAGGCCATGGCTTACTGCCGGGCTACAGCCTCTCTTCTCCTAGGCTTCCAGCCAGCTGTAGATCCCCTAACCTCCTACAGTGCCTCCCAACTCCCATAGTAGTGGCCCACAGTGTCCCTCAAACACCCCCCTGCATTGTCCCCAGTCCTGATGAGAGCCCTCTCAGCCCCCACAGTGCCCCTAGATTGCTGCAGAGCCTCCACCCCCCACTGTGCCTCCAACAGTGTCCTACAGTGATACCAGCTCCCATAGTGTCCCACCGTTTCCCTCAACCCACCCAATGCCCCTAGGCCTGATGAGAGCCCTCAGACCCCACAGTGCCCCTAGATTGCTGCAGAGCCCCCAGCCCCCACTCCTTGCAGAGCCTCCAGGCTCCCACAATGTCTCCAGCACCAGCAGTGTCCTACAGTTCCTCCCAGCTCCTATAGGGGCCCACCGTGTTCTTCAACCCCCCCTCTTGTAATGCCCCCAGACCCAATAAGAGCCTTCACCCCCCACAGTGCCCCTAGATTGCTGCAGAGCCTCCAGCCCCCACAGTGCCTCCAGTCCTTTCAGAGCCTCCAGCCCCCACAGTGCCTCCTGTACTTGCAGAGCCTCCAGGCCCCACAATGTCTCCAGCACCAGCAGTGTCCTACAGTTCCTCCCAGCTCCTATAGGGGCCCACCGTGTTCTTCAACCCCCCCCTCTCATAATGCCCCCAGACCCAATGAGAACCTTCACCCCCCACAGTGCCCCTAGATTGCTGCAGAGCCTCCAGCCCCCACAGTGCCTCCAGTCCTTTCAGAGCCTCCAGCACCCACAGTGCCTCCTGTACTTGCAGAGCATCCAGGCCCCACAATGCCTCCAACAGTGTCCTACAGTTCCTCCCAGCTCCCATAGGGGCCCGCCGTGTCCTTCAACCCCCCCCACCTTTGTAATGTCTCCAGGCCCAATGAGAGCTTTCAGCCCCTACATTGCCTCTAGATTGCTGCAGAGCCTCCAGCCCCCACAGTGCCCCCAGTCCTTGCAGAGTCCCCAGGCCCCACAGTGCCTCCAACAGTGTCCTACAGTGCCCCCAGTCCTTGCAGTGCTCTCCAGTCTACTACAGTGCCCATGGAAAGCGCCAAACCTCATGGAGAGACCTCAAGCCCCCTCCAGAGACCCCCATGCCCCAAAGCTGCCCTCTGTTCCCTCCCAAGACCTCATCATCTATAAGGCCACCCAGTCTGCTGCAGAGTCCCTTAATCCCCTACAGAACCCCCTTCCCCCCACAGTGACACCCAGACCCATCCAGAGCCTTCCAGCTCTTCCATCTTGTATTCCCATTTTTATTTATTTTTTTACTCTTGGGGCATGGAAGGTTTTGGAAGAATTTACCGGGCGCTGCTCTCAATAAGGACAAGAACCCCTAACCTAGGGGGTGCTTCAGATTAAATTCAATGGGTGTTGTTGAGAGATAATGAAGATTGAAGAGTGTATTTCATTATAAAAAAACTTTACAATGAACAAGCCAACGCGGTTCTTGAGTCTAATGGGCCTCCTTCACCAGGGCTTGTAACTGCTGGTAAGAATGTGGATGGTCTTGGCTTGAATAGGTGAAAAATGATGAAGATTGAAATCTCAGACTCTTACGGCTGATGGTCAACTCCATTCAAGACCATGACCACCCACATTCTTACTAGCAGTTCCAAGCCCTGGTGAAGGAGGCCCGTCAGAACCCTTGGAACGCATTGGCTCCTCCTTTTGTCGTTTCATGGTGAAACGCATGGGTTCCCAAAGTTTGGTCTCATTTTCCGCCACCTCTAAGCCTCGTTTCATCTCACTGGCTTTGTATAACAGTGCATGTTGTGGATTTATCACTGAACGGGGTGTTCTTCCTCATTCTCCATTGGGTACATTTCTCGGTTGGCTGGGCTAGTCCCATCCTGATGTTGTTTTATACCCCGTTTATCTCCATTACATCTCATCGTTCAGCCCCGGGGGCTAGAGATGTTACACTGACGGCCTGGTAAAAATGGACGTCACTGAATTCTCCGACGGCAGCGACGTTTTTTTTCTGCTCAAACATGACCGTGGATGGAACGCTCTGCCTTCACTGGTCTCCCACACGGCTCCTCCAGGCCTGAAGTTCAAAAGCTTTTAAATGCGTCATAAATTATGGAGGAAACGTTAAAACCATCAGAAAGTGCGCGAGCCGACTGAGCGCTTCTGGTTTATTGCAAATCCAATATCGCCTGTTAAAGGGGAACGTGGGTTTAACTCCTGCATGGCGGGGAAGGTGTACGGTGAGGGCTGATCCACAGACAATGGCTGCTGTCAATGCTGATGTTAGAATCGTGAGGAAATAACGTGACAGACGGAGGTTGTGTAATCAGCCGACCAAAGGAGTGCCGATAGACGTGGAATTGGAGAATCACCGGATTACAAATCATACAAGTCAGGAATCCGGTCACTCAGAATTTAGGAATACTACAAATGGACCAATCTGACTGCAGATATCCGGTAGGACCATCAGGAACAATACACTGCATCGCCTCCACCGCAAATCCAGATAATTTTTTCATGGAGGCTGGATCCTCCATGAGGAGGATGAAGGGAATGGAGGCCATACAGCAAGGAGGATGAAGGGAATGAGGCCATAAGGTGCAGAGGATGAAGGAAGCAAGGCTGTATGGTGAGGAGGATAAAAGGGAACGAGGCCGCAAGGCAAGAAGGATGAAGGGAACGAGGCCGTAAGGTGAAGAGGATGAAGGGAACGAAGTCATACGGTGAGAAGGATGAAGGGAATGAGGCCGTAAGGTGAAGAAGATGAAGGGAACAAAGTCATACGGCGAGAAGGATGAAGGGAATGAGTCCGTACGATAAGGAGGATGAAGGGAACGAGGCCGTACAGTGAGGAGGATGAAGGTAACAAGGCCCTACAGTGCGGAGGATGAAGGGAACAAGGCCGTATGGTGCAGAGGATGAAGGGAACGAGGTCGTACGGTGAGGAGGATGAAGGGAACGAGGCCGTACGGTGAGGAGAATGAAGGGAACGAGGCCCTACGGTGCAGAGGATGAAGGGAACGAGGTCGTACGGTGAGGAGGATGAAGGGAACGAGGCCGTACGGTGAGGAGAATGAAGGGAACGAGGCCGTACGGTGAGGAGAATGAAGGGAACGAGGCCCTACGGTGCAGAGGATGAAGGGAACGAGGCCGTATGGTGCAGAGGATGAAGGGAACGAGGCCGTACGGTGAGGTGGATGAAGGGAACATGGCCGTACAGTGAGGAGGATGAAGGGAACGAGGCCCTACGGTGCAGAGGATGAAGGGAACAAGGCCGTATGGTGCAGAGGATGAAGGGAACGAGGCTGTACGGTGAGGAGGATGAAGGGAACGAGGCCCTACGGTGAGGAGAATGAAGGGAACGAGGCCCCACGGTGCAGAGGATGAAGGGAACGAGGCCGTATGGTGCAGAGGATGAAGGGAACGAGGCCGTACGGTGAGGTGGATGAAGGGAACAAGGCCGTACAGTGAGGAGGATGAAGGGAACGAGGCCGTACAGTGAGGAGGATGAAGGGAACGAGGCCGTACAGTGAGGAGGATGAAGGGAACGAGGCTGTACAGTGAGGAGGATGAAGGGAACGAGGCCCTACGGTGCAGAGGATGAAGGGAACAAGGCCGTACGGTGAGGAGGATGAAGGGAACAAGGCCGTACGGTGTGGAGGATGAAGGGAACAAGGCCGTACGGTGAGGAGGATGAAGGGAACAAGGCCGTACGGTGAGGAGAATGAAGGGAACGAGGCCCTACGGTGCAGAGGATGAAGGGAACAAGGCCGTATGGTGCAGAGGATGAAGGGAACGAGGCCGTATGGTGAGGTGGATGAAGGGAACGAGGCCCTACGGTGCAGAGGAGGATAAAGGGAACGAGGCCGTAAGGCAAGGAGGATGAAGGAAACAAGGCCGTAAGGTGAAGAGGATGAAGGGAACAAAGCCATACGGTGAGAAGGATATGAGTCCGTAAGGTGAGGATGAAGGGAGCGAGGCCGTACAGTGCAGAGGATGAAGGGAACGAGGCCGTACGGTGAAGAGGATGAAGGGAATGAGGCCCTACGGTGCAAAGGATGAAGGGAACGAGGCCGTATGGTGCAGAGGATGAAGGGAATGAGGCCGTATGGTGCAGAGGATGAAGGGAACGAGGCCATGTGGTGCGGAGGATGAAGGAAGCGAGGCCGTTTGGTGTGGAGGATAAAGGGAACAAGGCCGTACGGTGCGGAGGATGAAGGGAACGAGGCCGTATGGTGTGGAGGATGAAGGGAACGAGGCCGTATGGTTCAGAGGATGAAGGGAACGAGGCCGTACGGTAAGGAGGATGAAGGGAAAGAGGCCGTACGGTGAGGAGGATGAAGAGAACGAGGCCGTACAATGAAGAGGATGAAGGGAACAAGGCCGTACGGTGAGGAGGATGAAGGGAACGAGGCAGTACGGTGTGGAGGATGAAGGGAACGAGGCAGTACGGTGCGGAGGATGAAGGGAACGAGGCTGTACGGTGTGGAGGATGAAGAGAACGAGGCCGTACGGTGAGGAGGATGAAGGGAACGAGGCCGTACGGTGAGGAGGATGAAGGGAACGAGGCCGTACGGTGTGGAGGATGAAGGGAACGAGGCCGTACGGTGCGGAGGATGAAGGGAACGAGGCCGTACGGTGAGGAGGATGAAGGGAACGAGGCCGTACGGTGAGGAGGATGAAGGGAACAAGGCCGTACGGTGAGGAGGATGAAGGGAACGAGGCAGTACGGTGAGGAGGATGAAGGGAACGAGGCCGTGCGGTGTGGAGGATGAAGGGAACGAGGCCGTACGGTGCGGAGGATGAAGGGAACGAGGCCGTACGGTGAGGAGGATGAAGGGAACGAGGCCGTACGGTGTGGAGGATGAAGAGACGAGGCCGTGCAATGAGGAGGATTGATGGAAGAAGGCTGTATAGACAATGGGGACAATAAGCAGAAAGAATAAAAATGTCTGCAAAGAATATGGTTGTCTATCAGCAGGGTTTGTGTTACCACCATCCAGGCCTCATTGTGGTCCTAAAGATTGGAGCATGTCACCATTACCATCTACATTTTTGGACAGAAGCCCCCCCCCCCCCCCCATAGGTCCATTCATTGAAGAGAGAACATGCTGCCCCACCATTTAACAGACAAAAATTATTCCAAAAATGTATAAGTTCTCTATTACTGACTGCAGAAATCTTCCAGCACGCGGACCATTCCCTGCACCATATGTGAGCACCTTCTGTTGGCAGAATTCACTTATTTGGACATTTTTTGGGATCTCTTTGTGGTAATCTGTGAAGGATCTGGTCTTGTGTGGCCGAGTCATGAAGCTGGAGGGTGTCAGTGACCCCCCCCCCACCCCTCCTATAAATAGCAATCAGATCTCCCATCAATACCGCAAAGGCTGTAAAAGTGGCCGAACCTGACCAATTACAGCAATTAAACCTTTTCATGACGTCTTCTCCATTCCTCACCTGTCTGTCCTCGGGGCACTTCGAGAAGTCTTTATAAATCTGTATCCTTCACAACATTACATCTTCTACTCAGACGGGCGAGGTCCCCGAGTGACGTTACTTCATCATCGGGACATCTGTGTGTGTGTAGGGGGGGGGGGCTTCAGGAAGAATTGTATCTTCTTCTGGCCAATCATTGGAGACCATCAACAGATGAAGAACCAAGGGAAGGAGCCAGAATCTGGCCGTGTTCTACAAAGAGGGCCAACAAAATGCCGTGACCCCAATTCAGGGACAGATATTTGGGGGGACGAGTCCTCTGACCATATTCGGGGACAGATATTTGGGGGACGAGTCCTCTGACCATATTCGGGGACAGATATTTTCAGGGATGAGTCCTGTGACCATATTCGGGGACAGATATTTTCAGGGATGAGTCCTCTGACCATATTCCGGGACAGATATTTGAGGGATGAGTCCACTGAACATATTTGGGGACAGATATTTGGGGGACGAATCCTCCGACCATATTCGGGGACGAATCCTCTGACCATAACTGGGGACAGATATTTTCAGGGACGAGTCCTCTGACCATATTCGGGGGAGGAGTCCTTTGACCATATTCGGGGACAGATATTTGGGGGACGAGTCCTCTGACCATATTCAGGGACAGATATTTGGGGGGACGGGTCTTCTGACCATATTCGGGGACGGATATTTGGGGGACGAGTCCTCTGGCCATATTCGGGGACAGATATTTGGGGGACGAGTCCTCTGACCATATTCGGGGACAGATATTTGGGGGACGAGTCCTCTGACCATATTCGGGGACAGATATTTTCAGGGATGAGTCCTGTGACCATATTCGGGGACAGATATTTTCAGGGATGAGTCCTCTGACCATATTCCGGGACAGATATTTGAGGGATGAGTCCACTGAACATATTTGGGGACAGATATTTGGGGGACGAATCCTCCGACCATATTCGGGGACGAATCCTCTGACCATAACTGGGGACAGATATTTTCAGGGACGAGTCCTCTGACCATATTCGGGGGAGGAGTCCTTTGACCATATTCGGGGACAGATATTTGGGGGACGAGTCCTCTGACCATATTCAGGGACAGATATTTGGGGGGACGGGTCTTCTGACCATATTCGGGGACGGATATTTGGGGGACGAGTCCTCTGGCCATATTCGGGGACAGATATTTGGGGGGCGAGTCCTCTGACCATATTCTGGGATGGATATTTGGGGGACAAGTCCTCTGGCCATATTCGGGGACAGGTATCTTTAGGGACGAGTCCTCTGACCAATTCGGGGACAGATATTTGGGGGACGAGTCCTCTGACCATATTCGGGGACAGGTATTTTTAGGGACGAGTCCTCTGACCATATTCGGGGACAGATATTTGGGGTGACGAGTCCTCTGACCATATTCTGGGATGGATATTTGGGGGACGAGTCCTCTGGCCATATTCTGGGATGGATATTTGGGGGGACGAGTCCTCTGGCCATATTCGGGGACAGGTATCTTTACGGACGAGTCCTCTGACCATATTCTGGGATGGATATTTGGGGGACGAGTCCTCTGGCCATATTCGGGGACAGGTATCTTTAGGGACGAGTCCTCTGACCAATTCGGGGACAGATATTTGGGGGACGAGTCCTCTGACCATATTCGGGGACAGGTATTTTTAGGGACGAGTCCTCTGACCATATTCGGGGACAGATATTTGGGGTGACGAGTCCTCTGACCATATTCTGGGATGGATATTTGGGGGACGAGTCCTCTGGCCATATTCTGGGATGGATATTTGGGGGGACGAGTCCTCTGGCCATATTCGGGGACAGGTATCTTTACGGACGAGTCCTCTGACCATATTCTGGGATGGATATTTGGGGGACGAGTCCTCTGGCCATATTCGGGGACAGGTATCTTTAGGGACGAGTTCTCTAAACATATTCGGGGACAGATATTTTGGGGACGAGTCCTCTGACCATATTCGAGGACAGGTATCTTTAGGGACGAGTCCTCTGACCATATTCAGGGACAGATATTTGGGGGGACGAGTCCTCTGGCCATATTCTGGGATGGATATTTGGGGGACGAATCCTCTGGCCATATTCTGGGATGGATATTTGGGGGACGAGTCCTCTGGCCATATTCTGGGATGGATATTTGGGGGACGAGTCCTCTGACCATATTCTGGGATGGATATTTGGGGGACGAGTCCTCTGACCATATTCTGGGATGGATATTTGGGGGACGAGTCCTCTGGGCATATTCTAGGATGGATATTTGGGGGACGAGTCCTCTGGCCATATCCTGGGATGGATATTTGGGGGACGAGTCCTCTGGGCATATTCTAGGATGGATATTTGGGGGACGAGTCCTCTGGCCATATCCTGGGATGGATATTTGGGGGACGAGTCCTCTGGCCATATTCGGGGACAGGTATCTTTAGGGACGAGTTCTCTGACCATATTCAGGGACAGATATTTGGGGGACGAGTCCTCTGACCATATTCGGGGACAGGTATCTTTAGGGACGAGTCCTCTGACCATATTCTGGGATGGATATTTGGGGCGACGAGTCCTCTGGCCATATTCTGGGATGGATATTTGGGGGACGAGTCCTCTGGCCATATTCTGGGATAGATATTTGGGGGACGAGTCCTCTGACCATATTCTGGGATGGATATTTGGGGGGACGAGTCCTCTGACCATATTTTGGGATGGATATTTGGGGGACGAGTCCTCTGGCCATATTCTGGGATGGATATTTGGGGGACGAGTCCTCTGGCCATATTCTGGGATGGATATTTGGGGGACGAGTCCTCTGGCCATATTCGGGGACAGGTATCTTTAGGGACGAGTTCTCTGACCATATTCGGGGACAGATATTTGGGGGACGAGTCCTCTGACCATATTCGGGGACAGGTATCTTTAGTGACGAGTCCTCTGACCATATTCTGGGATGGATATTTGGGGGACGAGTCCTCTGCCATATTCTTGGATGGATATTTGGGCGACGAGTCCTCTGGCCATATTCTGGGATGGATATTTGGGGGACGAGTCCTTTGGCCATATTCGGGGACAGATATTTGGGGGACGAGTCCTCTGGCCATATCCTGGGATGGATATTTGGGGGACGAGTCCTCTGGCCATATTCTGGGATGGATATTTGGGGGACGAGTCCTCTGGCCATATTCTGGGATGGATATTTGGGGGACGAGTCCTCTGACCATATTCTGGGATGGATATTTGGGGGGACGAGTCCTCTGACCATATTCTGGGATGGATATTTGGGGGGACGAGTCCTCTGGCCATATTCGGGTATGGATATTTGGGGGACGAGTCCTCTGGCCATATTCTGGGATGGATATTTGGGGGACGAGTCCTCTGGCCATATTCGGGGATGGATATTTGGGGGACGAGTCCTCTGGCCATATTCTAGGATGGATATTTGGGGGACGAGTCCTCTGGCCATATTCGGGGACAGGTATTTTTAAGGACGAGTCCTCTGGCAATATTCTAGGATGGATATTTGGGGGACGAGTCCTCTGGCCATATTCGGCGACAGATATTTGGGGGACGAGTCCTCTGACCATATTCTGGGATGGATATTTGGGGGACGAGTCCTCTGGCCATATTCGGGGATGGATATTTGGGGGACGAGTCCTCTGGCTATATTCTGGGATGGATATTTGGGGGACGAGTCCTCTGACCATATTCGGGGTCAGATATTTAGGGGACGAGTCCTCTGGCTATATTCTGGGATGGATATTTGGGGGACGAGTCCTCTGACCATATTCGGGGACAGATATTTGGGGGACGAGTCCTCTGGCCATATTCGGGGATGGATATTTGGGGGACGAGTCCTCTGGCCATATTCTGGGATGAATATTTGGGGGACGAGTCCTCTGGCCATATTCTGGGATGGATATTTGGGGGGACGAGTCCTCTGGCCATATTCGGGGACAGATGATATTTGGGGGAAGAGTCCTCTGGCCATATTCTGGGATGGAAATTTGGGGGACGAGTCCTCTGGCCATATTCTAGGATGGATATTTGGGGGACGAGTCCTCTGGCCATATTCTGGGATGGATATTTGGGGGACGAGTCCTCTGGCCATATTCTGGGATGGATATTTGGGGGACGAGTCCTCTGACCATATTCTGGGATGGATATTTGGGGGGATGAGTCCTCTGGCCATATTCGGGGACAGATATTTGGGGGAAGAGTCCTCTGGCCATATTCTGGGATGGATATTTGGGGGGACGAGTCCTCTGGCCATATTCGGGGACAGATATTTGGGGGAAGAGTCCTCTGGCCATATTCTGGGATGGATATTTGGGGGACGAGTCCTCTGGCCATATTCTGGGATGGATATTTGGGGGACGAGTCCTCTGGCCATATTCGGGGACAGATATTTGGGGGACGACTTCTCTAGCCATATTCTGGGATGGATATTTGGGGGACGAGTCCTCTGGCCATATTCTGGGATGGATATTTGGGGGACGAGTCCTCTGGCCATATTCTGGGATGGATATTTGGGGGATGAGTCCTCTGGCCATATTCTGGGATGGATATTTGGGGGACGAGTCCTCTGACCATATTCTGGGAGGGATATTTGGGGGACGAGTCCTCTAGCCATATTCTGGGATGGATATTTGGGGGACGAGTCCTCTGGCCATATTCTGGGATGGATATTTGGGGGAAGAGTCCTCTGGCCATATTCGGGGATGGATATTTGGGGGACGAGTCCTCTGGCCATATTCTGGGATGGATATTTGGGGGACGAGTCCTCTGACCATATTCTGGGATGGATATTTGGGGGACGAGTCCTCTGGCCATATTCTAGGATGGATATTTGGGGGACGAGTCCTCTGGCCATATTCGGGGTCAGATATTTGGGGGACGAGTCCTCTGACCATATTCGGGGACAGATATTTGGGGGAAGAGTCCTCTGGCCATATTCTGGGATGGATATTTGGGGGACGAGTCCTCTGGCCATATTCGGGGACAGATATTTGGGGGACGACTTCTCTAGCCATATTCTGGGATGGATATTTGGGGGACGAGTCCTCTGGCCATATTCTGGGATGGATATTTGGGGGACGAGTCCTCTGGCCATATTCTGGGATGGATATTTGGGGGATGAGTCCTCTGGCCATATTCTGGGATGGATATTTGGGGGACGAGTCCTCTGACCATATTCTGGGAGGGATATTTGGGGGACGAGTCCTCTAGCCATATTCTGGGATGGATATTTGGGGGACGAGTCCTCTGGCCATATTCGGGGATGGATATTTGGGGGAAGAGTCCTCTGGCCATATTCTGGGATGGATATTTGGGGGACGAGTCCTCTGGCCATATTCGGGGATGGATATTTGGGGGACGAGTCCTCTGGCCATATTCTGGGATGGATATTTGGGGGACGAGTCCTCTGACCATATTCGGGGATGGATATTTGGGGGAAGAGTCCTCTGGCCATATTCTGGGATGGATATTTGGGGGACGAGTCCTCTGGCCATATTCGGGGATGGATATTTGGGGGACGAGTCCTCTGACCATATTCTGGGATGGATATTTGGGGGACGAATCCTCTGGCCATATTCTGGGATGGATATTTGGGGGACGAGTCCTCTGACCATATTCTGGGATGGATATTTGGGGGACGAGTCCTCTGACCATATTCTGGGATGGATATTTGGGGGACGAGTCCTCTGACCATATTCTGGGATGGATATTTGGGGGACGAGTCCTCTGACCATATTCTGGGATGGATAGTTGGGGGACGAGTGCTCTGGCCATATTCGGGGACAGATATTTGGGGGAAGAGTCCTCTGGCCATATTCTGGGATGGATATTTGGGGGACGAGTGCTCTGGCCATATTCGGGGACAGATATTTGGGGGAAGAGTCCTCTGGCCATATTCTGGGATGGATATTTGGGGGACGAGTGCTCTGGCCATATTCGGGGACAGATATTTGGGGGAAGAGTCCTCTGGCCATATTCTGGGATGGATATTTGGGGGACGAGTCCTCTGGCCATATTCTAGGATGGATATTTGGGGGACGAGTCCTCTGGCCATATTCGGGATGGATATTTGGGGGACGAGTCCTCTGGCCATATTCTGGGATGGATATTTGGGGGATGAGTCCTCTGACCATATTCGGGGATGGATATTTGGGGGAAGAGTCCTCTGGCCATATTCTGGGATGGATATTTGGGGGACGAGTCCTCTGGCCATATTCTAGGATGGATATTTGGGGGACGAGTCCTCTGGCCATATTCTAGGATGGATATTTGGGGGACGAGTCCTCTGGCCATATTCGGGGACAGATATTTGGGGGACGAGTCCTCTGGCCATATTCGGGGACAGATATTTGGGGGAAGAGTCCTCTGGCCATATTCTGGGATGGATATTTGAGGGACGAGTCCTCTAGCCATATTCTGGGTTGGATATTTGGGGGACGAGTCCTCTGGCCATATTCGGGGATGGATATTTGGGGGACGAGTCCTCTGGCCATATTCTGGGATGGATATTTGGGGGACGAGTCCTCTGACCATATTCTGGGATGGATATTTGGGGGACGAGTCCTCTGGCCATATTCGGGGACAGAGATTTGGGGGGAAGAGTCCTCTGGCCATATTCTGGGATGGATATTTGGGGGACGAGTCCTCTGGCCATATTCTAGGATGGATATTTGGGGGACGAGTCCTCTGGCCATATTCGGGGATGGATATTTGGGGGACGAGTCCTCTGACCATATTCTGGGATGGATATTTGGGGGACGAGTCCTCTGGCCATATTTTGGGATGGATATTTGGGGGACGAGTCCTCTGACCATATTCTGGGATGGATATTTGGGGGACGAGTCCTCTGGCCATATTCTAGGATGGATATTTGGGGGACGAGTCCTCTGGCCATATTCGGGGACAGATATTTGGGGGAAGAGTCCTCTGACCCGGGGCATTAGGTCAGTGACCCGATTCGAGGAGGACAAGATGGAAGAAGAATGAAGCCGGCCAGGAGCGGTGGGGGGGTGGGGGAGATGCAGAGCGCAGACGGAGATAAGTAGCAATCAGCGGAGCAAGAATGTGAGAGGAAGGTGTCAATTAATAATTCAATAAACATGGAGAAGAATCAGAGAGGGAAGGAGGCCGGGAGCCCAGAACTCAGGTGGTAAATGAGGCCAGGAGATATTGAGACGCTGCTGACATCTCATCCAGACACCGTCCCGCCAGGACGCCATCCAACGTCACCGCCTCTCCGCATGGAATAGGACGAGGACCAACCACAGGCTGCCTGTCATGGAGGGCGCACCGTCCACGCCACGGGCTGACTGAGTGTGACGGCTGCGAGCTGAAAAAAGCGTTACAAGGAAAACGCGCCATAATCACCCCGCAAAGCCACCCACCCGTGTGCCACCACTGCTATTCAACCCCGGGGGCCACCATAGACAGGCAGATCTCTGAAATCTGCTCCCAGCACATCCCAGGGAAGAGAGATCATCAGTGACTCCTGATTGGCTCCTGGGGATTGTCAGCATGCTGGAAAATATCTGCAAACAGCAAATTATTGCTGGGAAAAGAATCACTTTATGGTTTACGGTCCTCAGGGGTGGTCCAATCAAGTGGGCGGTTCTATAGAGCCACTATGAGCAACTTTCAATGGGCAAGTGAACCACTATGGAGCAGACAATCAGAATCTAGTGTCTATTACATAGCAGCCAGTTAAAATCCAGTATCAGATCAGTATTAGAGTGTAAGCTCCTCTGTACACAGTCTGATGTGACTGTGGGGGGGAGGGGACATTAGAGTGTAAGCTCCGCTGTACTCTGTGTGATTCGCTCAGTGATCTCTGTACAGCACTGCGGTATATGTCAGCGCTATATAAATGAGTAAAATCAATCGATCAATCAATAAGACATTTGCCTGTTAATGATGCGGACGGCAGCAGTGCTCTTTGCCGACACATGATTGGCCAGACAGGCGGTGGATGCTGAGCACACAGATTGGACAGGATGATGAATGACTCTTTATTGACCGACCTTCCATTACCTTCTCCATCATTGGAATGCGTAACACAGACTGACCGGTCTCCCTCCGGTGCCCGCTGACCTCTGACCCGGCCAGACTGCGGCGGCAAGAAGTGACGGGAAGGGGCAGTCAGGTTCAGGTGAGGCTGGATCTCTGTAAGAAGAACAATTATTAATCAGAAGTGGTGACCAGCATGCTGGACAATATCCGGAACTGAGACCTTTGTCCTCTCTGATCAGATATTACCCAGCATGCTGGACAATAACCGGAACCGAGACCTTTGTCCTCTCTGTACCCTTATCTCTCTGATCAGATATTACCCAGCATGCTGGACAATAACCAAAACTGAGACCTTTGTCCTCTCTGTACCCTTATCATCTCTCTGATCAGATATTACCCAGCATGCTGGACAATAACCGGAACTGAGACCTTTGTCCCTTCTGTACCCTTATCTCTCTGATCAGATATTACCCAGCATGCTGGACAATAAACGGAACTGAGACCTTTGTCCTCTCTGTATCCTTATCATCTCTCTGATCAGATATTACCCAGCATGCTGGACAATAACCGGAACTGAGACCTTTGTCCTCTCTGTACCCTTATCATCTCTCTGATCAGATATTACCCAGCATGCTGGACAATAACCGGAACTGAGACGTTTGTCCTCTCTGTACCCGTATCATCCCTCTGATCAGATATTACCCAGCATGCTGGACAATAACCGGAACTGAGACCTTTGTCCTCTCTGTACCCTTATCATCTCTCTGATCAGATATTACCCAGCATGCTGGAAAATAACCGGAACTGAGACCTTTGTCCCTTCGGTACACTTATCATCCCTCTGATCAGATATTACCCAGCATGCTGGACAATAACCGGAACTGAGACCTTTGTCCTCTCTGTACCCTTATCTCTCTGATCAGATATTACCCAGCATGCTGGACAATAACCGGAACTGAGACCTTTGTCCCCTCTGTACCCTTATCATCTCTGATCAGATATTACCCAACATGCTGGACAATAACCGGAACTGAGACCTTTGTCCTCTCTGTACCCTTATCATCTCTCTGATCAGATATTACCCAGCATGCTGGACAATAACCGGAATTGAGACCTTTGTCCTCTCTGTACCCTTATCTCTCTGATCAGATATTACCCAGCATGCTGGACAATAACCGGAACTGAGACCTTTGTCCTCTCTGTAACCTTATATCTCTATTATCAGATATTACCCAGCATGCTGGACAATAACCGGAACTGAGACCTTTGTCCTCTCTGTACCCTTATGTCTCTGATCAGATATTACCCATCATGCTGGACAATAACTGGAACTGAGACCTTTGTCCTCTCTGTACCCTTATCTCTCTGATCAGATATTACCCAGCATGCTGGACAATAACCGGAACTGAGACCTTTGTCCCATCTGTACCCTTATCATCTCTCTGATCAGATATTACCCAGCATGCTGGACAATAACCGGAACTGAGACCTTTGTCCTCTCTGTACCCTTATCATCCCTCTGATCAGATATTACCCAGCATGCTGGACAATAACCGGAACTGAGACCTTTGTCCCTTCTGTACCCTTATCTCTCTGATCAGATATTACCCAGCATGCTGGACAATAACCGGAACTGAGACCTTTGTCCTTTGTCCTCTCTGTACCCTTATCATCTCTCTGATCAGATATTACCCAGCATGCTGGACAATAACCGGAACTGAGACCTTTGTCCTCTCTGTATCCTTATCATCTCTCTGATCAGATATTACCCAGCATGCTGGACAATAACCGAAACTGAGACCTTTGTCCCCTCTGTACCCTTATCTCTCTGATCAGATATTACCCAGCATGCTGGACAATAACCGGAACTGAGACCTTTGTCCTCTCTGTACCCTTATCTCTCTGATCAGATATTACCCAGCATGCTGGACAATAACCGGAACTGAGACCTATGTCCTCTCTGTACCCGTATCATCCCTCTGATCAGATATTACCCAGCATGCTGGACAATAACCGGAACTGAGACCTTTGTCCCTTCTGTACCCTTATCTCTCTGATCAGATATTACCCAGCATGCTGGACAATAACCGGAACTGAGACCTTTGTCCTCTCTGTACCCTTATCATCTCTCTGATCAGATATTACCCAGCATGCTGGACAATAACCGGAACTGAGACCTTTGTCCCTTCTGTACCCTTATCTCTCTGATCAGATATTACCCAGCATGCTGGACAATAACCGGAACTGAGACCTTTGTCCTCTCTGTACCCTTATCATCCCTCTAATCAGATATTACCCAGCATGCTGGACAATAACCGGAACTGAGACCTTTGTCCTCTCTGTACCCTTATCATCCCTCTGATCAGATATTACACAGCATGCTGGACAATAACCGGAACTGAGACCTTTGTCCCCTCTGTACCCTTATCATCCCTCTGATCAGATATTACCCAGCATGCTGGACAATAACCGGAACTGAGACCTTTGTCCCCTCTGTACCCTTATCTCTCTGATCAGATATTACCCAGCATGCTGGACAATAACCGGAACTGAGACCTTTGTCCTCTCTGTACCCTTATCATCTCTCTGATCAGATATTACCCAGCATGCTGGACAATAACCGGAACTGAGACCTTTGTCCTCTCTGTACCCTTATCTCTCTGATCAGATATTACCCAGCATGCTGGACAATAACCGGAACTGAGACCTTTGTCCTCTCTGTACCCTTATCTCTCTGATCAGATATTACCCAGCATGCTGGACAATAACCGGAACTGAGACCTTTGTCCCCTCTGTACCCTTATCATCCCTCTGATCAGATATTACCCTGCATGCTGGACAATAACCGGAACCGAGACCTTTGTCCTCTCTGTACCCTTATCTCTCTGATCAGATATTACCCAGCATGCTGGACAATAACTGGAACTGAGACCTTTGTCCTCTCTGTACCCTTATCTCTCTGATCAGATATTACCCAGCATGCTGGTCAATAACCGGAACCGAGACCTTTGTCCTCTCTGTACCCTTATCTCTCTGATCAGATATTACCCAGCATGCTGGACAATAACTGGAACTGAGACCTTTGTCCTCTCTGTACCCTTATCATCTCTCTGATCAGATATTACCCAGCATGCTGGAAAATAACCGGAACTGAGACCTTTGTCCCTTCTGTACACTTATCATCTCTCTGATCAGATATTACCCAGCATGCTGGACAATAACCGGAACTGAGACCTTTGTCCTCTCTGTACCCTTATCTCTCTGATCAGATATTACCCAGCATGCTGGACAATAACCGGAACTGAGACCTTTGTCCCCTCTGTACCCTTATCATCCCTCTGATCAGATATTACCCTGCATGCTGGACAATAACCGGAACCGAGACCTTTGTCCTCTCTGTACCCTTATCTCTCTGATCAGATATTACCCAGCATGCTGGACAATAACTGGAACTGAGACCTTTGTCCTCTCTGTACCCTTATCTCTCTGATCAGATATTACCCAGCATGCTGGTCAATAACCGGAACCGAGACCTTTGTCCTCTCTGTACCCTTATCTCTCTGATCAGATATTACCCAGCATGCTGGACAACAACCGGAACTGAGACCTTTGTCCTCTCTGTACCCTTATCATCTCTCTGATCAGATATTACCCAGCATGCTGGACAATAACCGGAACTGAGACCTTTGTCCTCTCTGTACCCTTATCATCTCTCTGATCAGATATTACCCAGCATGCTGGACAATAACCGGAACTGAGACCTTTGTCCCCTCTGTACCCTTATCTCTCTGATCAGATATTACCCAGCATGCTGGACAATAACCGGAACTGACACCTTTGTCCCCTCTGTACCCTTATCATCTCTCTGATCAGATATTACCCAGCATGCTGGACAATAACCGGAACTGAGACCTTTGTCCTCTCTGTACCCTTATCATCCCTCTGATCAGATATTACCCAGCATGCTGGACAATAACCGGAACTGAGACCTTTGTCCTCTCTGTACCCTTATCATCCCTCTGATCAGATATTACCCAGCATGCTGGACAATAACCGGAACTGAGACCTTTGTCCTCTCTGTACCCTTATCTCTCTGATCAGATATTACCCAGCATGCTGGACAATAACCGGAACTGAGACCTTTGTCCTCTCTGTACCCTTATCTCTCTGATCAGATATTACCCAGCATGCTGGACAATAACCGAAACTGAGACCTTTGTCCCCTCTGTACCCTTATCTCTCTGATCAGATATTACCCAGCATGCTGGACAATAACCGAAACTGAGACCTTTGTCCCCTCTGTACCCTTATCATCCCTCTGATCAGATATTACCCAGCATGCTGGACAATAACCGGAACTGAGACCTTTGTCTTCTCTGTACCCTTATCATCCCTCTGATCAGATATTACCCAGCATGCTGGACAATAACCGGAACTGAGACCTTTGTCCTCTCTGTACCCTTATCATCCCTCTGATCAGATATTACCCAGCATGCTGGACAATAACCGGAACTGAGACCTTTGTCCTCTCTGTACCCTTATCATCTCTCTGATCAGATATTACCCAGCATGCTGGACAATAACCGGAACTGAGACCTTTGTCCCCTCTGTACCCTTATCTCTCTGATCAGATATTACCCAGCATGCTGGACAATAACCGGAACTGAGACCTTTGTCCCCTCTGTACCCTTATCATCTCTCTGATCAGATATTACCCAGCATGCTGGACAATAACCGGAACTGAGACCTTTGTCCTCTCTGTACCCTTATCACCCTCTGATCAGATATTACCCAGCATGCTGGACAATAACCGGAACTGAGACCTTTGTCCTCTCTGTACCCTTATCATCCCTCTGATCAGATATTACCCAGCATGCTGGACAATAACCGGAACTGAGACCTTTGTCCTCTCTGTACCCTTATCATCCCTCTGATCAGATATTACCCAGCATGCTGGACAATAACCGGAACTGAGACCTTTGTCCTCTCTGTACCCTTATCTCTCTGATCAGATATTACCCAGCATGCTGGACAATAACCGGAACTGAGACCTTTGTCCTCTCTGTACCCTTATCTCTCTGATCAGATATTACCCAGCATGCTGGACAATAACCGAAACTGAGACCTTTGTCCCCTCTGTACCCTTATCATCCCTCTGATTAGATATTACCCAGCATGCTGGACAATAACCGGAACTGAGACCTTTGTCCCCTCTGTACCCTTATCTCTCTGATCAGATATTACCCAGCATGCTGGACAATAACCGAAACTGAGACCTTTGTCCCCTCTGTACCCTTATCATCCCTCTGATCAGATATTACCCAGCATGCTGGACAATAACCGGAACTGAGACCTTTGTCCTCTCTGTACCCTTATCATCCCTCTGATCAGATATTACCCAGCATGCTGGACAATAACCGGAACTGAGACCTTTGTCCTCTCTGTACCCTTATCATCCCTCTGATCAGATATTACCCAGCATGCTGGACAATAACCGGAACTGAGACCTTTGTCCTCTCTGTACCCTTATCATCTCTCTGATCAGATATTACCCAGCATGCTGGACAATAACCGGAACTGAGACCTTTGTCCTCTCTGTACCCTTATCTCTCTGATCAGATATTACCCAGCATGCTGGACAATAACCGGAACCGAGACCTTTGTCCCCTCTGTACCCTTATCATCCCTCTGATCAGATATTACCCAGCATGCTGGACAATAACCGGAACTGAGACCTTTGTCCCCTCTGTACCCTTATCATCTCTCTGATCAGATATTACCCAGCATGCTGGACAATAACCAGAACTGAGACCTTTGTCCTCTCTGTACCCTTATCATCTCTCTGATCAGATATTACCCAGCATGCTGGACAATAACCGGAACTGAGACCTTTGTCCTCTCTGTACCCTTATCTCTCTGATCAGATATTACCCAGCATGCTGGACAATAACCGGAACTGAGACCTTTGTCCTCTCTGTACCCTTATCATCTCTCTGATCAGATATTACCCAGCATGCTGGACAATAACCGGAACTGAGACCTTTGTCCTCTCTGTACCCTTATCATCCCTCTGATCAGATATTACCCAGCATCCTGGACAATAACCGGAACTGAGACCTTTGTCCCCTCTGTACCCTTATCTCTCTGATCAGATATTACCCAGCATGCTGGACAATATCCGGAACTGAGACCTTTGTCCTCTCTGTACCCTTATCTCTCTGACCAGATATTACCCAGCATGCTGGACAATAACCGGAACTGAGACCTTTGTCCTCTCTGTACCCTTATCTCTCTGATCAGATATTACCCAGCATGCTGGACAATATCCGGAACTGAGACCTTTGTCCCTTCTGTACCCTTATCATCCCTCTGATCAGATATTAGCCAGCATGCTGGACAATAACCGGAACTGAGACCTTTGTCCCCTCTGTACCCTTATCTCTCTGATCAGATATTACCCAGCATGCTGGACAATAACCGGAACTGAGACCTTTGTCCCCTCTGTACCCTTATCATCTCTCTGATCAGATATTACCCAGCATGCTGGACAATAACCGGAACTGAGACCTTTGTCCTCTCTGTACCCTTATCACCCTCTGATCAGATATTACCCAGCATGCTGGACAATAACCGGAACTGAGACCTTTGTCCTCTCTGTACCCTTATCATCCCTCTGATCAGATATTACCCAGCATGCTGGACAATAACCGGAACTGAGACCTTTGTCCTCTCTGTACCCTTATCATCCCTCTGATCAGATATTACCCAGCATGCTGGACAATAACCGGAACTGAGACCTTTGTCCTCTCTGTACCCTTATAATCTCTCTGATCAGATATTACCCAGCATGCTGGACAATAACCGGAACTGAGACCTTTGTCCTCTCTGTACCCTTATCATCCCTCTGATCAGATATTACCCAGCATGCTGGACAATAACCGGAACTGAGACCTTTGTCCTCTCTGTACCCTTATCTCTCTGATCAGATATTACCCAGCATGCTGGACAACAACCGGAACTGAGACCTTTGTCCCCTCTGTACCCTTATCTCTCTGATCAGATATTACCCAGCATGCTGGACAATAACCGGAACTGAGACCTTTGTCCCCTCTGTACCCTTATCTCTCTGATCAGATATTACCCAGCATGCTGGACAATAACCGGAACTGAGACCTTTGTCCCCTCTGTACCCTTATCATCCCTCTGATCAGATATTACCCAGCATGCTGGACAATAACCGGAACTGAGACCTTTGTCCCCTCTGTACCCTTATCATCCCTCTGATCAGATATTACCCAGCATGCTGGACAATAACCGGAACTGAGACCTTTGTCCTCTCTGTACCCTTATCATCCCTCTGATCAGATATTACCCAGCATGCTGGACAATAACCGGAACTGAGACCTTTGTCCCCTCTGTACCCTTATCATCCCTCTGATCAGATATTACCCAGCATGCTGGACAATAACCGGAACTGAGACCTTTGTCCCCTCTGTACCCTTATCATCCCTCTGATCAGATATTACCCAGCATGCTGGACAATAACCGGAACTGAGACATTTGTCCCCTCTGTACCCTTATCATCCCTCTGATCAGATATTACCCAGCATGCTGGACAATAACCGGAACTGAGACCTTTGTCCTCTCTGTACCCTTATCATCCCTCTGATCAGATATTACCCAACATGCTGGACAATAACCGGAACTGAGACCTTTGTCCTCTCTGTACCCTTATCACCTCTCTGATCAGATATTACCCAGCATGCTGGACAATAACCGGAACTGAGACCTTTGTCCTCTCTGTACCCTTATCTCTCTGATCAGATATTACCCAGCATGCTGGACAATAACCGGAACTGAGACCTTTGTCCTCTCTGTACCCTTATCTCTCTGATCAGATATTACCCAGCATGCTGGACAATATCCGGAACTGAGACCTTTGTCCCTTCTGTACCCTTATCTCTCTGATCAGATATTACCCAGCATGCTGGACAATAACCGGAACTGAGACCTTTGTCCCCTCTGTACCCTTATCTCTCTGATCAGATATTACCCAGCATGCTGGACAATAACCGGAACTGAGACCTTTGTCCCCTCTGTACCCTTATCATCTCTCTGATCAGATATTACCCAGCATGCTGGACAATAACCGGAACTGAGACCTTTGTCCTCTCTGTACCCTTATCACCCTCTGATCAGATATTACCCAGCATGCTGGACAATAACCGGAACTGAGACCTTTGTCCCCTCTGTACCCTTATCATCCCTCTGATCAGATATTACCCAGCATGCTGGACAATAACCGGAACTGAGACCTTTGTCCTCTCTGTACCCTTATCATTTCTCTGATCAGATATTACCCAGCATGCTGGACAATAACCGGAACTGAGACCTTTGTCCTCTCTGTACCCTTATCTCTCTGATCAGATATTACCCAGCATGCTGGACAATAACCGGAACCGAGACCTTTGTCCCCTCTGTACCCTTATCATCCCTCTGATCAGATATTACCCAGCATGCTGGACAATAACCAGAACTGAGACCTTTGTCCTCTCTGTACCCTTATCATCTCTCTGATCAGATATTACCCAGCATGCTGGACAATAACCGGAACTGAGACCTTTGTCCTCTCTGTACCCTTATCTCTCTGATCAGATATTACCCAGCATGCTGGACAATAACCGGAACTGAGACCTTTGTCCTCTCTGTACCCTTATCATCTCCCTGATCAGATATTACCCAGCATGCTGGACAATAACCGGAACTGAGACCTTTGTCCCCTCTGTACCCTTATCTCTCTGATCAGATATTACCCAGCATGCTGGACAATAACCGGAACTTAGACCTTTGTCCCCTCTGTACCCTTATCATCCCTCTGATCAGATATTACCCAGCATGCTGGACAATAACCGGAACTGAGACCTTTGTCCTCTCTGTACCCTTATCCCTCTGATCAGATATTACCCAGCATGCTGGACAATAACCGGAACTGAGACCTTTGTCCTCTCTGTACCCTTATCATCCCTCTGATCAGATATTACCCAGCATGCTGGACAATAACCGGAACTGAGACCTTTGTCCTCTCTGTACCCTTATCATCTCTCTGATCAGATATTACCCAGCATGCTGGACAATAACCGGAACTGAGACCTTTGTCCTCTCTGTACCCTTATCTCTCTGATCAGATATTACCCAGCATGCTGGACAATAACCGGAACCGAGACCTTTGTCCCCTCTGTACCCTTATCATCCCTCTGATCAGATATTACCCAGCATGCTGGACAATAACCGGAACTGAGACCTTTGTCCTCTCTGTACCCTTATCATCTCTCTGATCAGATATTACCCAGCATGCTGGACAATAACCGGAACTGAGACCTTTGTCCCCTCTGTACCCTTATCATCTCTCTGATCAGATATTACCCAGCATCCTGGACAATAACCGGAACTGAGACCTTTGTCCCCTCTGTACCCTTATCATCCCTCTGATCAGATATTACCCAGCATGCTGGAAAATAACCGGAACTGAGACCTTTGTCCCCTCTGTACACTTATCTCTCTGATCAGATATTACCCAGCATGCTGGACAATAACCGGAACTTAGACCTTTGTCCTCTCTGTACCCTTATCATCCCTCTGATCAGATATTACCCAGCATGCTGGACAATAACCGGAACTGAGACCTTTGTCCCCTCTGTACCCTTATCTCTCTGATCAGATATTACCCAGCATGCTGGACAATATCCGGAACTGAGACCTTTGTCCTCTCTGTACCCTTATCTCTCTGATCAGATATTACCCAGCATGCTGGACAATATCCGGAACTGAGACCTTTGTCCCCTCTGTACCCTTATCATCTCTCTGATCAGATATTACCCAGCATGCTGGACAATAACCGGAACTGAGACCTTTGTCCTCTCTGTACCCTTATCACCCTCTGATCAGATATTACCCAGCATGCTGGACAATAACCGGAACTGAGACCTTTGTCCCCTCTGTACCCTTATCATCCCTCTGATCAGATATTACCCAGCATGCTGGACAATAACCGGAACTGAGACCTTTGTCCTCTCTGTACCCTTATCATCTCTCTGATCAGATATTACCCAGCATGCTGGACAATAACCGGAACTGAGACCTTTGTCCTCTCTGTACCCTTATCTCTCTGATCAGATATTACCCAGCATGCTGGACAATAACCGGAACCGAGACCTTTGTCCCCTCTGTACCCTTATCATCCCTCTGATCAGATATTACCCAGCATGCTGGACAATAACCAGAACTGAGACCTTTGTCCTCTCTGTACCCTTATCATCTCTCTGATCAGATATTACCCAGCATGCTGGACAATAACCGGAACTGAGACCTTTGTCCTCTCTGTACCCTTATCTCTCTGATCAGATATTACCCAGCATGCTGGACAATAACCGGAACTGAGACCTTTGTCCTCTCTGTACCCTTATCATCTCCCTGATCAGATATTACCCAGCATGCTGGACAATAACCGGAACTGAGACCTTTGTCCCCTCTGTACCCTTATCTCTCTGATCAGATATTACCCAGCATGCTGGACAATAACCGGAACTTAGACCTTTGTCCCCTCTGTACCCTTATCATCCCTCTGATCAGATATTACCCAGCATGCTGGACAATAACCGGAACTGAGACCTTTGTCCTCTCTGTACCCTTATCCCTCTGATCAGATATTACCCAGCATGCTGGACAATAACCGGAACTGAGACCTTTGTCCTCTCTGTACCCTTATCATCCCTCTGATCAGATATTACCCAGCATGCTGGACAATAACCGGAACTGAGACCTTTGTCCTCTCTGTACCCTTATCATCTCTCTGATCAGATATTACCCAGCATGCTGGACAATAACCGGAACTGAGACCTTTGTCCTCTCTGTACCCTTATCTCTCTGATCAGATATTACCCAGCATGCTGGACAATAACCGGAACCGAGACCTTTGTCCCCTCTGTACCCTTATCATCCCTCTGATCAGATATTACCCAGCATGCTGGACAATAACCGGAACTGAGACCTTTGTCCTCTCTGTACCCTTATCATCTCTCTGATCAGATATTACCCAGCATGCTGGACAATAACCGGAACTGAGACCTTTGTCCCCTCTGTACCCTTATCATCTCTCTGATCAGATATTACCCAGCATCCTGGACAATAACCGGAACTGAGACCTTTGTCCCCTCTGTACCCTTATCATCCCTCTGATCAGATATTACCCAGCATGCTGGAAAATAACCGGAACTGAGACCTTTGTCCCCTCTGTACACTTATCTCTCTGATCAGATATTACCCAGCATGCTGGACAATAACCGGAACTTAGACCTTTGTCCTCTCTGTACCCTTATCATCCCTCTGATCAGATATTACCCAGCATGCTGGACAATAACCGGAACTGAGACCTTTGTCCCCTCTGTACCCTTATCTCTCTGATCAGATATTACCCAGCATGCTGGACAATATCCGGAACTGAGACCTTTGTCCTCTCTGTACCCTTATCTCTCTGATCAGATATTACCCAGCATGCTGGACAATATCCGGAACTGAGACCTTTGTCCCTTCTGTACCCTTATCATCCCTCTGATCAGATATTACCCAGCATGCTGGACAATAACCGGAACTGAGACCTTTGTCCCCTCTGTACCCTTATCTCTCTAATCAGATATTACCCAGCATGCTGGACAATAACCGGAACTGAGACCTTTGTCCCCTCTGTACCCTTATCATCTCTCTGATCAGATATTACCCAGCATGCTGGACAATAACCGGAACTGAGACCTTTGTCCTCTCTGTACCCTTATCACCCTCTGATCAGATATTACCCAGCATGCTGGACAATAACCGGAACTGAGACCTTTGTCCTCTCTGTACCCTTATCATCCCTCTGATCAGATATTACCCAGCATGCTGGACAATAACCGGAACTGAGACCTTTGTCCTCTCTGTACCCTTATCATCCCTCTGATCAGATATTACCCAGCATGCTGGACAATAACCGGAACTGAGACCTTTGTCCTCTCTGTACCCTTATCATCCCTCTGATCAGATATTACCCAGCATGCTGGACAATAACCGGAACTGAGACTTTTGTCCTCTCTGTACCCTTATCATCTCTCTGATCAGATATTACCCAGCATGCTGGACAATAACCGGAACTGAGACCTTTGTCCCCTCTGTACCCTTATCATCTCTCTGATCAGATATTACCCAGCATGCTGGACAATAACCGGAACTGAGACCTTTGTCCCCTCTGTACACTTATCATCCCTCTGATCAGATATTACCCAGCATGCTGGACAATAACCGGAACTGAGACCTTTGTCCTCTCTGTACCCTTATCATCCCTCTGATCAGATATTACCCAGCATGCTGGACAATAACCGGAACTGAGACCTTTGTCCCCTCTGTACCCTTATCTCTCTGATCAGATATTACCCAGCATGCTGGACAATAACCGGAACTGAGACCTTTGTCCCCTCTGTACCCTTATCTCTCTGATCAGATATTACCGAGCATGCTGGACAATAACCGAAACTGAGACCTTTGTCCCCTCTGTACCCTTATCATCCCTCTGATCAGATATTACCCAGCATGCTGGACAATAACCAGAACTGAGACCTTTGTCCCCTCTGTACCCTTATCTCTCTGATCAGATATTACCCAGCATGCTGGACAATAACCGGAACTGAGACCTTTGTCCTCTCTGTACCCTTATCATCCCTCTGATCAGATATTACCCAGCATGCTGGACAATAACCGGAACTGAGACCTTTGTCCTCTCTGTACCCTTATCATCCCTCTGATCAGATATTACCCAGCATGCTGGACAATAACCGGAACTGAGACCTTTGTCCTCTCTGTACCCTTATCATCTCTCTGATCAGATATTACCCAGCATGCTGGACAATAACCGGAACTGAGACCTTTGTCCTCTCTGTACCCTTATCTCTCTGATCAGATATTACCCAGCATGCTGGACAATAACCGGAACCGAGACCTTTGTCCCCTCTGTACCCTTATCATCCCTCTGATCAGATATTACCCAGCATGCTGGACAATAACCGGAACTGAGACCTTTGTCCCCTCTGTACCCTTATCATCTCTCTGATCAGATATTACCCAGCATGCTGGACAATAACCAGAACTGAGACCTTTGTCCTCTCTGTACCCTTATCATCTCTCTGATCAGATATTACCCAGCATGCTGGACAATAACCGGAACTGAGACCTTTGTCCTCTCTGTACCCTTATCTCTCTGATCAGATATTACCCAGCATGCTGGACAATATCCGGAACTGAGACCTTTGTCCCTTCTGTACCCTTATCATCCCTCTGATCAGATATTAGCCAGCATGCTGGACAATAACCGGAACTGAGACCTTTGTCCCCTCTGTACCCTTATCTCTCTGATCAGATATTACCCAGCATGCTGGACAATAACCGGAACTGAGACCTTTGTCCCCTCTGTACCCTTATCATCTCTCTGATCAGATATTACCCAGCATGCTGGACAATAACCGGAACTGAGACCTTTGTCCTCTCTGTACCCTTATCACCCTCTGATCAGATATTACCCAGCATGCTGGACAATAACCGGAACTGAGACCTTTGTCCTCTCTGTACCCTTATCATCCCTCTGATCAGATATTACCCAGCATGCTGGACAATAACCGGAACTGAGACCTTTGTCCTCTCTGTACCCTTATCATCCCTCTGATCAGATATTACCCAGCATGCTGGACAATAACCGGAACTGAGACCTTTGTCCTCTCTGTACCCTTATAATCTCTCTGATCAGATATTACCCAGCATGCTGGACAATAACCGGAACTGAGACCTTTGTCCTCTCTGTACCCTTATCATCCCTCTGATCAGATATTACCCAGCATGCTGGACAATAACCGGAACTGAGACCTTTGTCCTCTCTGTACCCTTATCTCTCTGATCAGATATTACCCAGCATGCTGGACAACAACCGGAACTGAGACCTTTGTCCCCTCTGTACCCTTATCTCTCTGATCAGATATTACCCAGCATGCTGGACAATAACCGGAACTGAGACCTTTGTCCCCTCTGTACCCTTATCTCTCTGATCAGATATTACCCAGCATGCTGGACAATAACCGGAACTGAGACCTTTGTCCCCTCTGTACCCTTATCATCCCTCTGATCAGATATTACCCAGCATGCTGGACAATAACCGGAACTGAGACCTTTGTCCCCTCTGTACCCTTATCATCCCTCTGATCAGATATTACCCAGCATGCTGGACAATAACCGGAACTGAGACCTTTGTCCTCTCTGTACCCTTATCATCCCTCTGATCAGATATTACCCAGCATGCTGGACAATAACCGGAACTGAGACCTTTGTCCCCTCTGTACCCTTATCATCCCTCTGATCAGATATTACCCAGCATGCTGGACAATAACCGGAACTGAGACCTTTGTCCCCTCTGTACCCTTATCATCCCTCTGATCAGATATTACCCAGCATGCTGGACAATAACCGGAACTGAGACATTTGTCCCCTCTGTACCCTTATCATCCCTCTGATCAGATATTACCCAGCATGCTGGACAATAACCGGAACTGAGACCTTTGTCCTCTCTGTACCCTTATCATCCCTCTGATCAGATATTACCCAACATGCTGGACAATAACCGGAACTGAGACCTTTGTCCTCTCTGTACCCTTATCACCTCTCTGATCAGATATTACCCAGCATGCTGGACAATAACCGGAACTGAGACCTTTGTCCTCTCTGTACCCTTATCTCTCTGATCAGATATTACCCAGCATGCTGGACAATAACCGGAACTGAGACCTTTGTCCTCTCTGTACCCTTATCTCTCTGATCAGATATTACCCAGCATGCTGGACAATATCCGGAACTGAGACCTTTGTCCCTTCTGTACCCTTATCTCTCTGATCAGATATTACCCAGCATGCTGGACAATAACCGGAACTGAGACCTTTGTCCCCTCTGTACCCTTATCTCTCTGATCAGATATTACCCAGCATGCTGGACAATAACCGGAACTGAGACCTTTGTCCCCTCTGTACCCTTATCATCTCTCTGATCAGATATTACCCAGCATGCTGGACAATAACCGGAACTGAGACCTTTGTCCTCTCTGTACCCTTATCACCCTCTGATCAGATATTACCCAGCATGCTGGACAATAACCGGAACTGAGACCTTTGTCCCCTCTGTACCCTTATCATCCCTCTGATCAGATATTACCCAGCATGCTGGACAATAACCGGAACTGAGACCTTTGTCCTCTCTGTACCCTTATCATCTCTCTGATCAGATATTACCCAGCATGCTGGACAATAACCGGAACTGAGACCTTTGTCCTCTCTGTACCCTTATCTCTCTGATCAGATATTACCCAGCATGCTGGACAATAACCGGAACCGAGACCTTTGTCCCCTCTGTACCCTTATCATCCCTCTGATCAGATATTACCCAGCATGCTGGACAATAACCAGAACTGAGACCTTTGTCCTCTCTGTACCCTTATCATCTCTCTGATCAGATATTACCCAGCATGCTGGACAATAACCGGAACTGAGACCTTTGTCCTCTCTGTACCCTTATCTCTCTGATCAGATATTACCCAGCATGCTGGACAATAACCGGAACTGAGACCTTTGTCCTCTCTGTACCCTTATCATCTCCCTGATCAGATATTACCCAGCATGCTGGACAATAACCGGAACTGAGACCTTTGTCCCCTCTGTACCCTTATCTCTCTGATCAGATATTACCCAGCATGCTGGACAATAACCGGAACTTAGACCTTTGTCCCCTCTGTACCCTTATCATCCCTCTGATCAGATATTACCCAGCATGCTGGACAATAACCGGAACTGAGACCTTTGTCCTCTCTGTACCCTTATCCCTCTGATCAGATATTACCCAGCATGCTGGACAATAACCGGAACTGAGACCTTTGTCCTCTCTGTACCCTTATCATCCCTCTGATCAGATATTACCCAGCATGCTGGACAATAACCGGAACTGAGACCTTTGTCCTCTCTGTACCCTTATCATCTCTCTGATCAGATATTACCCAGCATGCTGGACAATAACCGGAACTGAGACCTTTGTCCTCTCTGTACCCTTATCTCTCTGATCAGATATTACCCAGCATGCTGGACAATAACCGGAACCGAGACCTTTGTCCCCTCTGTACCCTTATCATCCCTCTGATCAGATATTACCCAGCATGCTGGACAATAACTGGAACTGAGACCTTTGTCCTCTCTGTACCCTTATCATCTCTCTGATCAGATATTACCCAGCATGCTGGACAATAACCGGAACTGAGACCTTTGTCCCCTCTGTACCCTTATCATCTCTCTGATCAGATATTACCCAGCATCCTGGACAATAACCGGAACTGAGACCTTTGTCCCCTCTGTACCCTTATCATCCCTCTGATCAGATATTACCCAGCATGCTGGAAAATAACCGGAACTGAGACCTTTGTCCCCTCTGTACACTTATCTCTCTGATCAGATATTACCCAGCATGCTGGACAATAACCGGAACTTAGACCTTTGTCCTCTCTGTACCCTTATCATCCCTCTGATCAGATATTACCCAGCATGCTGGACAATAACCGGAACTGAGACCTTTGTCCCCTCTGTACCCTTATCTCTCTGATCAGATATTACCCAGCATGCTGGACAATATCCGGAACTGAGACCTTTGTCCTCTCTGTACCCTTATCTCTCTGATCAGATATTACCCAGCATGCTGGACAATATCCGGAACTGAGACCTTTGTCCCTTCTGTACCCTTATCATCCCTCTGATCAGATATTACCCAGCATGCTGGACAATAACCGGAACTGAGACCTTTGTCCCCTCTGTACCCTTATCTCTCTAATCAGATATTACCCAGCATGCTGGACAATAACCGGAACTGAGACCTTTGTCCCCTCTGTACCCTTATCATCTCTCTGATCAGATATTACCCAGCATGCTGGACAATAACCGGAACTGAGACCTTTGTCCTCTCTGTACCCTTATCACCCTCTGATCAGATATTACCCAGCATGCTGGACAATAACCGGAACTGAGACCTTTGTCCTCTCTGTACCCTTATCATCCCTCTGATCAGATATTACCCAGCATGCTGGACAATAACCGGAACTGAGACCTTTGTCCTCTCTGTACCCTTATCATCCCTCTGATCAGATATTACCCAGCATGCTGGACAATAACCGGAACTGAGACCTTTGTCCTCTCTGTACCCTTATCATCCCTCTGATCAGATATTACCCAGCATGCTGGACAATAACCGGAACTGAGACTTTTGTCCTCTCTGTACCCTTATCATCTCTCTGATCAGATATTACCCAGCATGCTGGACAATAACCGGAACTGAGACCTTTGTCCCCTCTGTACCCTTATCATCTCTCTGATCAGATATTACCCAGCATGCTGGACAATAACCGGAACTGAGACCTTTGTCCCCTCTGTACACTTATCATCCCTCTGATCAGATATTACCCAGCATGCTGGACAATAACCGGAACTGAGACCTTTGTCCTCTCTGTACCCTTATCATCCCTCTGATCAGATATTACCCAGCATGCTGGACAATAACCGGAACTGAGACCTTTGTCCCCTCTGTACCCTTATCTCTCTGATCAGATATTACCCAGCATGCTGGACAATAACCGGAACTGAGACCTTTGTCCCCTCTGTACCCTTATCTCTCTGATCAGATATTACCGAGCATGCTGGACAATAACCGAAACTGAGACCTTTGTCCCCTCTGTACCCTTATCATCCCTCTGATCAGATATTACCCAGCATGCTGGACAATAACCGGAACTGAGACCTTTGTCCCCTCTGTACCCTTAGCATCCCTCTGATCAGATATTACCCAGCATGCTGGACAATAACCGGAACTGAGACCTTTGTCCCCTCTGTACCCTTATCTCTCTGATCAGATATTACCCAGCATGCTGGACAATAACCGGAACTTAGACCTTTGTCCCCTCTGTACCCTTATCATCCCTCTGATCAGATATTACCCAGCATGCTGGACAATAACCGGAACTGAGACCTTTGTCCCCTCTGTACCCTTAGCATCCCTCTGATCAGATATTACCCAGCATGCTGGACAATAACCGGAACTGAGACCTTTGTCCTCTCTGTACCCTTATCTCTCTGATCAGATATTACCCAGCATGCTGGACAATATCCGGAACTGAGACCTTTGTCCCTTTTGTACCCTTATCATCCCTCTGATCAGATATTACCCAGCATGCTGGACAATAACCGGAACTGAGACCTTTGTCCTCTCTGTACCCTTATCTGTCTGATCAGATATTACCCAGCATGCTGGACAATAACCGGAACTGAGACCTTTGTCCCCTCTGTACCCTTATCTCTCTGATCAGATATTACCCAGCATGCTGGACAATATCCGGAACTGAGACCTTTGTCCCTTCTGTACCCTTATCATCCCTCTGATCAGATATTACCCAGCATGCTGGACAATAACCGGAACTGAGACCTTTGTCCCCTCTGTACCCTTATCTCTCTGATCAGATATTACCCAGCATGCTGGACAATAACCGGAACTGAGACCTTTGTCCCCTCTGTACCCTTATCATCCCTCTGATCAGATATTACCCAGCATGCTGGACAACAACCGGAACTGAGACCTTTGTCCCCTCTGTACCCTTATCATCCCTCTGATCAGATATTACCCAGCATGCTGGACAATAACCGGAACTGAGACCTTTGTCCCCTCTGTACCCTTATCTCTCTGATCAGATATTACCCAGCATGCTGGACAATAACCGGAACTGAGACCTTTGTCCCCTCTGTACCCTTATCTCTCTGATCAGATATTACCCAGCATGCTGGACAATAACCGGAACTGAGACCTTTGTCCCCTCTGTACCCTTATCATCCCTCTGATCAGATATTACCCAGCATGCTGGACAATAACCGGAACTGAGACCTTTGTCCCCTCTGTACCCTTATCATCCCTCTGATCAGATATTACCCAGCATGCTGGACAATAACCGGAACTGAGACATTTGTCCCCTCTGTACCCTTATCATCCCTCTGATCAGATATTACCCAACATGCTGGACAATAACCGGAACTGAGACCTTTGTCCTCTCTGTACCCTTATCACCTCTCTGATCAGATATTACCCAGCATGCTGGACAATAACCGGAACTGAGACCTTTGTCCTCTCTGTACCCTTATCTCTCTGATCAGATATTACCCAGCATGCTGGACAATAACCGGAACTGAGACCTTTGTCCTCTCTGTACCCTTATCTCTCTGATCAGATATTACCCAGCATGCTGGACAATAACCGGAACTGAGACCTTTGTCCCCTCTGTACCCTTATCATCTCTCTGATCAGATATTACCCAGCATGCTGGACAATAACCGGAACTGAGACCTTTGTCCCTTCTGTACCCTTATCTCTCTGATCAGATATTACCCAGCATGCTGGACAATAACCGGAACTGAGACCTTTGTCCCCTCTGTACCCTTATCTCTCTGATCAGATATTACCCAGCATGCTGGACAATAACCGCAACTGAGACCTTTGTCCCCTCTGTACCCTTATCATCTCTCTGATCAGATATTACCCAGCATGCTGGACAATAACCGGAACTGAGACCTTTGTCCTCTCTGTACCCTTATCATCCCTCTGATCAGATATTACCCAGCATGCTGGACAATAACCGGAACTGAGACCTTTGTCCTCTCTGTACCCTTATCATCCCTCTGATCAGATATTACCCAGCATGCTGGACAATAACCGGAACTGAGACCTTTGTCCTCTCTGTACCCTTATAATCTCTCTGATCAGATATTACCCAGCATGCTGGACAATAACCGGAACTGAGACCTTTGTCCTCTCTGTACCCTTATCATCCCTCTGATCAGATATTACCCAGCATGCTGGACAATAACCGGAACTGAGACTTTTGTCCTCTCTGTACCCTTATCATCTCTCTGATCAGATATTACCCAGCATGCTGGACAATAACCGGAACTGAGACCTTTGTCCTCTCTGTACCCTTATCTCTCTGATCAGATATTACCCAGCATGCTGGACAATAACCGGAACTGAGACCTTTGTCCCCTCTGTACACTTATCATCTCTCTGATCAGATATTACCCAGCATGCTGGACAATAACCAGAACTGAGACCTTTGTCCCCTCTGTACCCTTATCATCCCTCTGATCAGATATTACCCAGCATGCTGGACAATAACCGGAACTGAGACCTTTGTCCTCTCTGTACCCTTATCATCCCTCTGATCAGATATTACCCAGCATGCTGGACAATAACCGGAACTGAGACTTTTGTCCTCTCTGTACCCTTATCATCTCTCTGATCAGATATTACCCAGCATGCTGGACAATAACCGGAACTGAGACCTTTGTCCTCTCTGTACCCTTATCTCTCTGATCAGATATTACCCAGCATGCTGGACAATAACCGGAACTGAGACCTTTGTCCCCTCTGTACCCTTATCTCTCTGATCAGATATTACCCAGCATGCTGGACAATAACCGGAACTGAGACCTTTGTCCCCTCTGTACCCTTATCTCTCTGATCAGATATTACCCAGCATGCTGGACAATAACCGGAACTGAGACCTTTGTCCTCTCTGTACCCTTATCATCTCTCTGATCAGATATTACCCAGCATGCTGGACAATAACCGGAACTGAGACTTTTGTCCTCTCTGTACCCTTATCTCTCTGATCAGATATTACCCAGAATGCTGGACAATAACCGGAACTGAGACCTTTGTCCTCTCTGTACCCTTATCTCTCTGATCAGATATTACCCAGCATGCTGGACAATAACCGGAACTTAGACCTTTGTCCCCTCTGTACCCTTATCATCCCTCTGATCAGATATTACCCAGCATGCTGGACAATAACCGGAACTGAGACCTTTGTCCCCTCTGTACCCTTATCTCTCTGATCAGATATTACCCAGCATGCTGGACAATAACCGGAACTGAGACCTTTGTCCTCTCTGTACCCTTATCATCTCTCTGATCAGATATTACCCAGCATGCTGGACAATAACCGGAACTGAGACCTTTGTCCCCTCTGTACCCTTATCTCTCTGATCAGATATTACCCAGCATGCTGGACAATAACCGGAACTGAGACCTTTGTCCTCTCTGTACCCTTATCTCTCTGATCAGATATTACCCAGCATGCTGGACAATAACCGGAACTTAGACCTTTGTCCCCTCTGTACCCTTATCATCCCTCTGATCAGATATTACCCAGCATGCTGGACAATAACCGGAACTGAGACCTTTGTCCCCTCTGTACCCTTATCTCTCTGATCAGATATTACCCAGCATGCTGGACAATAACCGGAACTGAGACCTTTGTCCTCTCTGTACCCTTATCATCCCTCTGATCAGATATTACCCAGCATGCTGGACAATAACCGGAACTGAGACCTTTGTCCTCTCTGTACCCTTATCATCTCTCTGATCAGATATTACCCAGCATGCTGGACAATAACCGGAACTGAGACCTTTGTCCTCTCTGTACCCTTATCATCTCTCTGATCAGATATTACCCAGCATGCTGGACAATAACCGGAACTGAGACCTTTGTCCCCTCTGTACCCTTATCTCTCTGATCAGATATTACCCAGCATGCTGGACAATAACCGGAACTGAGACCTTTGTCCTCTCTGTACCCTTATCATCCCTCTGATCAGATATTACCCAGCATGCTGGACAATAACCGGAACTGAGACCTTTGTCCTCTCTGTACCCTTATCTCTCTGATCAGATATTACCCAGCATGCTGGACAATAACCGGAACTGAGACCTTTGTCCCCTCTGTACCCTTATCATCCCTCTGATCAGATATTACCCAGCATGCTGGACAATAACCGGAACTGAGACCTTTGTCCCCTCTGTACCCTTATCTCTCTGATCAGATATTACCCAGCATGCTGGACAATAACCGGAACTGAGACCTTTGTCCCCTCTGTACCCTTATCTCTCTGATCAGATATTACCCAGCATGCTGGACAATAACCGGAACTGAGACCTTTGTCCCCTCTGTACCCTTATCTCTCTGATCAGATATTACCCAGCATGCTGGACAATAACCGGAACTGAGACCTTTGTCCTCTCTGTACCCTTATCTCTCTGATCAGATATTACCCAGCATGCTGGACAATAACCGGAACTGAGACCTTTGTCCTCTCTGTACCCTTATCATCTCTCTGATCAGATATTACCCAGCATGCTGGACAATAACCGGAACTGAGACCTTTGTCCTCTCTGTACCCTTATCTCTCTGATCAGATATTACCCAGCATGCTGGACAATAACCGGAACTGAGACCTTTGCCCCCTCTGTACCCTTATCATCCCTCTGATCAGATATTACCCAGCATGCTGGACAATAACCGGAACTGAGACCTTTATCCCCTCTGTACCCTTATCTCTCTGATCAGATATTACCCAGCATGCTGGACAATAACCGGAACTGAGACCTTTGTCCTCTCTGTACCCTTATCATCCCTCTGATCAGATATTACCCAGCATGCTGGACAATAACCGGAACTGAGACCTTTGTCCTCTCTGTACCCTTATCATCCCTCTGATCAGATATTACCCAGCATGCTGGACAATAACCGGAACTGAGACCTTTGTCCTCTCTGTACCCTTATCTCTCTGATCAGATATTACCCAGCATGCTGGACAATAACCGGAACTGAGACCTTTGTCCTCTCTGTACCCTTATCTCTCTGATCAGATATTACCCAGCATGCTGGACAATAACCGGAACTGAGACCTTTGTCCCTTCTGTACCCTTATCATCCCTCTGATCAGATATTACCCAGCATGCTGGACAATAACCGGAACTGAGACCTTTGTCCCCTCTGTACCCTTATCTCTCTGATCAGATATTACCCAGCATGCTGGACAATAACCGGAACTGAGACCTTTGTCCTCTCTGTACCCTTATCATCCCTCTGATCAGATATTACCCAGCATGCTGGACAATAACCGGAACTGAGACCTTTGTCCTCTCTCTACCCTTATCATCCCTCTGATCAGATATTACCCAGCATGCTGGACAATAACCGGAACTGAGACCTTTGTCCCCTCTGTACCCTTATCTCTCTGATCAGATATTACCCAGCATGCTGGACAATATCCGGAACTGAGACCTTTGTCCTCTCTGTACCCTTATCATCTCTCTGATCAGATATTACCCAGCATGCTGGACAATAACCGGAACTGAGACCTTTGTCCTCTCTGTACCCTTATCTCTCTGATCAGATATTACCCAGCATGCTGGACAATAACCGGAACTGAGACCTTTGTCCTCTCTGTACCCTTATCTCTCTGATCAGATATTACCCAGCATGCTGGACAATAACCGGAACTGAGACCTTTGTCCCCTCTGTACACTTATCATCCCTCTGATCAGATATTACCCAGCATGCTGGACAATAACCGGAACTGAGACCTTTGTCCTCTCTGTACCCTTATCATCTCTCTGATCAGATATTACCCAGCATGCTGGACAATAACCGGAACTGAGACCTTTGTCCCCTCTGTACCCTTATCTCTCTGATCAGATATTACCCAGCATGCTGGACAATAACCGGAACTGAGACCTTTGTCCTCTCTGTACCCTTATCATCCCTCTGATCAGATATTACCCAGCATGCTGGACAATAACCGGAACTGAGACCTTTGTCCCCTCTGTACCCTCATCATCCCTCTGATCAGATATTACCCAGCATGCTGGACAATAACCGGAACTGAGACCTTTGTCCTCTCTGTACCCTCATCATCCCTCTGATCAGATATTACCCAGCATGCTGGACAATAACCGGAACTGAGACCTTTGTCCCCTCTGTACCCTTATCTCTCTGATCAGATATTACCCAGCATGCTGGACAATAACCGGAACTGAGACCTTTGTCCTCTCTGTACCCTTATCTCTCTGATCAGATATTACCCAGCATGCTGGACAATAACCGGAACTGAGACCTTTGTCCTCTCTGTACCCTTATAATCTCTCTGATCAGATATTACCCAGCATGCTGGACAACAACCGGAACTGAGACCTTTGTCCCCTCTGTACACTTATCTCTCTGATCAGATATTACCCAGCATGCTGGACAATAACCGGAACTTAGACCTTTGTCCTCTCTGTACCCTTATCATCCCTCTGATCAGATATTACCCAGCATGCTGGACAATAACCGGAACTGAGACCTTTGTCCCCTCTGTACCCTTATCTCTCTGATCAGATATTACCCAGCATGCTGGACAATAACCGGAACTGAGACCTTTGTCCCCTCTGTACCCTTATCTCTCTGATCAGATATTACCCAGCATGCTGGACAATAACCGCAACTGAGACCTTTGTCCCCTCTGTACCCTTATCATCTCTCTGATCAGATATTACCCAGCATGCTGGACAATAACCGGAACTGAGACCTTTGTCCTCTCTGTACCCTTATCATCCCTCTGATCAGATATTACCCAGCATGCTGGACAATAACCGGAACTGAGACCTTTGTCCTCTCTGTACCCTTATCATCCCTCTGATCAGATATTACCCAGCATGCTGGACAATAACCGGAACTGAGACCTTTGTCCTCTCTGTACCCTTATAATCTCTATGATCAGATATTACCCAGCATGCTGGACAATAACCGGAACTGAGACCTTTGTCCTCTCTGTACCCTTATCATCCCTCTGATCAGATATTACCCAGCATGCTGGACAATAACCGGAACTGAGACTTTTGTCCTCTCTGTACCCTTATCATCTCTCTGATCAGATATTACCCAGCATGCTGTACAATAACCGGAACTGAGACCTTTGTCCTCTCTGTACCCTTATCTCTCTGATCAGATATTACCCAGCATGCTGGACAATAACCGGAACTGAGACCTTTGTCCCCTCTGTACACTTATCATCTCTCTGATCAGATATTACCCAGCATGCTGGACAATAACCAGAACTGAGACCTTTGTCCCCTCTGTACCCTTATCATCCCTCTGATCAGATATTACCCAGCATGCTGGACAATAACCGGAACTGAGACCTTTGTCCTCTCTGTACCCTTATCATCCCTCTGATCAGATATTACCCAGCATGCTGGACAATAACCGGAACTGAGACTTTTGTCCTCTCTGTACCCTTATCTCTCTGATCAGATATTACCCAGCATGCTGGACAATAACCGGAACTGAGACCTTTGTCCTCTCTGTACCCTTATCTCTCTGATCAGATATTACCCAGCATGCTGGACAATAACCGGAACTGAGACCTTTGTCCCCTCTGTACCCTTATCTCTCTGATCAGATATTACCCAGCATGCTGGACAATAACCGGAACTGAGACCTTTGTCCCCTCTGTACCCTTATCTCTCTGATCAGATATTACCCAGCATGCTGGACAATAACCGGAACTGAGACCTTTGTCCTCTCTGTACCCTTATCATCTCTCTGATCAGATATTACCCAGCATGCTGGACAATAACCGGAACTGAGACCTTTGTCCTCTCTGTACCCTTATCTCTCTGATCAGATATTACCCAGAATGCTGGACAATAACCGGAACTGAGACCTTTGTCCTCTCTGTACCCTTATCTCTCTGATCAGATATTACCCAGCATGCTGGACAATAACCGGAACTTAGACCTTTGTCCCCTCTGTACCCTTATCATCCCTCTGATCAGATATTACCCAGCATGCTGGACAATAACCGGAACTGAGACCTTTGTCCCCTCTGTACCCTTATCTCTCTGATCAGATATTACCCAGCATGCTGGACAATAACCGGAACTGAGACCATTGTCCCCTCCGTACACTTATCATCCCTCTGATCAGATATTACCCAGCATGCTGGACAATAACCGGAACTGAGACCTTTGTCCTCTCTGTACCCTTATCATCTCTCTGATCAGATATTACCCAGCATGCTGGACAATAACCGGAACTGAGACCTTTGTCCCCTCTGTACCCTTATCTCTCTGATCAGATATTACCCAGCATGCTGGACAATAACCGGAACTGAGACCTTTGTCCTCTCTGTACCCTTATCATCTCTCTGATCAGATATTACCCAGCATGCTGGACAATAACCGGAACTGAGACCTTTGTCCCCTCTGTACCCTTATCATCCCTCTGATCAGATATTACCCAGCATGCTGGACAATAACCGGAACTGAGACCTTTGTCCTCTCTGTACCCTTATCATCTCTCTGATCAGATATTACCCAGCATGCTGGACAATAACCGGAACTGAGACCTTTGTCCCCTCTGTACACTTATCATCCCTCTGATCAGATATTACCCAGCATGCTGGACAATAACCGGAACTGAGACCTTTGTCCTCTCTGTACCCTTATCATCTCTCTGATCAGATATTACCCAGCATGCTGGACAATAACCGGAACTGAGACCTTTGTCCCCTCTGTACCCTTATCTCTCTGATCAGATATTACCCAGCATGCTGGACAATAACCGGAACTGAGACCTTTGTCCTCTCTGTACCCTTATCATCTCTCTGATCAGATATTACCCAGCATGCTGGACAATAACCGGAACTGAGACCTTTGTCCTCTCTGTACCCTTATCATCTCTCTGATCAGATATTACCCAGCATGCTGGACAATAACCGGAACTTAGACCTTTGTCCCCTCTGTACCCTTATCATCCCTCTGATCAGATATTACCCAGCATGCTGGACAATAACCGGAACTGAGACCTTTGTCCCCTCTGTACCCTTATCTCTCTGATCAGATATTACCCAGCATGCTGGACAATAACCGGAACTGAGACCTTTGTCCTCTCTGTACCCTTATCATCCCTCTGATCAGATATTACCCAGCATGCTGGACAATAACCGGAACTGAGACCTTTGTCCTCTCTGTACCCTTATCATCTCTCTGATCAGATATTACCCAGCATGCTGGACAATAACCGGAACTGAGACCTTTGTCCTCTCTGTACCCTTATCATCTCTCTGATCAGATATTACCCAGCATGCTGGACAATAACCGGAACTGAGACCTTTGTCCCCTCTGTACCCTTATCTCTCTGATCAGATATTACCCAGCATGCTGGACAATAACCGGAACTGAGACCTTTGTCCTCTCTGTACCCTTATCATCCCTCTGATCAGATATTACCCAGCATGCTGGACAATAACCGGAACTGAGACCTTTGTGCTCTCTGTACCCTTATCTCTCTGATCAGATATTACCCAGCATGCTGGACAATAACCGGAACTGAGACCTTTGTCCTCTCTGTACCCTTATCTCTCTGATCAGATATTACCCAGCATGCTGGACAATAACCGGAACTGAGACCTTTGTCCTCTCTGTACCCTTATCTCTCTGATCAGATATTACCCAGCATGCTGGACAATAACCGGAACTGAGACCTTTGTCCTCTCTGTACCCTTATCATCTCTCTGATCAGATATTACCCAGCATGCTGGACAATAACCGGAACTGAGACCTTTGTCCTCTCTGTACCCTTATCTCTCTGATCAGATATTACCCAGCATGCTGGACAATAACCGGAACTGAGACCTTTGCCCCCTCTGTACCCTTATCATCCCTCTGATCAGATATTACCCAGCATGCTGGACAATAACCGGAACTGAGACCTTTATCCCCTCTGTACCCTTATCTCTCTGATCAGATATTACCCAGCATGCTGGACAATAACCGGAACTGAGACCTTTGTCCTCTCTGTACCCTTATCATCCCTCTGATCAGATATTACCCAGCATGCTGGACAATAACCGGAACTGAGACCTTTGTCCTCTCTGTACCCTTATCATCCCTCTGATCAGATATTACCCAGCATGCTGGACAATAACCGGAACTGAGACCTTTGTCCTCTCTGTACCCTTATCTCTCTGATCAGATATTACCCAGCATGCTGGACAATAACCGGAACTGAGACCTTTGTCCTCTCTGTACCCTTATCTCTCTGATCAGATATTACCCAGCATGCTGGACAATAACCGGAACTGAGACCTTTGTCCCTTCTGTACCCTTATCATCCCTCTGATCAGATATTACCCAGCATGCTGGACAATAACCGGAACTGAGACCTTTGTCCCCTCTGTACCCTTATCTCTCTGATCAGATATTACCCAGCATGCTGGACAATAACCGGAACTGAGACCTTTGTCCTCTCTGTACCCTTATCATCCCTCTGATCAGATATTACCCAGCATGCTGGACAATAACCGGAACTGAGACCTTTGTCCTCTCTCTACCCTTATCATCCCTCTGATCAGATATTACCCAGCATGCTGGACAATAACCGGAACTGAGACCTTTGTCCCCTCTGTACCCTTATCTCTCTGATCAGATATTACCCAGCATGCTGGACAATATCCGGAACTGAGACCTTTGTCCTCTCTGTACCCTTATCATCTCTCTGATCAGATATTACCCAGCATGCTGGACAATAACCGGAACTGAGACCTTTGTCCTCTCTGTACCCTTATCTCTCTGATCAGATATTACCCAGCATGCTGGACAATAACCGGAACTGAGACCTTTGTCCTCTCTGTACCCTTATCTCTCTGATCAGATATTACCCAGCATGCTGGACAATAACCGGAACTGAGACCTTTGTCCCCTCTGTACACTTATCATCCCTCTGATCAGATATTACCCAGCATGCTGGACAATAACCGGAACTGAGACCTTTGTCCTCTCTGTACCCTTATCTCTCTGATCAGATATTACCCAGCATGCTGGACAATAACCGGAACTGAGACCTTTGTCCCCTCTGTACCCTTATCTCTCTGATCAGATATTACCCAGCATGCTGGACAATAACCGGAACTGAGACCTTTGTCCTCTCTGTACCCTTATCATCCCTCTGATCAGATATTACCCAGCATGCTGGACAATAACCGGAACTGAGACCTTTGTCCCCTCTGTACCCTCATCATCCCTCTGATCAGATATTACCCAGCATGCTGGACAATAACCGGAACTGAGACCTTTGTCCTCTCTGTACCCTCATCATCCCTCTGATCAGATATTACCCAGCATGCTGGACAATAACCGGAACTGAGACCTTTGTCCCCTCTGTACCCTTATCTCTCTGATCAGATATTACCCAGCATGCTGGACAATAACCGGAACTGAGACCTTTGTCCTCTCTGTACCCTTATCTCTCTGATCAGATATTACCCAGCATGCTGGACAATAACCGGAACTGAGACCTTTGTCCTCTCTGTACCCTTATAATCTCTCTGATCAGATATTACCCAGCATGCTGGACAACAACCGGAACTGAGACCTTTGTCCCCTCTGTACACTTATCTCTCTGATCAGATATTACCCAGCATGCTGGACAATAACCGGAACTTAGACCTTTGTCCTCTCTGTACCCTTATCATCCCTCTGATCAGATATTACCCAGCATGCTGGACAATAACCGGAACTGAGACCTTTGTCCCCTCTGTACCCTTATCTCTCTGATCAGATATTACCCAGCATGCTGGACAATATCCGGAACTGAGACCTTTGTCCTCTCTGTACCCTTATCTCTCTGACCAGATATTACCCAGCATGCTGGACAATATCCGGAACTGAGACCTTTGTCCCTTCTGTACCCTTATCATCCCTCTGATCAGATATTACCCAGCATGCTGGACAATAACCGGAACTGAGACCTTTGTCCCCTCTGTACCCTTATCTCTCTGATCAGATATTACCCAGCATGCTGGACAATAACCGGAACTGAGACCTTTGTCCCCTCTGTACCCTTATCATCTCTCTGATCAGATATTACCCAGCATGCTGGACAATAACCGGAACTGAGACCTTTGTCCTCTCTGTACCCTTATCACCCTCTGATCAGATATTACCCAGCATGCTGGACAATAACCGGAACTGAGACCTTTGTCCTCTCTGTACCCTTATCATCCCTCTGATCAGATATTACCCAGCATGCTGGACAATAACCGGAACTGAGACCTTTGTCCTCTCTGTACCCTTATCATCCCTCTGATCAGATATTACCCAGCATGCTGGACAATAACCGGAACTGAGACCTTTGTCCTCTCTGTACCCTTATCATCCCTCTGATCAGATATTACCCAGCATGCTGGACAATAACCGGAACTGAGACTTTTGTCCTCTCTGTACCCTTATCATCTCTCTGATCAGATATTACCCAGCATGCTGGACAATAACCGGAACTGAGACCTTTGTCCCCTCTGTACCCTTATCATCTCTCTGATCAGATATTACCCAGCATGCTGGACAATAACCGGAACTGAGACCTTTGTCCCCTCTGTACACTTATCATCCCTCTGATCAGATATTACCCAGCATGCTGGACAATAACCGGAACTGAGACCTTTGTCCCCTCTGTACCCTTATCTCTCTGATCAGATATTACCGAGCATGCTGGACAATAACCAGAACTGAGACCTTTGTCCCCTCTGTACCCTTATCTCTCTGATCAGATATTACCCAGCATGCTGGACAATAACCGGAACTTAGACCTTTGTCCCCTCTGTACCCTTATCATCCCTCTGATCAGATATTACCCAGCATGCTGGACAATAACCGGAACTGAGACCTTTGTCCCCTCTGTACCCTTAGCATCCCTCTGATCAGATATTACCCAGCATGCTGGACAATAACCGGAACTGAGACCTTTGTCCTCTCTGTACCCTTATCATCTCTCTGATCAGATATTACCCAGCATGCTGGACAATAACCGGAACTGAGACCTTTGTCCTCTCTGTACCCTTATCTGTCTGATCAGATATTACCCAGCATGCTGGACAATAACCGGAACTGAGACCTTTGTCCCCTCTGTACCCTTATCTCTCTGATCAGATATTACCCAGCATGCTGGACAATATCCGGAACTGAGACCTTTGTCCCTTCTGTACCCTTATCATCCCTCTGATCAGATATTACCCAGCATGCTGGACAATAACCGGAACTGAGACCTTTGTCCCCTCTGTACCCTTATCTCTCTGATCAGATATTACCCAGCATGCTGGACAATAACCGGAACTGAGACCTTTGTCCTCCCTGTACCCTTATCTCTCTGATCAGATATTACCCAGCATGCTGGACAATAACCGGAACTGAGACCTTTGTCCCCTCTGTACCCTTATCATCCCTCTGATCAGATATTACCCAGCATGCTGGACAACAACCGGAACTGAGACCTTTGTCCCCTCTGTACCCTTATCATCCCTCTGATCAGATATTACCCAGCATGCTGGACAATAACCGGAACTGAGACCTTTGTCCCCTCTGTACCCTTATCTCTCTGATCAGATATTACCCAGCATGCTGGACAATAACCGGAACTGAGACCTTTGTCCCCTCTGTACCCTTATCCCTCTGATCAGATATTACCCAGCATGCTGGACAATAACCGGAACTGAGACCTTTGTCCCCTCTGTACCCTTATCATCCCTCTGATCAGATATTACCCAGCATGCTGGACAATAACCGGAACTGAGACCTTTGTCCCCTCTGTACCCTTATCTCTCTGATCAGATATTACCCAGCATGCTGGACAATAACCGGAACTGAGACCTTTGTCCCCTCTGTACCCTTATCTCTCTGATCAGATATTACCCAGCATGCTGGACAATAACCGGAACTGAGACCTTTGTCCCCTCTGTACCCTTATCATCCCTCTGATCAGATATTACCCAGCATGCTGGACAATAACCGGAACTGAGACCTTTGTCCCCTCTGTACCCTTATCATCCCTCTGATCAGATATTACCCAGCATGCTGGACAATAACCGGAACTGAGACCTTTGTCCCCTCTGTACCCTTATCATCCCTCTGATCAGATATTACCCAGCATGCTGGACAATAACCGGAACTGAGACATTTGTCCCCTCTGTACCCTTATCATCCCTCTGATCAGATATTACCCAACATGCTGGACAATAACCGGAACTGAGACCTTTGTCCTCTCTGTACCCTTATCACCTCTCTGATCAGATATTACCCAGCATGCTGGACAATAACCGGAACTGAGACCTTTGTCCTCTCTGTACCCTTATCTCTCTGATCAGATATTACCCAGCATGCTGGACAATAACCGGAACTGAGACCTTTGTCCTCTCTGTACCCTTATCTCTCTGATCAGATATTACCCAGCATGCTGGACAATAACCGGAACTGAGACCTTTGTCCCCTCTGTACCCTTATCATCTCTCTGATCAGATATTACCCAGCATGCTGGACAATAACCGGAACTGAGACCTTTGTCCTCTCTGTACCCTTATCATCCCTCTGATCAGATATTACCCAGCATGCTGGACAATAACCGGAACTGAGACCTTTGTCCTCTCTGTACCCTTATCATCCCTCTGATCAGATATTACCCAGCATGCTGGACAATAACCGGAACTGAGACCTTTGTCCTCTCTGTACCCTTATAATCTCTCTGATCAGATATTACCCAGCATGCTGGACAATAACCGGAACTGAGACCTTTGTCCTCTCTGTACCCTTATCATCCCTCTGATCAGATATTACCCAGCATGCTGGACAATAACCGGAACTGAGACTTTTGTCCTCTCTGTACCCTTATCATCTCTCTGATCAGATATTACCCAGCATGCTGGACAATAACCGGAACTGAGACCTTTGTCCTCTCTGTACCCTTATCATCCCTCTGATCAGATATTACCCAGCATGCTGGACAATAACCGTCACTGAGACCTTTGTCCTCTCTGTACCCTTATCATCCCTCTGATCAGATATTACCCAGCATGCTGGACAATAACCGGAACTGAGACCTTTGTCCTCTCTGTAACCTTATCATCTCTCTGATCAGATATTACCCAGCATGCTGGACAATAACCGGAACTGAGACCTTTGTCCCCTCTGTACCCTTATCTCTCTGATCAGATATTACCCAGCATGCTGGACAATAACCGGAACTGAGACCTTTGTCCCCTCTGTACCCTTATCTCTCTGATCAGATATTACCCATCATGCTGGACAATAACCGGAACTGAGACCTTTGTCCCCTCTGTACCCTTATCTCTCTGATCAGATATTACCCAGCATGCTGGACAATAACCGGAACTGAGACCTTTGTCCTCTCTGTACCCTTATCTCTCTGATCAGATATTACCCAGCATGCTGGACAATAACCGGAACTGAGACCTTTGTCCCCTCTGTACCCTTATCATCTCTCTGATCAGATATTACCCAGCATGCTGGACAATAACCGTCACTGAGACCTTTGTCCTCTCTGTACCCTTATCATCCCTCTGATCAGATATTACCCAGCATGCTGGACAATAACCGTCACTGAGACCTTTGTCCTATCTGTACCCTTATCATCCCTCTGATCAGATATTACCCAGCATGCTGGACAATAACCGGAACTGAGACCTTTGTCCTCTCTGTACCCTTATCTCTCTGATCAGATATTACCCAGCATGCTGGACAATAACCGGAACTGAGACTTTTGTCCTCTCTGTACCCTTATCATCTCTCTGATCAGATATTACCCAGCATGCTGGACAATAACCGGAACTGAGACCTTTGTCCTCTCTGTACCCTTATCATCTCTCTGATCAGATATTACCCAGCATGCTGGACAATAACCGGAACTGAGACCTTTGTCCTCTCTGTACCCTTATCATCTCTCTGATCAGATATTACCCAGCATGCTGGACAATAACCGGAACTGAGACCTTTGTCCCCTCTGTACCCTTATCTCTCTGATCAGATATTACCCAGCATGCTGGACAATAACCGGAACTGAGACCTTTGTCCTCTCTGTACCCTTATCATCCCTCTGATCAGATATTACCCAGCATGCTGGACAATAACCGGAACTGAGACCTTTGTCCTCTCTGTACCCTTATCTCTCTGATCAGATATTACCCAGCATGCTGGACAATAACCGGAACTGAGACCTTTGTCCTCTCTGTACCCTTATCTCTCTGATCAGATATTACCCAGCATGCTGGACAATAACCGGAACTGAGACCTTTGTCCTCTCTGTACCCTTATCTCTCTGATCAGATATTACCCAGCATGCTGGACAATAACCGGAACTGAGACCTTTGTCCTCTCTGTACCCTTATCATCTCTCTGATCAGATATTACCCAGCATGCTGGACAATAACCGGAACTGAGACCTTTGTCCTCTCTGTACCCTTATCTCTCTGATCAGATATTACCCAGCATGCTGGACAATAACCGGAACTGAGACCTTTGCCCCCTCTGTACCCTTATCATCCCTCTGATCAGATATTACCCAGCATGCTGGACAATAACCGGAACTGAGACCTTTATCCCCTCTGTACCCTTATCTCTCTGATCAGATATTACCCAGCATGCTGGACAATAACCGGAACTGAGACCTTTGTCCTCTCTGTACCCTTATCATCCCTCTGATCAGATATTACCCAGCATGCTGGACAATAACCGGAACTGAGACCTTTGTCCTCTCTGTACCCTTATCATCCCTCTGATCAGATATTACCCAGCATGCTGGACAATAACCGGAACTGAGACCTTTGTCCCCTCTGTACTCTCATCATCCCTCTGATCAGATATTACCCAGCATGCTGGACAATAACCGGAACTGAGACCTTTGTCCTCTCTGTACCCTTATCATCTCTCTGATCAGATATTACCCAGCATGCTGGACAATAACCGGAACTGAGACCTTTGTCCCCTCTGTACCCTTATCCCTCTGATCAGATATTACCCAGCATGCTGGACAATAACCGGAACTGAGACCTTTGTCCCCTCTGTACACTTATCTCTCTGATCAGATATTACCCAGCATGCTGGACAATAACCGGAACTGAGACCTTTGTCCTCTCTGTACCCTTATCATCCCTCTGATCAGATATTACCCAGCATGCTGGACAATAACCGTCACTGAGACCTTTGTCCTCTCTGTACCCTTATCATCCCTCTGATCAGATATTACCCAGCATGCTGGACAATAACCGGAACTGAGACCTTTGTCCCCTCTGTACCCTTATCTCTCTGATCAGATATTACCCAGAATGCTGGACAATAACCGGAACTGAGACCTTTGTCCTCTCTGTACCCTTATCATCTCTCTGATCAGATATTACCCAGCATGCTGGACAATAACCGGAACTGAGACCTTTGTCCTCTCTGTACCCTTATCTCTCTGATCAGATATTACCCAGCATGCTGGACAATAACCGGAACTGAGACCTTTGTCCTCTCTGTACCCTTATCATCCCTCTGATCAGATATTACCCAGCATGCTGGACAATAACCGGAACTGAGACTTTTGTCCTCTCTGTACCCTTATCTCTCTGATCAAATATTACCCAGCATGCTGGACAATAACCGGAACTGAGACCTTTGTCCCCTCTGTACCCTTATCATCCCTCTGATCAGATATTACCCAGCATGCTGGACAATAACCGGAACTGAGACCTTTGTCCTCTCTGTACCCTTATCATCCCTCTGATCAGATATTACCCAGCATGCTGGACAATAACCGTCACTGAGACCTTTGTCCTCTCTGTACCCTTATCATCCCTCTGATCAGATATTACCCAGCATGCTGGACAATAACCGGAACTGAGACCTTTGTCCTCTCTGTAACCTTATCATCTCTCTGATCAGATATTACCCAGCATGCTGGACAATAACCGGAACTGAGACCTTTGTCCCCTCTGTACCCTTATCTCTCTGATCAGATATTACCCAGCATGCTGGACAATAACCGGAACTGAGACCTTTGTCCCCTCTGTACCCTTATCTCTCTGATCAGATATTACCCATCATGCTGGACAATAACCGGAACTGAGACCTTTGTCCCCTCTGTACCCTTATCTCTCTGATCAGATATTACCCAGCATGCTGGACAATAACCGGAACTGAGACCTTTGTCCTCTCTGTACCCTTATCTCTCTGATCAGATATTACCCAGCATGCTGGACAATAACCGGAACTGAGACCTTTGTCCCCTCTGTACCCTTATCATCTCTCTGATCAGATATTACCCAGCATGCTGGACAATAACCGTCACTGAGACCTTTGTCCTCTCTGTACCCTTATCATCCCTCTGATCAGATATTACCCAGCATGCTGGACAATAACCGTCACTGAGACCTTTGTCCTATCTGTACCCTTATCATCCCTCTGATCAGATATTACCCAGCATGCTGGACAATAACCGGAACTGAGACCTTTGTCCTCTCTGTACCCTTATCTCTCTGATCAGATATTACCCAGCATGCTGGACAATAACCGGAACTGAGACTTTTGTCCTCTCTGTACCCTTATCATCTCTCTGATCAGATATTACCCAGCATGCTGGACAATAACCGGAACTGAGACCTTTGTCCCCTCTGTACCCTTATCTCTCTGATCAGATATTACCCAGCATGCTGGACAATAACCGGAACTGAGACCTTTGTCCTCTCTGTACCCTTATCTCTCTGATCAGATATTACCCAGCATGCTGGACAATAACCGGAACTGAGACCTTTGTCCTCTCTGTAACCTTATCATCTCTCTGATCAGATATTACCCAGCATGCTGGACAATAACCGGAACTGAGACCTTTGTCCCCTCTGTACCCTTATCTCTCTGATCAGATATTACCCAGCATGCTGGACAATAACCGGAACTGAGACCTTTGTCCCCTCTGTACCCTTATCTCTCTGATCAGATATTACCCAGCATGCTGGACAATAACCGGTACTGAGACCTTTGTCCCCTCTGTACCCTTATCTCTCTGATCAGATATTACCCAGCATGCTGGACAATAACCGGAACTGAGACCTTTGTCCCCTCTGTACCCTTATCTCTCTGATCAGATATTACCCAGCATGCTGGACAATAACCGGTACTGAGATCTTTGTCCCCTCTGTACCCTTATCTCTCTGATCAGATATTACCCAGCATGCTGGACAATAACCGGAACTGAGACCTTTGTCCTCTCTGTACCCTTATCTCTCTGATCAGATATTACCCAGCATGCTGGACAATAACCGGAACTGAGACCTTTGTCCTCTCTGTACCCTTATCTCTCTGATCAGATATTACCCAGCATGCTGGACAATAACCGGAACTGAGACCTTTGTCCTCTCTGTACCCTTATCATCCCTCTGATCAGATATTACCCAGCATGCTGGACAATAACCGGAACTGAGACCTTTGTCCCCTCTGTACCCTTATCATCTCTCTGATCAGATATTACCCAGCATGCTGGACAATAACCGTCACTGAGACCTTTGTCCTCTCTGTACCCTTATCATCCCTCTGATCAGATATTACCCAGCATGCTGGACAATAACCGTCACTGAGACCTTTGTCCTCTCTGTACCCTTATCATCCCTCTGATCAGATATTACCCAGCATGCTGGACAATAACCGGAACTGAGACCTTTGTCCTCTCTGTACCCTTATCATCCCTCTGATCAGATATTACCCAGCATGCTGGACAATAACCGGAACTGAGACCTTTGTCCTCTCTGTACCCTTATCATCCCTCTGATCAGATATTACCCAGCATGCTGGACAATAACCGGAACTGAGACTTTTGTCCTCTCTGTACCCTTATCATCCCTCTGATCAGATATTACCCAGCATGCTGGACAATAACCGGAACTGAGACCTTTGTCCTCTCTGTACCCTTATCATCTCTCTGATCAGATATTACCCAGCATGCTGGACAATAACCGTCACTGAGACCTTTGTCCTCTCTGTACCCTTATCATCTCTCTGATCAGATATTACCCAGCATGCTGGACAATAACCGGAACTGAGACCTTTGTCCCCTCTGTACCCTTATCTCTCTGATCAGATATTACCCAGCATGCTGGACAATAACCGGAACTGAGACCTTTGTCCCCTCTGTACCCTTATCTCTCTGATCAGATATTACCCAGCATGCTGGACAATAACCGGAACTGAGACCTTTGTCCCCTCTGTACCCTTATCATCCCTCTGATCAGATATTACCCAGCATGCTGGACAATAACCGGAACTGAGACCTTTGTCCCCTCTGTACCCTTATCATCCCTCTGATCAGATATTACCCAGCATGCTGGACAATAACCGGAACTGAGACCTTTGTCCCCTCTGTACCCTTATCTCTCTGATCAGATATTACCCAGCATGCTGGACAATAACCGGAACTGAGACCTTTGTCCTCTCTGTACCCTTATCATCCCTCTGATCAGATATTACCCAGCATGCTGGACAATAACCGGAACTGAGACCTTTGTCCTCTCTGTACCCTTATCTCTCTGATCAGATATTACCCAGCATGCTGGACAATAACCGGAACTGAGACCTTTGTCCTCTCTGTACCCTTATCATCCCTCTGATCAGATATTACCCAGCATGCTGGACAATAACCGGAACTGAGACCTTTGTCCCCTCTGTACCCTTATCATCTCTCTGATCAGATATTACCCAGCATGCTGGACAATAACCGGAACTGAGACCTTTGTCCTCTCTGTACCCTTATCATCCCTCTGATCAGATATTACCCAGCATGCTGGACAATAACCGGAACTGAGACTTTTGTCCTCTCTGTACCCTTATCATCCCTCTGATCAGATATTACCCAGCATGCTGGACAATAACCGGAACTGAGACCTTTGTCCTCTCTGTACCCTTATCATCTCTCTGATCAGATATTACCCAGCATGCTGGACAATAACCGGAACTGAGACCTTTGTCCTCTCTGTACCCTTATCATCCCTCTGATCAGATATTACCCAGCATGCTGGACAATAACCGGAACTGAGACCTTTGTCCTCTCTGTACCCTTATCTCTCTGATCAGATATTACCCAGCATGCTGGACAATAACCGGAACTGAGACCTTTGTCCTCTCTGTACCCTTATCATCCCTCTGATCAGATATTACCCAGCATGCTGGACAATAACCGGAACTGAGACCTTTGTCCCCTTATCTCTCTGATCAGATATTACCCAGCATGCTGGACAATAACCGGAACTGAGACCTTTGTCCTCTCTGTACCCTTATCATCCCTCTGATCAGATATTACCCAGCATGCTGGACAATAACCGGAACTGAGACTTTTGTCCTCTCTGTACCCTTATCATCCCTCTGATCAGATATTACCCAGCATGCTGGACAATAACCGGAACTGAGACCTTTGTCCTCTCTGTACCCTTATCATCTCTCTGATCAGATATTACCCAGCATGCTGGACAATAACCGGAACTGAGACCTTTGTCCTCTCTGTACCCTTATCATCTCTCTGATCAGATATTACCCAGCATGCTGGACAATAACCGGAACTGAGACCTTTGTCCTCTCTGTACCCTTATCATCCCTCTGATCAGATATTACCCAGCATGCTGGACAATAACCGGAACTGAGACCTTTGTCCTCTCTGTACACTTATCATCCCTCTGATCAGATATTACCCAGCATGCTGGACAATAACCGGAACTGAGACCTTTGTCCTCTCTGTACCCTTATCTCTCTGATCAGATATTACCCAGCATGCTTGACAATAACCGGAACTGAGACCTTTGTCCTCTCTGTACCCTTATCTCTCTGATCAGATATTACCCAGCATGCTGGACAATAACCGGAACTGAGACCTTTGTCCTCTCTGTACCCTTATCTCTCTGATCAGATATTACCCAGCATGCTGGACAATAACCGACACTGAGACCTTTGTCCTCTCTGTACCCTTATCATCCCTCTGATCAGATATTACCCAGCATGCTGGACAATAACCGGAACTTAGACCTTTGTCCTCTCTGTACCCTTATCTCTCTGATCAGATATTACCCAGCATGCTGGACAATAACCGGAACTGAGACCTTTGTCCCCTCTGTACACTTATCATCTCTCTGATCAGATATTACCCAGCATGCTGGACAATAACCGGAACTGAGACCTTTGTCCTCTCTGTACCCTTATCTCTCTGATCAGATATTACCCAGCATGCTGGACAATAACCGGAACTGAGACCTTTGTCCCCTCTGTACCCTTATCATCTCTCTGATCAGATATTACCCAGCATGCTGGACAATAACCGGAACTGAGACCTTTGTCCCCTCTGTACCCTTATCTCTCTGATCAGATATTACCCAGCATGCTGGACAATAACCGGAACTGAGACCTTTGTCCTCTCTGTACCCTTATCTCTCTGATCAGATATTACCCAGCATGCTGGACAATAACCGGAACTGAGACCTTTGTCCTCTCTGTACCCTCATCATCCCTCTGATCAGATATTACCCAGCATGCTGGACAATAACCGAAACTGAGACCTTTGTCCTCTCTGTACCCTTATCATCTCTCTGATCAGATATTACCCAGCATGCTGGACAATAACCGGAACTGAGACCTTTGTCCTCTCTGTACCCTTATCATCTCTCTGATCAGATATTACCCAGCATGCTGGACAATAACCGGAACTGAGACCTTTGTCCCCTCTGTACCCTTATCATCCCTCTGATCAGATATTACCCAGCATGCTGGACAATAACCGGAACTGAGACCTTTGTCCTCTCTGTACCCTTATCATCCCTCTGATCAGATATTACCCAGCATGCTGGACAATAACCGGAACTGAGACCTTTGTCCTCTCTGTACCCTTATCTCTCTGATCAGATATTACCCAGCATGCTGGACAATAACCGGAACTGAGACCTTTGTCCTCTCTGTACCCTTATCATCTCTCTGATCAGATATTACCCAGCATGCTGGACAATAACCGGAACTGAGACCTTTGTCCTCTCTGTACCCTTATCTCTCTGATCAGATATTACCCAGCATGCTGGACAATAACCGGAACTGAGACCTTTGTCCTCTCTGTACCCTTATCATCTCTCTGATCAGATATTACCCAGCATGCTGGACAATAACCGGAACTGAGACCTTTGTCCTCTCTGTACCCTCATCATCCCTCTGATCAGATATTACCCAGCATGCTGGACAATAACCGAAACTGAGACCTTTGTCCTCTCTGTACCCTTATCATCTCTCTGATCAGATATTACCCAGCATGCTGGACAATAACCGGAACTGAGACCTTTGTCCTCTCTGTACCCTTATCATCTCTCTGATCAGATATTACCCAGCATGCTGGACAATAACCGGAACTGAGACCTTTGTCCCCTCTGTACCCTTATCATCCCTCTGATCAGATATTACCCAGCATGCTGGACAATAACCGGAACTGAGACCTTTGTCCTCTCTGTACCCTTATCATCCCTCTGATCAGATATTACCCAGCATGCTGGACAATAACCGGAACTGAGACCTTTGTCCTCTCTGTACCCTTATCTCTCTGATCAGATATTACCCAGCATGCTGGACAATAACCGGAACTGAGACCTTTGTCCTCTCTGTACCCTTATCATCTCTCTGATCAGATATTACCCAGCATGCTGGACAATAACCGGAACTGAGACCTTTGTCCTCTCTGTACCCTTATCATCCCTCTGATCAGATATTACCCAGCATGCTGGACAATAACCGGAACTGAGACCTTTGTCCTCTCTGTACCCTTATCTCTCTGATCAGATATTACCCAGCATGCTGGACAATAACCGGAACTGAGACCTTTGTCCTCTCTGTACACTTATCATCTCTCTGATCAGATATTACCCAGCATGCTGGACAATAACCGGAACTGAGACCTTTGTCCTCTCTGTACCCTTATCTCTCTGATCAGATATTACCCAGCATGCTGGACAATAACCGGAACTGAGACCTTTGTCCTCTCTGTACCCTTATCATCTCTCTGATCAGATATTACCCAGCATGCTGGACAATAACCGGAACCGAGACCTTTGTCCTCTCTGTACCCTTATCACCCTCTGATCAGATATTACCCAGCATGCTGGACAATAACCGGAACTGAGACCTTTGTCCCCTCTGTACCCTTATCATCCCTCTGATCAGATATTACCCAGCATGCTGGACAATAACCGGAACTGAGACCTTTGTCCCCTCTGTACCCTTATCTCTCTGATCAGATATTACCCAGCATGCTGGACAATAACCGGAACTGAGACCTTTGTCCCCTCTGTACCCTTATCTCTCTGATCAGATATTACCCAGCATGCTGGACAATAACCGGAACTGAGACCTTTGTCCTCTCTGTACACTTATCATCTCTCTGATCAGATATTACCCAGCATGCTGGACAATAACCGGAACTGAGACCTTTGTCCTCTCTGTACCCTTATCTCTCTGATCAGATATTACCCAGCATGCTGGACAATAACCGGAACTGAGACCTTTGTCCCCTCTGTACCCTTATCATCTCTCTGATCAGATATTACCCAGCATGCTGGACAATAACCGGAACTGAGACCTTTGTCCTCTCTGTACCCTTATCTCTCTGATCAGATATTACCCAGCATGCTGGACAATAACCGGAACTTAGACCTTTGTCCCCTCTGTACCCTTATCATCTCTCTGATCAGATATTACCCAGCATGCTGGACAATAACCGGAACTGAGACCTTTGTCCTCTCTGTACCCTTATCTCTCTGATCAGATATTACCCAGCATGCTGGACAATAACCGGAACTGAGACCTTTGTCCTCTCTGTACCCTTATCTCTCTGATCAGATATTACCCAGCATGCTGGACAATAACCGGAACTGAGACCTTTGTCCTCTCTGTACCCTTATCTCTCTGATCAGATATTACCCAGCATGCTGGACAATAACCGGAACTGAGACCTTTGTCCCCTCTGTACCCTTATCTCTCTGATCAGATATTACCCAGCATGCTGGACAATAACCGGAACTGAGACCTTTGTCCTCTCTGTACACTTATCATCTCTCTGATCAGATATTACCCAGCATGCTGGACAATAACCGGAACTGAGACCTTTGTCCTCTCTGTACCCTTATCATCTCTCTGATCAGATATTACCCAGCATGCTGGACAATAACCGGAACTGAGACCTTTGTCCTCTCTGTACCCTTATCTCTCTGATCAGATATTACCCAGCATGCTGGACAATAACCGGAACTGAGACCTTTGTCCCCTCTGTACCCTTATCTCTCTGATCAGATATTACCCAGCATGCTGGACAATAACCGGAACTGAGACCTTTGTCCTCTCTGTACCCTTATCTCTCTGATCAGATATTACCCAGCATGCTGGACAATAACCGGAACTGAGACCTTTGTCCTCTCTGTACCCTCATCTCTCTGATCAGATATTACCCAGCATGCTGGACAATAACTGGAACTGAGACCTTTGTCCTCTCTGTACCCTTATCATCTCTCTGATCAGATATTACCCAGCATGCTGGACAATAACCGGAACTGAGACCTTTGTCCCCTCTGTACACTTATCATCTCTCTGATCAGATATTACCCAGCATGCTGGACAATAACCGGAACTGAGACCTTTGTCCTCTCTGTACCCTTATCATCTCTCTGATCAGATATTACCCAGCATGCTGGACAATAACCGGAACTTAGACCTTTGTCCCCTCTGTACCCTTATCTCTCTGATCAGATATTACCCAGCATGCTGGACAATAACCGGAACTGAGACCTTTGTCCCCTCTGTACCCTTATCTCTCTGATCAGATATTACCCAGCATGCTGGACAATAACCGGAACTGAGACCTTTGTCCCCTCTGTACCCTTATCTCTCTGATCAGATATTACCCAGCATGCTGGACAATAACCGGAACTGAGACCTTTGTCCCCTCTGTACCCTTATCATCTCTCTGATCAGATATTACCCAGCATGCTGGACAATAACCGGAACTGAGACCTTTGTCCCCTCTGTACCCTTATCATCTCTCTGATCAGATATTACCCAGCATGCTGGACAATAACCGGAACTGAGACCTTTGTCCTCTCTGTACCCTTATCATCTCTCTGATCAGATATTACCCAGCATGCTGGACAATAACCGTAACTGAGACCTTTGTCCCCTCTGTACCCTTATCTCTCTGATCAGATATTACCCAGCATGCTGGACAATAACCGGAACTGAGACCTTTGTCCCCTCTGTACCCTTATCTCTCTGATCAGATATTACCCAGCATGCTGGACAATAACCGGAACTGAGACCTTTGTCCCCTCTGTACCCTTATCATCTCTCTGATCAGATATTACCCAGCATGCTGGACAATAACCGGAACTGAGACCTTTGTCCTCTCTGTACCCTTATCTCTCTGATCAGATATTACCCAGCATGCTGGACAATAACCGGAACTGAGACCTTTGTCCCCTCTGTACCCTTATCCCTCTGATCCGGTTATTGTCCAGCATGCTGGGTAATATCTGAACTGAGACCTTTGTCCCCTCTGTACCCTTATCATCTCTCTGATCAGATATTACCCAGCATGCTGGACAATAACCGGAACTGAGACCTTTGTCCCCTCTGTACCCTTATCATCTCTCTGATCAGATATTACCCAGCATGCTGGACAATAACCGGAACTGAGACCTTTGTCCTCTCTGTACCCTTATCATCTCTCTGATCAGATATTACCCAGCATGCTGGACAATAACCGTAACTGAGACCTTTGTCCCCTCTGTACCCTTATCTCTCTGATCAGATATTACCCAGCATGCTGGACAATAACCGGAACTGAGACCTTTGTCCCCTCTGTACCCTTATCTCTCTGATCAGATATTACCCAGCATGCTGGACAATAACCGGAACTGAGACCTTTGTCCCCTCTGTACCCTTATCATCTCTCTGATCAGATATTACCCAGCATGCTGGACAATAACCGGAACTGAGACCTTTGTCCTCTCTGTACCCTTATCATCTCTCTGATCAGATATTACCCAGCATGCTGGACAATAACCGGAACTTAGACCTTTGTCCCCTCTGTACCCTTATCTCTCTGATCAGATATTACCCAGCATGCTGGACAATAACCGGAACTGAGACCTTTGTCCCCTCTGTACACTTATCATCTCTCTGATCAGATATTACCCAGCATGCTGGACAATAACCGGAACTGAGACCTTTGTCCTCTCTGTACCCTTATCTCTCTGATCAGATATTACCCAGCATGCTGGACAATAACCGGAACTGAGACCTTTGTCCCCTCTGTACCCTTATCATCTCTCTGATCAGATATTACCCAGCATGCTGGACAATAACCGGAACTGAGACCTTTGTCCTCTCTGTACCCTTATCATCCCTCTGATCAGATATTACCCAGCATGCTGGACAATAACCGGAACTGAGACCTTTGTCCCCTCTGTACACTTATCTCTCTGATCAGATATTACCCAGCATGCTGGACAATAACCGGAACTGAGACCTTTGTCCCCTCTGTACCCTTATCATCCCTCTGATCAGATATTACCCAGCATGCTGGACAATAACCGGAACTGAGACCTTTGTCCCCTCTGTACCCTTATCACCCTCTGATCAGATATTACCCAGCATGCTGGACAATAACCGGAACTGAGACCTTTGTCCCCTCTGTACCCTTATCATCTCTCTGATCAGATATTACCCAGCATGCTGGACAATAACCGGAACTGAGACCTTTGTCCTCTCTGTACCCTTATCATCTCTCTGATCAGATATTACCCAGCATGCTGGACAATAACCGGAACTGAGACCTTTGTCCCCTCTGTACCCTTATCTCTCTGATCAGATATTACCCAGCATGCTGGACAATAACCGGAACTGAGACCTTTGTCCTCTCTGTACCCTTATCTCTCTGATCAGATGGTTCCGGTTATTTTCCGGCATGCTGGGTCATAGGTGTTTCGGGGGATGATGATGAAGACCAGATTGGGTAATGATGGCGGTGAGGAGATTTCCGGTTCATATTATCGGTCACTTGAGGAATTTCGGGATCTCATCACCCAGAACTGTATAAAATAAAGCACTGGAAGGCGGCCTCTGGTGGTGGGAACAGGAATACCCCACTGGGCTTCCAGATGGCTGTAGAAATGTTTCCAGATGACCCCCCCCCCTTGGGGTATCTCTGACCGGCTCACCAGGGCGTGGCAAATGTACGTCTGTTGGGGGCTCATTAAATACGAGAAGTCGTGATATTTGGGGTACATTAGACATTGCGATGAGGAGACCCCGGCAGCAGCTGAAGAGAAGTGAAAGCCGGGGGAGGGTAGAAGGTGGGGTCGGTAGAAACCGGGAGATGGTAGAGGCCGGGGGGCAGTAGAAGCCAGGGGACGGTAAAAGCTGGGGGTCGGTAGAAGGTGGGGACAGAAGCCGGGGTAAGTAGAAGCCAGGGGACAGTAGAAGCCTGGGGTTTGTAGAAGCTGGGGGACAGTAAAAGCCGGGGGCCGATAGAAGCGAGGGGTCGGTAGAAGGTGGGGTCGGTAGAAGTCCGGGGTCGGTCGGGGTCGGTAGAGGTCGGGGTCGGTAGAAGCTGGGAGTCGGTAGAAGGTGGGGACAGTAGAAGCCGGGGGCCGATAGAAGCGAGGGGTCGGTAGAAGCCGGGGGTCGGTAGAAGTCGGGGGTCGGTAGAATGTGAGGAAGGTAGAAGCCGGGGGACAGTAGAAGCCTGGGGTCGGTAGAAGCTGGGAGTCGGTAGAAGGTGGGGACAGTAGAAGCCTGGGGTTGGTAGAAGCGAGGGGTCGGTAGAAGCTGGGGGACCGTAGAAGCCGGGGGTCGGTAGAAGGTGGGGTCGGTAGAAGTCGGGGGTCGGTAGAAGCTGGGAGTCGGTAGAAGGTGGGGACAGTAGAAGCCGGGGGCCGATAGAAGCGAGGGGTCGGTAGAAGCTGGGGGACAGTAGAAGCCGGGGGTCGGTAGAAGGTGGGGTCGGTAGAAACCGGGAGATGGTAGAGGCCGGGGGCAGTAGAAGCCAGGGGACGGTAAAAGCTGGGGGTCGGTAGAAGGTGGGGACAGAAGCCGGGGTAAGTAGAAGCCAGGGGACAGTAGAAGCCTGGGGTTTGTAGAAGCTGGGGGACAGTAAAAGCCGGGGGCCGATAGAAGCGAGGGGTCGGTAGAAGGTGGGGTCGGTAGAAGTCCGGGGTCGGTCGGGGTCGGTAGAGGTCGGGGTCGGTAGAAGCTGGGAGTCGGTAGAAGGTGGGGACAGTAGAAGCCGGGGGCCGATAGAAGCGAGGGGTCGGTAGAAGCCGGGGGTCGGTAGAAGTCGGGGGTCGGTAGAATGTGAGGAAGGTAGAAGCCGGGGGACAGTAGAAGCCTGGGGTCGGTAGAAGCTGGGAGTCGGTAGAAGGTGGGGACAGTAGAAGCCTGGGGTTGGTAGAAGCGAGGGGTCGGTAGAAGCTGGGGGACCGTAGAAGCCGGGGGTCGGTAGAAGGTGGGGTCGGTAGAAGTCGGGGGTCGGTAGAAGCTGGGAGTCGGTAGAAGGTGGGGACAGTAGAAGCCGGGGGCCGATAGAAGCGAGGGGTCGGTAGAAGCTGGGGGACAGTAGAAGCCGGGGGTCGGTAGAAGGTGGGGTCGGTAGAAGTCGGGGGTCGGTAGAAGCTGGGAGTCGGTAGAAGCTGGGGGACAGTAGAAGCCGGGGTCGGTAGAAGTCCGGGGTCGGTAGAGGTCGGGGTCGGTAGAAGCTGGGAGTCGGTAGAAGGTGGGGACAGTAGAAGCCGGGGGCCCGATAGAAGCGAGGGGTCGGTAGAAGCTGGAGGTCGGTAGAAGTCGGGGGTCGGTAGAATGTGAGGAAGGTAGAAGCCGGGGGACAGTAGAAGCCTGGGGTCGGTAGAAGCTGGGAGTCGGTAGAAGCTGGGGACAGTAGAAGCCTGGGGTTGGTAGAAGCGAGGGGTCGGTAGAAGCTGGGGGACAGTAGAAGCCGGGGGTCGGTAGAAGGTGGGGTCGGTAGAAGTCAGGGGTCGGTAGAAGCTGGGAGTCGGTAGAAGGTGGGGACAGTAGAAGCTGGGGGCCGATAGAAGCGAGGGGTCGGTAAAAGGTGGGGTCGGTAGAGGTCGGGGTCGGTAGAAGCTGGGAGTCGGTAGAAGGTGGGGACAGTAGAAGCCGGGGGCCGATAGAAGCGAGGGGTCGGTAGAAGCTGGGGGACAGTAGAAGCCGGGGGTCGGTAGAAGTCGGGGGTCGGTAGAATGTGAGGAAGGTAGAAGCCGGGGGACAGTAGAAGCCTGGGGTCGGTAGAAGCTGGGAGTCGGTAGAAGGTGGGGACAGTAGAAGCCTGGGGTTGGTAGAAGCGAGGGGTCGGTAGAAGCTGGGGGACAGTAGAAGCCGGGGGCGGTAGAAGTCGGGGGTCGGTAGAAGCTGGGAGTCGGTAGAAGGTGGGGACAGTAGAAGCCGGGGGCCAATAGAAGCGAGGGGTCGGTAGAAGCTGGGGGACAGTAGAAGCCGGGGGTCGGTAGAAGTCCGGGGTCGGTAGAGGTCGGGGGTCGGTAGAAGCTGGGAGTCGGTAGAAGGTGGGGACAGTAGAAGCCGGGGGCCGATAGAAGCGAGGGGTCGGTAGAAGCTGGGGGACAGTAGAAGCCGGGGGTCGGTAGAAGTCGGGGGTCGGTAGAATGTGAGGAAGGTAGAAGCCGGGGGACAGTAGAAGCCTGGGGTCGGTAGAAGCTGGGAGTCGGTAGAAGGTGGGGACAGTAGAAGCCTGGGGTTGGTAGAAGCGAGGGGTCGGTAGAAGCTGGGGGACAGTAGAAGCCGGGGGCGGTAGAAGTCGGGGGTCGGTAGAAGCTGGGAGTCGGTAGAAGGTGGGGACAGTAGAAGCCGGGGGCCAATAGAAGCGAGGGGTCGGTAGAAGCTGGGGGACAGTAGAAGCCGGGGGTCGGTAGAAGTCCGGGGTCGGTAGAGGTCGGGGTCGGTAGAAGCTGGGAGTCGGTAGAAGGTGGGGACAGTAGAAGCCGGGGGCCCGATAGAAGCGAGGGGTCGGTAGAAGCTGGGGGACAGTAGAAGCCGGGGGACGGTAGAAGCCGGGGGACGGTAGAAGGTGGGGTCGGTAGAAGGTGGGGTCGGTAGAAGTCGGGGGTCGGTAGAAGCTGGGAGTCGGTAGAAGGTGGGGACAGTAGAAGCCGGGGGCCAATAGAAGCGAGGGGTCGGTAGAAGCTGGGGGACAGTAGAAGCTGGGGGACAGTAGAAGCCGGGGGTCGGTAGAAGTCCGGGGTCGGTAGAGGTCGGGGTCGGTAGAAGCTGGGAGTCGGTAGAAGGTGGGGACAGTAGAAGCCGGGGGCCCGATAGAAGCGAGGGGTCGGTAGAAGCTGGAGGTCGGTAGAAGTCGGGGGTCGGTAGAATGTAAAGGAAGGTAGAAGCCGGGGGACAGTAGAAGCCTGGGGTCGGTAGAAGCTGGGGACAGTAGAAGCCTGGGGTTGGTAGAAGCGAGGGGTCGGTAGAAGCTGGGGGACAGTAGAAGCCGGGGGCGGTAGAAGGTGGGGTCGGTAGAAGTCGGGGGTTGGTAGAAGCTGGGAGTCGGTAGAAGGTGGGGACAGTAGAAGCCGGGGGCCGATAGAAGCGAGGGGTCGGTAGAATCTGGGGGACAGTAGAAGCCGGGGGACGGTAGAAGCCGGGGGACGGTAGAAGGTGGGGTCGGTAGAAGTCGGGGGTCGGTAGAAGCTGGGAGTCGGTAGAAGGTGGGGACAGTAGAAGCCGGGGGCCGATAGAAGCGAGGGGTCGGTAGAAGCTGGGGGACAGTAGAAGCCGGGGGTCGGTAAAAGGTGGGCTCGGTAGAAGTCGGGGGTCGGTAGAAGCTGGGAGTCGGTAGAAGGTGGGGACAGTAGAAGCCGGGGGCTGATAGAAGCGAGGGGTCGGTAGAAGCTGGGGGACAGTAGAAGCCGGGGGTCGGTAGAAGTCCGGGGTCGGTAGAGGTCGGGGTCGGTAGAAGCTGGGAGTCGGTAGAAGGTGGGGACAGTAGAAGCCGGGGGCCCGATAGAAGCGAGGGGTCGGTAGAAGCTGGGGGTCGGTAGAAGTCGGGGGTCGGTAGAATGTGAGGAAGGTAGAAGCCGGGGGACAGTAGAAGCCTGGGGTCGGTAGAAGCTGGGAGACGGTAGAAGGTGGGGACAGTAGAAGCCTGGGGTTGGTAGAAGCGAGGGGTTGGTAGAAGCTGGGGGACAGTAGAAGCCGGGGGCGGTAGGAGGTGGGGTCGGTAGAAGTCGGGGGTCGGTAGAAGCTGGGATTCGGTAGAAGGTGGGGACAGTAGAAGCCGGGGGCCGATAGAAGCGAGGGGTCGGTAGAAGCTGGGGGACAGTAGAAGCCCGGGGTCGGTAGAAGCCGGGGGTCGGTAGAAGCCGGGAGTCGGTAGAAGCCGGAAGTCGGTAGAAGCCGGGAGTCGGTAGAAGCTGGGAGTCGGTAGAAGCTGGGAGTCGGTAGAAGCCGGGAGTCGGTAGAAGCCGGGAGTCGGTAGAGGCTGGGAGTCGGTAGAAGCCGGGGGTCGGTAGAAGCTGGGAGTCGGTAGAAGCTGGGAGTCGGTAGAAGCTGGAGTCGGTAGAAGGTGGGGACAGTAGAAGCCGGGGGCCGATAAAAGCGAGGGGTCGGTAGAAGCCGGGGGTCGGTAAAAGGTGGGGTCGGTAGAAATCGGGGGTTGGTAGAAGCTGGGAGTTGGTAGAAGGTGGGGACAGTAGAAGCCGGGGGCCGATAGAAGCGAGGGGTCGGTAGAAGCTGGGGTCGGTAGAATGTGAGGAAGGTAGAAGCCGGGGGACGGTAGAAGGTGGGGACAGTAGAAGCCTGGGGTTGGTAGAAGCGAGGGGTCGGTTGAAGCCGGGGGTTGCTAGAAGCGAGGGGTCGGTTGAAGCCGGGGGTTGCTAGAAGCGAGGGGTCGGTTGAAGCCGGAGGTCGATTGAAGCCGGGGGTCGGTTGAAGCCGGGGGTCGGTTGAAGCCGGGGGTCAGTAGAAGCCGGGGGTCAGTAGAAGCCGGGGGTCAGTAGAAGCCGGTGGACAGTAGAAGTCGGGGGTCGGTTGAAGCTGGGAGTCAGTAGAAGGTGGGGACAGTAGAAGCCGGGGGCTGATAGAAGCGAGGGGGTCTGTAGAAGCTGGGGGACAGTAGAAGCCGGGGGTCGGTAGAAGGTGGGGTCGGTAGAAGTCGGGGGTCGGTAGAAGCTGGGAGTCGGTAGAAGGTGGGGACAGTAGAAGCCGGGGGCCGATAGAAGCGAGGGGTCGGTAGAAGCTGGGGTCGGTAGAATGTGAGGAAGGTAGAAGCCGGGGGACGGTAGAAGGTGGGGACAGTAGAAGCCTGGGGTTGGTAGAAGCGAGGGGTCGGTTGAAGCCGGGGGTTGCTAGAAGCGAGGGGTCGGTTGAAGCCGGGGGTTGCTAGAAGCGAGGGGTCGGTTGAAGCCGGAGGTCGATTGAAGCCGGGGGTCGGTTGAAGCCGGGGGTCGGTTGAAGCCGGGGGTCAGTAGAAGCCGGGGGTCAGTAGAAGCCGGGGGTCAGTAGAAGCCGGTGGACAGTAGAAGTCGGGGGTCGGTTGAAGCTGGGAGTCAGTAGAAGGTGGGGACAGTAGAAGCCGGGGGCTGATAGAAGCGAGGGGGTCTGTAGAAGCTGGGGGACAGTAGAAGCTGAGGGTCGGTAGAAGGTGGGGTCGGTAGAAGTCGGGGGTCGGTAGAAGCTGGGAGTCGGTAGAAGGTGGGGACAGTAGAAGCCGGGGGCTGATAGAAGCGAGGGGTCGGTAGAAGCGAGGGGTCGGTAGAAGCCGGGGTTCAGTAGAAGCTGGGAGTCGGTAGAAGGTGGGGACAGTAGAAGCCGGGGGCCGATAGAAGCGAGGGGTCGGTAGAAGCTGGGGGACAGTAGAAGCCGGGGGTCGGTAGAAGGTGGGGTCGGTAGAAGCTGGGGGACAGTAGAAGCCTGGGGTCGGTAGAAGGTGGGGACAGTAGAAGCCTGGGGTTGGTAGAAGCGAGGGGTCGGTTGAAGCCGGGGGTTGGTAGAAGCGAGGGGTCGGTTGAAGCCGGGGTCGGTAGAAGCTGGGGGTTGGTAGAAGCGAGGGGTCGGTTGAAGCAGGGGGTCGGTTGAAGCCGGGGGTTGGTAGAAGCGAGGGGTCGGTTGAAGCCGGGGACCGGTTGAAGCCGGGGGTTGGTAGAAGCTGGGGGTAGGTTGAAGCCGGGAGTCGGTTGAAGCCGGGGGTCGGTTGAAGCCGGGGGTCGGTAGAAGCCGGGGGTCGGTTGAAGCCGGGGGTCAGTAGAAGCCTGGGGTCGGTTGAAGCCGGGGGACAGTAGAAGTCGGGGGTCGGTTGAAGCTGGGAGTCAGTAGAAGGTGGGGACAGTAGAAGCCGGGGGCTGATAGAAGCGAGGGGGTCTGTAGAAGCTGGGGGACAGTAGAAGCCAGGGGTCGGTAGAAGGTGGGGTCGGTAGAAGGTGGGGTCGGTAGAAGTCGGGGGTCGGTAGAAGCTGGGAGTCGGTAGAAGGTGGGGACAGTAGAAGCCGGGGGCCGATAGAAGCGAGGGGTCGGTAGAAGCTGGGGGACAGTAGAAGCCGGGGGTCGGTAGAATGTGAAGAAGGTAGAAGCCGGGGGACAGTAGAAGCCTGGGGTCGGTAGAAGGTGGGGACAGTAGAAGCCTGGGGTTGGTAGAAGCGAGGGGTCGGTTGAAGCCGGGGGTTGGTAGAAGCGAGGGGTCGGTTGAAGCCGGGGGTTGGTAGAAGCTGGGGGTCGGTAGAAGCTGGAGTCGGTAGAAGGTGGGGACAGTAGAAGCCGGGGGCCGATAAAAGCGAGGGGTCGGTAGAAGCCGGGGGTCGGTAAAAGGTGGGGTCGGTAGAAATCGGGGGTTGGTAGAAGCTGGGAGTTGGTAGAAGGTGGGGACAGTAGAAGCCGGGGGCCGATAGAAGCGAGGGGTCGGTAGAAGCTGGGGTCGGTAGAATGTGAGGAAGGTAGAAGCCGGGGGACGGTAGAAGGTGGGGACAGTAGAAGCCTGGGGTTGGTAGAAGCGAGGGGTCGGTTGAAGCCGGGGGTTGCTAGAAGCGAGGGGTCGGTTGAAGCCGGGGGTTGCTAGAAGCGAGGGGTCGGTTGAAGCCGGAGGTCGATTGAAGCCGGGGGTCGGTTGAAGCCGGGGGTCGGTTGAAGCCGGGGGTCGGTTGAAGCCGGGGGTCGGTTGAAGCCGGGGGTCAGTAGAAGCCGGGGGTCAGTAGAAGCCGGGGGTCAGTAGAAGCCGGTGGACAGTAGAAGTCGGGGGTCGGTTGAAGCTGGGAGTCAGTAGAAGGTGGGGACAGTAGAAGCCGGGGGCTGATAGAAGCGAGGGGGTCTGTAGAAGCTGGGGGACAGTAGAAGCCGGGGGTCGGTAGAAGGTGGGGTCGGTAGAAGTCGGGGGTCGGTAGAAGCTGGGAGTCGGTAGAAGGTGGGGACAGTAGAAGCCGGGGGCAGATAGAAGCGAGGGGTCGGTAGAAGCTGGGGTCGGTAGAATGTGAGGAAGGTAGAAGCCGGGGGACGGTAGAAGGTGGGGACAGTAGAAGCCTGGGGTTGGTAGAAGCGAGGGGTCGGTTGAAGCCGGGGGTTGCTAGAAGCGAGGGGTCGGTTGAAGCCGGGGGTTGCTAGAAGCGAGGGGTCGGTTGAAGCCGGAGGTCGATTGAAGCCGGGGGTCGGTTGAAGCCGGGGGTCGGTTGAAGCCGGGGGTCAGTAGAAGCCGGGGGTCAGTAGAAGCCGGGGGTCAGTAGAAGCCGGGGGTCAGTAGAAGCCGGGGGTCAGTAGAAGCCGGGGGTCAGTAGAAGCTGGTGGACAGTAGAAGTCGGGGGTCGGTTGAAGCTGGGAGTCAGTAGAAGGTGGGGACAGTAGAAGCCGGGGGCTGATAGAAGCGAGGGGGTCTGTAGAAGCTGGGGGACAGTAGAAGCCGAGGGTCGGTAGAAGGTGGGGTCGGTAGAAGTCGGGGGTCGGTAGAAGCTGGGAGTCGGTAGAAGGTGGGGACAGTAGAAGCCGGGGGCTGATAGAAGCGAGGGGGTTCGGTAGAAGGTGGGGTCGGTAGAAGTCGGGGGTCGGTAGAAGCTGGGAGTCAGTAGAAGTAGGGGGTCGGTAGAAGTCGGGGTCGGTAGAAGCGAGGGGTCGGTAGAAGCGAGGGGTCGGTAGAAGCCGGGGTTCAGTAGAAGCTGGGAGTCGGTAGAAGGTGGGGACAGTAGAAGCCGGGGGCCGATAGAAGCGAGGGGTCGGTAGAAGCTGGGGGACAGTAGAAGCCGGGGGTCGGTAGAAGGTGGGGTCGGTAGAAGCTGGGGGACAGTAGAAGCCTGGGGTCGGTAGAAGGTGGGGACAGTAGAAGCCTGGGGTTGGTAGAAGCGATTGGTCGGTTGAAGCCGGGGGTTGGTAGAAGCGAGGGGGTCTGTAGAAGCTGGGGGACAGTAGAAGCCGGGGGTCGGTAGAAGGTGGGGTCGGTAGAAGTCGGGGGTCGGTAGAAGCTGGGAGTCGGTAGAAGGTGGGGACAGTAGAAGCCGGGGGCAGATAGAAGCGAGGGGTCGGTAGAAGCTGGGGTCGGTAGAATGTGAGGAAGGTAGAAGCCGGGGGACGGTAGAAGGTGGGGACAGTAGAAGCCTGGGGTTGGTAGAAGCGAGGGGTCGGTTGAAGCCGGGGGTTGCTAGAAGCGAGGGGTCGGTTGAAGCCGGGGGTTGCTAGAAGCGAGGGGTCGGTTGAAGCCGGAGGTCGATTGAAGCCGGGGGTCGGTTGAAGCCGGGGGTCGGTTGAAGCCGGGGGTCAGTAGAAGCCGGGGGTCAGTAGAAGCCGGGGGTCAGTAGAAGCCGGGGGTCAGTAGAAGCCGGTGGACAGTAGAAGTCGGGGGTCGGTTGAAGCTGGGAGTCAGTAGAAGGTGGGGACAGTAGAAGCCGGGGGCTGATAGAAGCGAGGGGGTCTGTAGAAGCTGGGGGACAGTAGAAGCCGAGGGTCGGTAGAAGGTGGGGTCGGTAGAAGTCGGGGGTCGGTAGAAGCTGGGAGTCGGTAGAAGGTGGGGACAGTAGAAGCCGGGGGCTGATAGAAGCGAGGGGGTTCGGTAGAAGGTGGGGTCGGTAGAAGTCGGGGGTCGGTAGAAGCTGGGAGTCAGTAGAAGTCGGGGGTCGGTAGAAGTCGGGGTCGGTAGAAGCGAGGGGTCGGTAGAAGCGAGGGGTCGGTAGAAGCCGGGGTTCAGTAGAAGCTGGGAGTCGGTAGAAGGTGGGGACAGTAGAAGCCGGGGGCCGATAGAAGCGAGGGGTCGGTAGAAGCTGGGGGACAGTAGAAGCCGGGGGTCGGTAGAAGGTGGGGTCGGTAGAAGCTGGGGGACAGTAGAAGCCTGGGGTCGGTAGAAGGTGGGGACAGTAGAAGCCTGGGGTTGGTAGAAGCGATTGGTCGGTTGAAGCCGGGGGTTGGTAGAAGCGAGGGGTCGGTTGAAGCCGGGGTCGGTAGAAGCTGGGGGTTGGTAGAAGCGAGGGGTCGGTTGAAGCAGGGGGTCGGTTGAAGCCGGGGGTTGGTAGAAGCGAGGGGTCGGTTGAAGCCGGGGATCGGTTGAAGCCGGGGGTTGGTAGAAGCTGGGGGTAGGTTGAAGCCGGGAGTCGGTTGAAGCCGGGGGTCGGTTGAAGCCGGGGGTCGGTAGAAGCCGGGGGTCGGTTGAAGCCGGGGGTCAGTAGAAGCCTGGGGTCGGTTGAAGCCGGGGGACAGTAGAAGTCGGGGGTCGGTTGAAGCTGGGAGTCAGTAGAAGGTGGGGACAGTAGAAGCCGGGGGCTGATAGAAGCGAGGGGGTCTGTAGAAGCTGGGGGACAGTAGAAGCCAGGGGTCGGTAGAAGCCGGGGGTCGGTAAAAGGTGGGGTCGGTAGAAATCGGGGGTTGGTAGAAGCTGGGAGTTGGTAGAAGGTGGGGACAGTAGAAGCCGGGGGCCGATAGAAGCGAGGGGTCGGTAGAAGCTGGGGTCGGTAGAATGTGAGGAAGGTAGAAGCCGGGGGACGGTAGAAGGTGGGGACAGTAGAAGCCTGGGGTTGGTAGAAGCGAGGGGTCGGTTGAAGCCGGGGGTTGCTAGAAGCGAGGGGTCGGTTGAAGCCGGGGGTTGCTAGAAGCGAGGGGTCGGTTGAAGCCGGAGGTCGATTGAAGCCGGGGGTCGGTTGAAGCCGGGGGTCGGTTGAAGCCGGGGGTCAGTAGAAGCCGGGGGTCAGTAGAAGCCGGGGGTCAGTAGAAGCCGGTGGACAGTAGAAGTCGGGGGTCGGTTGAAGCTGGGAGTCAGTAGAAGGTGGGGACAGTAGAAGCCGGGGGCTGATAGAAGCGAGGGGGTCTGTAGAAGCTGGGGGACAGTAGAAGCCGGGGGTCGGTAGAAGGTGGGGTCGGTAGAAGTCGGGGGTCGGTAGAAGCTGGGAGTCGGTAGAAGGTGGGGACAGTAGAAGCCGGGGGCCGATAGAAGCGAGGGGTCGGTAGAAGCTGGGGTCGGTAGAATGTGAGGAAGGTAGAAGCCGGGGGACGGTAGAAGGTGGGGACAGTAGAAGCCTGGGGTTGGTAGAAGCGAGGGGTCGGTTGAAGCCGGGGGTTGCTAGAAGCGAGGGGTCGGTTGAAGCCGGGGGTTGCTAGAAGCGAGGGGTCGGTTGAAGCCGGAGGTCGATTGAAGCCGGGGGTCGGTTGAAGCCGGGGGTCGGTTGAAGCCGGGGGTCGGTTGAAGCCGGGGGTCAGTAGAAGCCGGGGGTCAGTAGAAGCCGGGGGTCAGTAGAAGCCGGTGGACAGTAGAAGTCGGGGGTCGGTTGAAGCTGGGAGTCAGTAGAAGGTGGGGACAGTAGAAGCCGGGGGCTGATAGAAGCGAGGGGGTCTGTAGAAGCTGGGGGACAGTAGAAGCCGAGGGTCGGTAGAAGGTGGGGTCGGTAGAAGTCGGGGGTCGGTAGAAGCTGGGAGTCGGTAGAAGGTGGGGACAGTAGAAGCCGGGGGCTGATAGAAGCGAGGGGGTTCGGTAGAAGGTGGGGTCGGTAGAAGTCGGGGGTCGGTAGAAGCTGGGAGTCAGTAGAAGTCGGGGGTCGGTAGAAGTCGGGGTCGGTAGAAGCGAGGGGTCGGTAGAAGCGAGGGGTCGGTAGAAGCCGGGGTTCAGTAGAAGCTGGGAGTCGGTAGAAGGTGGGGACAGTAGAAGCCGGGGGCCGATAGAAGCGAGGGGTCGGTAGAAGCTGGGGGACAGTAGAAGCCGGGGGTCGGTAGAAGGTGGGGTCGGTAGAAGCTGGGGGACAGTAGAAGCCTGGGGTCGGTAGAAGGTGGGGACAGTAGAAGCCTGGGGTTGGTAGAAGCGAGGGGTCGGTTGAAGCCGGGGGTTGGTAGAAGCGAGGGGTCGGTTGAAGCCGGGGTCGGTAGAAGCTGGGGGTTGGTAGAAGCGAGGGGTCGGTTGAAGCCGGGGGTTGGTAGAAGCGAGGGGTCGGTTGAAGCCGGGGATCGGTTGAAGCCGGGGGTTGGTAGAAGCTGGGGGTAGGTTGAAGCCGGGAGTCGGTTGAAGCCGGGGGTCGGTTGAAGCCGGGGGTCGGTAGAAGCCGGGGGTCGGTTGAAGCCGGGGGTCAGTAGAAGCCTGGGGTCGGTTGAAGCCGGGGGACAGTAGAAGTCGGGGGTCGGTTGAAGCTGGGAGTCAGTAGAAGGTGGGGACAGTAGAAGCCGGGGGCTGATAGAAGCGAGGGGGTCTGTAGAAGCTGGGGGACAGTAGAAGCCAGGGGTCGGTAGAAGGTGGGGTCGGTAGAAGGTGGGGTCGGTAGAAGTCGGGGGTCGGTAGAAGCTGGGAGTCGGTAGAAGGTGGGGACAGTAGAAGCCGGGGGCCGATAGAAGCGAGGGGTCGGTAGAAGCTGGGGGACAGTAGAAGCCGGGGGTCGGTAGAAGGTGGGGTCGGTAGAAGCCGGGGGACAGTAGAAGCCTGGGGTCGGTAGAAGGTGGGGACAGTAGAAGCCTGGGGTTGGTAGAAGCGAGGGGTCGGTTGAAGCCGGGGGTTGGTAGAAGCGAGGGGTCGGTTGAAGCCGGGGGTTGGTAGAAGCTGGGGGTCGGTAGAAGCTGGAGTCGGTAGAAGGTGGGGACAGTAGAAGCCGGGGGCCGATAAAAGCGAGGGGTCGGTAGAAGCCGGGGGTCGGTAAAAGGTGGGGTCGGTAGAAATCGGGGGTTGGTAGAAGCTGGGAGTTGGTAGAAGGTGGGGACAGTAGAAGCCGGGGGCCGATAGAAGCGAGGGGTCGGTAGAAGCTGGGGTCGGTAGAATGTGAGGAAGGTAGAAGCCGGGGGACGGTAGAAGGTGGGGACAGTAGAAGCCTGGGGTTGGTAGAAGCGAGGGGTCGGTTGAAGCCGGGGGTTGCTAGAAGCGAGGGGTCGGTTGAAGCCGGGGGTTGCTAGAAGCGAGGGGTCGGTTAAAGCCGGAGGTCGATTGAAGCCGGGGGTCGGTTGAAGCCGGGGGTCGGTTGAAGCCGGGGGTCAGTAGAAGCCGGGGGTCAGTAGAAGCCGGGGGTCAGTAGAAGCCGGTGGACAGTAGAAGTCGGGGGTCGGTTGAAGCTGGGAGTCAGTTGAAGGTGGGGACAGTAGAAGCCGGGGGCTGATAGAAGCGAGGGGGTCTGTAGAAGCTGGGGGACAGTAGAAGCCGGGGGTCGGTAGAAGGTGGGGTCGGTAGAAGTCGGGGGTCGGTAGAAGCTGGGAGTCGGTAGAAGGTGGGGACAGTAGAAGCCGGGGGCAGATAGAAGCGAGGGGTCGGTAGAAGCTGGGGTCGGTAGAATGTGAGGAAGGTAGAAGCCGGGGGACGGTAGAAGGTGGGGACAGTAGAAGCCTGGGGTTGGTAGAAGCGAGGGGTCGGTTGAAGCCGGGGGTTGCTAGAAGCGAGGGGTCGGTTGAAGCCGGGGGTTGCTAGAAGCGAGGGGTCGGTTGAAGCCGGAGGTCGATTGAAGCCGGGGGTCGGTTGAAGCCGGGGGTCGGTTGAAGCCGGGGGTCGGTTGAAGCCGGGGGTCAGTAGAAGCCGGTGGACAGTAGAAGTCGGGGGTCGGTTGAAGCTGGGAGTCAGTAGAAGGTGGGGACAGTAGAAGCCGGGGGCTGATAGAAGCGAGGGGGTCTGTAGAAGCTGGGGGACAGTAGAAGCCGAGGGTCGGTAGAAGGTGGGGTCGGTAGAAGTCGGGGGTCGGTAGAAGCTGGGAGTCGGTAGAAGGTGGGGACAGTAGAAGCCGGGGGCTGATAGAAGCGAGGGGGTTCGGTAGAAGGTGGGGTCGGTAGAAGTCGGGGGTCGGTAGAAGCTGGGAGTCAGTAGAAGTCGGGGGTCGGTAGAAGTCGGGGTCGGTAGAAGCGAGGGGTCGGTAGAAGCCGGGGTTCAGTAGAAGCTGGGAGTCGGTAGAAGGTGGGGACAGTAGAAGCCGGGGGCCGATAGAAGCGAGGGGTCGGTAGAAGCTGGGGGACAGTAGAAGCCGGGGGTCGGTAGAAGGTGGGGTCGGTAGAAGCTGGGGGACAGTAGAAGCCTGGGGTCGGTAGAAGGTGGGGACAGTAGAAGCCTGGGGTTGGTAGAAGCGAGGGGTCGGTTGAAGCCGGGGGTTGGTAGAAGCGAGGGGTCGGTTGAAGCCGGGGTCGGTAGAAGCTGGGGGTTGGTAGAAGCGAGGGGTCGGTTGAAGCAGGGGGTCGGTTGAAGCCGGGGGTCGGTTGAAGCCGGGGGTTGGTAGAAGCGAGGGGTCGGTTGAAGCCGGGGATCGGTTGAAGCCGGGGGTTGGTAGAAGCCGGGAGTCGGTTGAAGCCGGGGGTCGGTTGAAGCCGGGGGTCGGTAGAAGCCGGGGGTCGGTTGAAGCCGGGGGTCAGTAGAAGCCTGGGGTCGGTTGAAGCCGGGGGACAGTAGAAGTCGGGGGTCGGTTGAAGCTGGGAGTCAGTAGAAGGTGGGGACAGTAGAAGCCGGGGGCTGATAGAAGCGAGGGGGTCTGTAGAAGCTGGGGGACAGTAGAAGCCAGGGGTCGGTAGAAGGTGGGGTCGGTAGAAGGTGGGGTCGGTAGAAGTCGGGGGTCGGTAGAAGCTGGGAGTCGGTAGAAGGTGGGGACAGTAGAAGCCGGGGGCCGATAGAAGCGAGGGGTCGGTAGAAGCTGGGGGACAGTAGAAGCCGGGGGTCGGTAGAATGTGAAGAAGGTAGAAGCCGGGGGACAGTAGAAGCCTGGGGTCGGTAGAAGGTGGGGACAGTAGAAGCCTGGGGTTGGTAGAAGCGAGGGGTCGGTTGAAGCCGGGGGTTGGTAGAAGCGAGGGGTCGGTTGAAGCCGGGGGTTGGTAGAAGCTGGGGGTTGGTAGAAGCGAGGGGTCGGTTGAAGCGGGGGGTCGGTTGAAGCCGGGGGTTGGTAGAAGCGAGGGGTCGGTTGAAGCCGGGGATCGGTTGAAGCCGGGGGTTGGTAGAAGCTGGGGGTAGGTTGAAGCCGGGAGTCGGTTGAAGCCGGGAGTCGGTTGAAGCCGGGGGTCGGTAGAAGGTGGGGTCGGTAGAAGTCGGGGGTCGGTAGAAGCTGGGAGTCGGTAGAAGGTGGGGACAGTAGAAGCCGGGGGCCGATAGAAGCGAGGGGTCGGTAGAAGCTGGGGGACAGTAGAAGCCGGGGGTCGGTAGAATGTGAAGAAGGTAGAAGCCGGGGGACAGTAGAAGCCTGGGGTCGGTAGAAGGTGGGGACAGTAGAAGCCTGGGGTTGGTAGAAGCGAGGGGTCGGTTGAAGCCTGGGGGTTGGTAGAAGCGAGGAGTCGGTTGAAGCCGGGGGTTGGTAGAAGCTGGGGGTTGGTAGAAGCGAGGGGTCGGTTGAAGCGGGGGGTCGGTTGAAGCGGGGGGTCGGTTGAAGCCGGGGGTTGGTAGAAGCGAGGGGTCGGTTGAAGCCGGGGATCGGTTGAAGCCGGGGATCGGTTGAAGCCGGGGGTTGGTAGAAGCTGGGGGTAGGTTGAAGCCGGGAGTCGGTTGAAGCCGGGAGTCTGTTGAAGCCGGGGGTCGGTAGAAGCTAGGGGTCGGTAGAAGCTAGGGGTCGGTTGAAGCCGGGGGTCGGTAGAAGCGAGGGGTCGGTTGAAGCTGGGGGTTGGTTGAAGCCGGGAGTCGGTTGAAGCCGGGGGTCGGTTGAAGCCGGGGGTCGGTAGAAGCTGGGGGTCGGTAGAACCGAGGGGTCGGTTGAAGCCGGGGGTCGGTGGAAGCCGGGGTCGGTGGAAGACGGGGGTCGGTGGAAGCCGGGGTCGGTACGCCGCCCCCCTCCGGTACTTTTGAAGGGATAATTTTCCTATTTAGTGTGGAGTGTCTGGGAAATCAGCGTAGATAGAAGAATGGCCCCTAATGATCCATGCCATGAAGGGCCCTCGGAGGGGCGGTGTGTGTCTCCGGTGATAATGATAATGACGGGTTATTATGGCGGCTCGGCTCTCTCAGGCTGATTAGCAGGAGCGCTAATTTGGCACGGCTATCCCCCGGTGTTAATGGGCCGCAGATTTGCCTGGCCGCCTTTAATTTTCAATGAGCGCGTTCTACGCTTTGTCACTCCGAGTCAGCGTCCCGCGCAACCCAGGATGGGGGGGGCAACGCTCTCAGGCCACGGTGCCGTGCCAGGCCTCACCTCGCCTCCTTTGTCCCAACGCCGCTAATTGCCCAGATAACAAGGTCATTTATTACGGAGCAGAAGAGGCGATGCAGGGCCAAAGTCCTGACCGCGGGGGGGCCTGGAACAAAACCAATCCACTTCTCTGAGATTCTGAATGTTGGCAGCGGCAGAACGCGCGGTGGATCTGGAAAACAAGGTGGCATCTGCCAAATCCGCAGCTGGCACCGGCCAAAGGGCACGCTTCCCCCCATCTGCAGCCCAGAAAAGGTGAAAACCGCACCAGGCCGACATCTCTACCGCATACCGAGAAACACATCGCCCGCTTCAGGGGGGAATCAGGGGACAAAGGTCTCAGTTCCGGTTGTTGTCGGGCGGGCTGGGCAATATCTCTAGATTATTTTCGGTGGTAACACACAATATAGTTATGATAGACCTAACGAGGACGGGGGCTTTTGGAGAGGACTAGGGGCAAACCTCTTACCCACTAATTATGGGCCCTGGCTTTTGGGGGAACACTACTGTTTGGGAGGTGGGGAGATCCTCGGAGTGGTCTTGTTTCTGATTCGGGTTCGTGTCTCCCCAGAACACACAGACTCTGGGATTCTAGGTCCAGAATCCATATTTAGGACCTAGATGTCCCATACCTCCCAACAAGCACGAATTCTGCGGGGTTTTCCCGCATAGACTCCACTTTCCCACAGTCCCGCGAGAGTGCATGTTTTCCCGCACAGCAGGAAGTGGAGGAAGAAGAGCCGGCGAGGTAAGACCCCCCCCCCGTGTTAGGCGGCCTCCCCCTATCTACCCCCACGATCCGCAGCAGAAACGGTCCCGCGGCACCCCCCCCTCCCCACTTGTAATTGTTTTGTTCAGCGGCATCGTGAAAAGTCCCCCCCCCCGCTCAACAACTATTGTCAGGTGTTAAAAAAAAAACGGCTCGCGGCATGGACCCCCCCCCCCCTCAACAAAAAAAATGTAACTGAATGTCCCGCGGCAGGACTTTTAAAAGTTGGGAGGTATGGATGTCCCATCACCAAAAATGACTGCTCCACATTGTGGGACTCAGAGCAGGTGTTAGTGTGATCAGCTCAAGGCCACCAGTCTGGGGTCTCCTGCTAGAACAGTGGTTCTCAACCTTTCAAGTGCCGTGACCCCTTGATAAAATTTCCCAAGTTGTGGGGACCCCTAAAAGTAAAATTATTTTCTGAGCGTGGGTTGTCAGCTCAGCACCCTTGGCAAGACAAGTAATTTGCGCCCCTAACCCACTGACATTTATTGCTCCCTGAGTCCCTTCCACTCATACAATAATAGGATTTTTATAACAGCTTACCTGTAAAATCCTTTTCTTGGAGTACATCACGGGACACAGAGCGACATAGTCATTACTAATGGGTTATATAGATACCGTCAGGTGCTGGCACTGGCAACTTCCAAAACCGGAAGTACCCTCCCCTATATAAGCCCCTCCCATCCGGGAGCACCTCAGTTTTGTAGCAAAGCAATAAGTGTCCCCAAAGAGGGGCGGGAGCTCTGTGTCCCGTGATGTACTCCAAGAAAAGGATTTTACAGGTAAGCTGTTATAAAAATCCTATTTTCTTTCTCGTACATCACGGGACACAGAGCGACATAGTCATTACTAATGGGATGTCCTAAAGCAATGCCAAATGAGGGGGGGGGATACACCATACATAAGCTGAGCGCTGTCAGACATGAGGATCTTTTGCGGCCTGCAACACACTGCGCCCAAAGGCGACATCCTCCTGACTTCTAACGTCCACCTGGTAGAACCTAGTAAACGTGTGTACTGAAGACCATGTTGTGGCCTTACAGATTTGAGCCAGGGAGGCCTGGTGATGCACTGCCCATGAAGTTCCAACTGCTCTCGTGGAGTGCGCTCTAACTTTGAACGGAGGCGGTCTCCTTCTCAAGCCATAGGCTTGCATTATGACCTGTCGAATCCACTTGGCTAAAGTAGATTTTGACGCTGCCTGACCCTTTCTGGGGCCTTCCGGCAGAACAAACAAAGAATCCGTTCTACGAATCTGAGCAGTGGCTTTTAGATAAGCTTTAACTGCTCTTACTACATCCAAAGAATGCAATAACTTTTCCTCTACCGAAGTAGGTTTGGGGAAAAAAGAAGGAAGAACCACATCTTGGTTCAAATGAAACCTCGATACCACCTTAGGAAGAAAGGCTGGATGAGGACGTAACACTACTCTATCCTTATGGATAACCAGATATGGCTCCTTACAGGACATAGCTGCTAATTCCGACACTCTTTTAGCCGAACAAATGGCTACTAGAAAAATCAATTTCCTGGTGAGAAGCACCAAAGAAATATGATGTAATGGTTCAAATGGTTGTTTCTGTAGAACCGACAGAACCAAGTTTAGATCCCATGGACATATGGGAATATTAACCGGAGGACTAATACGCATCACTCCTTGTATAAAGGCTTTGACTAGTGAATGCGAAGCCAAGGGCCTTTGAAAAAATATTGACAAGGCCGAAATCTGACCCTTGATAGTACTCAAGGCAAGCTTCCTATCTACAGCCCACTGTAGGAAGTCCAGAATCCTACCTATTACGTACTTATGTGGATGCCATTTCTTGGCCTCACACCACGCGATGTACGCCTTCCATATTCTATAGTAGATCTGCCTGGATACCGGCTTCCTGGCATTGATCATGGTAGATACCACAGGATTAGAGAGCCCTCTCTTTTTTAGAATGTGGGCTTCAATAGCCAGGCCGTCAAACCTAGGGCTGGTAAGGAAGGGTGGTATATCGGTCCTTGCGAAAGCAGGTCCGGACGACGTGGGAGAGTCCAAGGACTCCCCACTGACATTTTACAATCTCCGCGTACCACGCTCTTCGGGGCCACGCTGGAGCCACCAGAATCACTGGTTCCTTTTCTACCCTGATTCTGCGGAGTCATCGAGGTAACCATTGTGGCGGTGTGAATGCATATATCAGCTTGAACTGATCCCAAGGGAACACTAGGGCATCCGAGCCGCAAGCTAGGGGATCCCTTGTCCGAGAGACAAACCTGTCCACCTTTGCGTTGAATCTGGATGCTAGAAGATCTACATCCGATGTTCCCCACCGCTGACATATTGTCCAGAAAACCTCGGGGTGAAGGGACCCTTCCTCTGGGCCTAATTGCTGGCGACTTAGAAAGTCCGCCTTCCAATTCTCCACTCCTGGAATAAATACCGCAGATATGGCTGGGACATATCTTTCTGCCCATTTCAGGATGTAATTTACTTCCCTCTGGGCTGCACGACTCCTGGTGCCCCCCTGATGATTGATATATGCCACTGCTGTGGCATTGTCTGATTGAATTCTGACAGGGGACCCTTGGAGTTTGGATGTCCATGCTACTAGGGCATACCGGGCTGCTCGTATCTCTAAGAGATTGATGGGCAGGGCCTTTTCTGCATCCGACCATCTGCCCTGGAGAGACCATTGCTCCAGTACTGCTCCCCAGCCTATAAGGCTGGCATCTGTAGTGACCACCTTCCAAGAAATCGGACTGAAGGATTTCCTTTTTTCCAGATTCTGGGGAACCAACCACCAACGGAGGCTCTTGCGAACGGAAGGGGACAAGGACATTGTAAGTCTAGGGCCTGAACTTTTTTGTTCCAGGCTGACAGTATGGCCCCTTGCAAATTCCTTGAATGGAATTGACCGTAGGGTACTGCTTCGAATGATGCCACCATTTTTCCCAGCAGCCTCATATACAGGCGTATGGACGGCTGTCTTTTTTGTACCCACTAAGTGGATCAAATCTTTCAAAGACAACACCTTTCCTCGAGGCAAGAATATTTTTCTCTGGCCTGAATCCAACCTTAGCCCCAAGTATTCCAGACTTTTGACTGGTTTTTAGGGCTGACTTGTCTCGGTTGATAATCCAACCGTGAGATTCCAGATACTTGATTGTCTTGTGAACGACCACGTCTAGTTTTTTCACTGAGTGGTCTATCAGCAACAAGTCATCCAGATATGCCATTATCATTACACCTTGTGTTCTTAGATTGGCCAATAAAGGGCCAGAATTTTTGTAAACACTCGTGGTGCTGTGGCCAAACCGAAGGGTAAGGCTCTGAACTGAAAATGGCGCCCTTCTACTGCAAAGCGTAGAAATTTTTGGTGGACTGGAAAGATGGGAATGTGCAAATAAGCATCTTTGATGTCGATCGCGGCTAACCAATCCTCCCCTTGTAGGGCAGTGGCCACCGATCGGATCGACTCCATCGGAAAGTCCTGATATACAGGAATTTGTATAGTCCTTTTAGAATTAATATGGGCCTCCCGTCCGCGTTTGCTTCGGGACTGTAAAGAGGTTTGAGTAAAACCCGAACCCTCATTCTTCCAGGGGAACCTCCATAATTACTCCTTGGAGCAATAGTTGTTCTAGTGCCAACAGGAGGGACTCTCTCTTCCGGGGATCCCTTGGCACGTTTGACCTCAAAAATGGGAAGGAGGAGAGTCTTTTAACTCCAAACTGTATCCCAAACATACTGCGGAGAGCACCTATCTGTCTTGATCGTGTCCCGCCAGGTCTCTTGCGAACAACTGGAGTCCTCCCCCCACCCGACTGAGTGGGGGCTTCAATGAATTTAACTTTGGGGGAGGTTTTGTACCTCCCCTGACCCAAGGTTTCTCATTACCCTGCTATTGTCCCTGTTTTTTACCCCCGGGAATTGACCGAGGAGGCCGTCGGAACTGTTACACAGCCGATGCCCCAGGGACTGGAGAAGCAGGCCTCTTAAAGAGGGACCTCTAACTCTGTTTTTAACCGGCAAGAGCGTATTTTTACCGCTGGAAATTTTCTGGATATATTTGTCCAGGTTTTCCCTGAATAAGCGTTCACCATGAAATGGGACGCTAACCAGCCATTCTTTACAGGGAGCTTCAGCAGACCAGTTTTTGAGCCATAGGAGCCTACGCATATGTACTATAGACAGCGTAAGGCGGGAGGCCTGATGGACTGAATCCTTTATGGCGTCAACCGCAAAGCCTAAGGCTCTAGGTAGATCAGCTAGGGCAAAGCCTGCTGATCTGTCAAGTCCCTCAAGACCCGTTTCAACTGATCCTTCACTGCTTAGCAGACCCCAATAGCTGCTACTGCTGGTTGTGTCACCAAGCTTGCTGTAGAAAGAAGCAGATTTTCATAAGGACTCCAATCTTTTATCTATTGGGTTCTTGAACATTTAGACATTATCCACTGGACATGAGTGATTTATACATACAAGAGATGGCTGCGTCCACTGTAGGGACCTTCCATTTTTTTTTTTTTTTTTTTTTTGATGAACTTATCCTCCATGGGATAGACCACCGGAAATCTCTTGGGGGACTAAATATTTTCTCAGGATGTTCCCAATCCTGGTAAATGAGCCCTTTCAGCAAAGGGTGAAGTGGAAAAGAACAGACAGTCTGGGGGCTTCTAGCGACCCCAACGAGGATACAGTAGTGGTTGATGGTTCCGCAAGGTGCATTTTTAAATGCTGATCGGACCATGTTAGTCAGAGACTGAACCCATAATCTTTCAGCTTGAGATGCTGAGAAAAGGTTCCCCCACTGTTGATTCCTCTATAACAGAATCAACCTCATCCTGATCCCTAGGCTTGTGCAATTCATTTCGTAACGAATTGAAATTCGTCCGAATTTAGCAACTTTCGGACATTCGGAAGCATTCGAATTTCCGAACAAAGCAATTACGAATAAGACCGAATCCGAAATAAATTATACCGCAAATAGCGAATGCCCGAATGTCTTCGGCATAATTCGTTATGAAAAAGTTACGAATGTACGAATCCATACGAAGCACAATAACACTCACTCTGCTCTGCTCTCTGCTTCTCCCACACCGTGCTGAACTCCCTCTCAAAATGGTGTACAGGGGCGGAGGTTATAGCCGCATGTAAAAAACGAAAGTAAAATACGAGATTTCGAATCCATTCGAAGCACAATAACACTCTGCTCTGCTCTCTGCTTCTCCCTCACCGTGCTGAACCCTCTCAAAATGGTGTACAGGGGCGGAGCCTATAGCCGCATGTTAAAAACGAAAGTAAAATACGAGATTTCGAATCGTTACAAATAACCGCAATGTATTTCGAAAAGTACAAATCCATTCGAAGCACATTAGGCATAATAGGCAGCGTCGTTGTGAGAGAGACACGGAAAATTACGAATCAACGAACCCAAAAAAAGTTACGAAAGTAGGAGTTGTGTCCAGAATCAACGAAAAACAACGTACTCTACCGAAAGTACGAATTATAAAGCAACAAAAAATTCAACGAAAAATGTCGCTTGCAAAAATACGAATGAGTCCGAACACGAAAAATCCCGTCTAGCAAAATTACGAATGATTACGAATCAACAGGACCGGAAAGAAACGAACCGAAACGGAACGAATTTTTCCGTTGTGCACAAGTCTACTGATCCCCTTCAGGCAGGTCGATCCCTGTATGGGACTGTTGCTCTGCTAACAGGCACTCTGAAGGAGGAGACGGAGATCGGGCGTGCTTTCCCTGACAGGGAGGCACCGATCAATGTTGACAATCTCTCTTCTAATCCTCCCAGAGCTGAGGAAAAAACCTCCTCTGTTACATACACAGGAGCAGGTGAACTGAGGACAGCCACAGTACCAAGTACCCCTGCGGGGTCTCTACGGTCACTTACCTCTGAACTTCAGGGGAGACTGGTGCAGCAGAAGTATGCCCAAGATCCTCAGAGCCCGATGAGACCCCCTTCGCTTCCTGGAAGATTCAGTTCCGGAGCTTCTGGACGGCATATTCCTAAGCCTAAAGCTGAGGTATTCCAGCCGTAATACACCACTTTTACTGAGAATAGTCTAGCACAATTGCTGCTATATCACAGTTGGTGTCTACTAAAGTGCCTTTCTAGGGGATGCCTGCATCAACCGCCTCTATGTGCCTTTATATTGTTGCTAGCTCTGTCTGTGCACTTCAACAGCCAGCTATAATGTGCTTCAAAACACGCTGGACGCCCGCACATGCGCAGTAGCGCCGCGGCGCACACCTGAGCGTCATCCACCCGCTCCGCCCCTTTTTCCAGATCGCCTCTATGAATAGAGGCGCGTGCACGCGCACGCGCGCGGGCACGTGCACCTTCGGCGCCTTTTTTGAAAACAACCAGGAGCTAGATGGGAGCCAGGGTCCCTTTGCCGCAGGGCCCGGGGATGGATGAGCGCAGCAACAGGGCAGAGGAGACAGCTTCCCAGCAGAGAACATACCAACTGCCTGGATTTAATTCTGGAAGAAAAAAAATCCACATTACAAGAAAAAGAACCATAGCGGCCTCTAGTGTCTAACACAGGTACCGCGGTCTTACATTTTTTTTTTTTTTCTTGCCCACTATTAAAATTTTTACATTTTCTCAGTAGTAACAGGCATACACAGAATATTAGCGGGAATACCGTTAGGTAACAGACAGAAAGACAAATTAGGCTTGGGGGTCCCCCAATAGAACCAAGTTCCTGGGGGCCCCCACTTACCTGTTCCCCGCCGCAGGACTTTGTTTGGTCCACAAAAGCCCAAACTTCACCTATCACGGCAGGCATTGTAATCAAACCTTCAGGGACCGGGTTCCCAAGGATTCCACTCCCCTGGACCTGTATAGCACCCTGCACAGAAAACATCTTGGTCGTGGGTATGACCAGAGCTCTGGATCCCAGGGTCCAGCTCTCCTAAGAGAAGCATTACAGGCAAAACCTTGCTCTTCTCTGCAAGGCCCGGGTACCGACCGTTTAGCTATGAAGCTTTTTTGGTCGGATCCGGAATAGCTTACTGAGGCCCAAAAGAACCTGTACGCAAGCTCAGTGAAAAACACATGTTTCTTCTTGGCCAACACCTTAGACACTGGCAAAAAACTGAGGTGCTCCCGGATGGGAGGGGCTTATATAGGGGAGGGTACTTCCGGTTTTGGAAGTTGCCAGTGCCAGCACCTGACGGTATCTATATAACCCATTAGTAATGACTATGTCGCTCTGTGTCCCGTGATGTACGAGAAAGAAATTAAAACCCCTTATGGTACATTTTATGATTGTCCAATCTTTCTCTTTGTTCTCCTTTCTTTCCCTTTTATCTCTCTCTATACTAATTTCTTTCTTTCTTTTTTTTTTCCCATTACTCTTTCTAGCCATCTTTCTTGTTCTTTCTCTTCCTTTTTCCTTGTTCCTCCACCTCTTTTCCTCTCCCTTCTAAGTCTTCTTTATTTTTATTCCTTCTCTTACTCCTTGATGGGGGAAATGGAATGAGTGGCAGTGCTTTCGGGGATTTGGGATGAGTGGTAATGCTGGGGAGAGTTCTGATCAGCCAACTTAGGTGCTCTTGATCAAGGTCATCTGCTGATCTGAGAACTGTGGTGGGGACTTTTAATGTGAACTCTAATCACAGGTAGTGTTACTCACTGTGTCTCTGACTTTGTGGTGTCTTGTAGCAGTGACATCTCTACCGAAATCAGGAGATAGGGTCTCCTCCAGCCCCTCCCACTTCACATTCCTCACCAGTCAGCTGACCTCTAGTCTCTGCCCCCCCAGTCATGCCGTGAACTGAATGGGCAGCTGTAAAGAGACTGAGTGGGCGGCTGCGGGCTTCAGGGACAGCCCTGCTTTGTGACCACAAAAGGGCAGGGAGAGAGGTGCGGGCTTCAGGAACAACCCAGGATTTGGTGACCCCTGGCAAATCATCATTCGACCCCCGAGGGGGTCCCGACCCCCAGGTTGAGAACCACTGTGCTAGAAGGTGTTTATTGTAAGTAGATCTCTCCCATTGGTAATGAACTCATCTATTGTCTGCTAGCAAACTATTGTGGGGTGGGATGGACTTTGTTGTGACCTCGGGGGCCGGCCAGTCTGACCTGGAGTGAGATCTCGGATTAATCACAACATTGTTGGCTAGGTGTTTAATAACGTAATGTTTCCAGTATATGTTGGCTGTTCGTTAGTTATGGTATTTATATTCCTGTGTACAGGTTGTATTATTACAGTAATATGAATAGGAGGGGGATGTCCTCCTGTGGGGTATAAAGTATGTGTCGGAGTTTCAATGAACAGACATTCCTTTGGAGTTTCTTTATTTTTTCTATTAAGAATTTTATAAATAATAAATATATATATATATATATATATATATATATATATATATATAAAACTAAATTAATATTATCAATAATAATAATGTATTAAAAAAATATGTATAATTTTTTAATAATAATAATTCTTTACTATATATATATATATATATATATATATATATATATATATATATATATATATAAATAAAAAGTAATAGTAAAGAATTATTATTATTATTAAAAAATGTATTTTTTTAATACATTATTATTATTGATAATAAATATATATATATATAAAATAATAATGTATTATTACTTTTTACACACATATATATATATATATTGTGACAGCGGGAAGGTAAAGTCACCTGGTTGCATCCAGGGGGGTAGGTATATTTCTCCCAGATTCAGGCTTTATGCCGACTTATACAACTAAGGGAGAGAGTTGATGAAGCCCAGCTGAGGCTAGTGGGCTCATGGATGATTCATACCTCTAGGGAGAGGGCTGGGCGTCGTGCAGGCAGGGAGTTGATGAGACCAGCTGAAGCTTGTCAGCTCGTTTAAGGCCTCTATAAGAACTCCCAGATTCATTAGGTGTATGCTCATGCCTGGAACCAGACCTGTGTGGACTGTCTAGGGAGAGTGAACCCCTGTGCGGTGAGAAAAAGCCTGTATGGCTATTTGTTTGGACATTGACTAAACCAGGGACTTAGGGACTAGGACAGCACTAGGCTGATCCCAGTTGTTAGTTAGGAAACCTGCATGTTTAGTCAGAGGTCAAGCTGACCAGGGTTTATTTTGTTTATGTTTCTTTTTGCTTTGCTGTGTTTTTTGTCACTGTAAATAGAGGAATAAACCGCACCTTTTTGATCTTGAAAACCACAACCTCCGTCTGCTGGGCCTGTTTTTGTGTGGGGAGCCCATCCAGGGGATCACACACCCCCGCTACCGAGTTAACCCCCTCACAGTTGGTGGAGAACCAGTGGCAGTTTTTTTAAGCCAGCATGGAGGAGATACTGAAACAGCTGGCTCTAGCAAATGCCAATCAACAGCAGACAAATGCAGGTTTGCAAAGGAGCCTTGCAGCCCAGCAGCAAGCTCACCAACAGAGTCTGGAAGCTCAGCAACAAGCCCAGCAGCAATCTGAGGCCCGCTACATAGACCTGTTACAGAAGCAAGAGCAGAGACTACAACAAATGGAAGCAGTAATGCAGCAACGTCCGCAGACCAGTGAGGAAAGCCGTCCCACTAATACCGCGTCCTTTGGGGTAAGTCGTTTATTGACAAAAATGACTGGAGAGGATGATCCAGAGGTATTTTTGACCACATTTGAAAGGACTGCTGAAAGAGAAAAGTGGCCTGAGGAACAGTGGGCTGGACTGGTGGCTCCTCTGTTAACTGGTGAATCGCAGAAGGCTTACTATGACCTAGAGCCTGACCAAGCAAAAGACTATGTGATGCTAAAAGCTGAAATATTGGCAAGGCTGGGTGTCACCCTGGCTGTCCGGGCTCAGCGTGTGCATAACTGGACTTTCCAGCTTGGAAAACCCCCCAGGTCTCAAATGTATGATCTCATTCACCTGAGCAGGAAGTGGCTACAGCCAGAGACTTTGTCCGCACCAGAGATTGTGGAACGTGTTGTAATGGATCGGTTTTTGAGAGCTCTTCCTACTGCCATCCAAAAGTGGGTAAGCCATGGAGACCCAGAGACGGCCGGTGGTCTTGTGGATCGTGTAGAGAAATACTTGGCTACAGAGAACCTGACGGCCTCTTCCAGAGACTCTCGGACTTTCCACCCTAAGACCAGACCATCCCCAGGGGCGGATAAGAGGATTCCAAGGGGTGAGGGTGGAGAGAGTGAGAGGGTGGGAGCTCTACCCAAAGTTTGGCGAGAACAGCCTGGGAAGTCAGGGGCTCAAGAGACAGCCAAAAGGATTGTTTGCTACCGCTGCCGGCAAGCGGGACATATTGCAGCAAATTGCCCGGTTGTGGAGGAACCCATGCAATGTGACTTTCTGACGGACCGACGTCAGTCGCTGTGTGCGACAGTCGCATGCACTGCCATTCGGGGAACTGAGAAACATTTATGCAAAATGTGTATTAATGGTAGAAATGTTGTGGTATTACTGGATTCAGGTAGCCTTGTGACCCTGATAAAGGCTGAATTAGTTAAAACAGAGGTCTCTGGGAATAGCAAGGTAGCTGTTATTTGTGTGCATGGGGACACCCGAGAGTATCCAGTGACTACAGTGTGTTTCGAGACCCCCAAAGGTACCCTCTCTCATCCAGTGGGGTTAGTATCTCAATTACCGCATGATGCCATTGTGGGAAGGGATTTTCCGAAGTTCTGGGAACTGTGGGATGATCCTGAGCCCCCCACTGGTGCCCCTATGTACCAGGAATGTGATAGCCAGAACTCCTCTGAGAGTGGTGAGGACTCTCCAGAATTTCCCTTGTCAGTATTGGCAGGGGAGACTCAAGAAACTGGAGAGGAGCCCACCTCCTCAGACGAAAACCTACCGTCTGTGGAGTTTTCTGATCTGGAGGTTCACAGGGAAAATTTTGCCACAGAACAGTTAAAAGACCCCGCCCTAATAAAGGCACGGGAAAACGTAGTGGAAATAGATGGCGAGTTAGTGAACCCAGATAATACCTGCACTTACCCATACTTCAGCGTAGAGAAGGACCTACTGTATCGGGTGGCAAAAAGGGCAGAAGAAACCGTTGAGCAGCTTGTGGTGCCCAAACCTTACAGGAAGTTGGTGTTGGAGTTGGCCCATGGGCACATTCTTGGAGGTCATCTGGGGACAGAGAAAACCCGAGAGAGGGTATTACAGAGATTCTATTGGCCTGGGGTGATGAAGGACATAGAAAATTATTGTTCCTCCTGCCCTGTGTGTCAGAGGTCGGCCCCGATGCCACATTTCCATAGCCCGCTGGTCCCTCTACCCATCATTGAGGTCCCGTTTGAGAGAATCGCAATGGATTTGGTAGGTCCTATAATCAAGTCCGCTAGGGGGCACCAGTACATATTGGTTATAATGGACTATGCCACCCGTTATCCAGAAGCGATCCCTCTCAGAAATACCTCGGCCAAAACCATAGCCAAAGAGCTATCTCTTGTTTTTAGCCGAGTGGGTATTTGTAAAGAACTGCTTACGGACCAAGGTACACCCTTTATGTCCCGGGTTATGAAAGAGCTGTGTAAATTGTTCAAAGTGACGCAATTGCGTACATCTGTGTATCACCCCCAAACCGATGGGCTGGTTGAAAGATTCAACAAAACCCTAAAACAAATGTTGAAGAAAGTGGTGGATAGAGATGGAAGGGATTGGGACTGTCTACTTCCTTATTTGATGTTTGCTATTAGGGAGGTGCCCCAATCCTCTACGGGATTCTCCCCCTTTGAGTTACTGTATGGGAGACACCCAAGAGGGCTGTTGGATATTGCCAAGGAAACTTGGGAAAGTGAGAGTTCTCCCCACAGGAGTGTGATTGAGCATGTCGCCCTGATGCAAGATCGAATTGCACAGGTAATGCCCATCGTGAAGGAACATTTGGCCCAAGCGCAGTTGGCACAGCAGAGAGTGTACAACCGTGGAGCCAAGACCCGTACCTTTTCCCCGGGGGATAGGATATTGGTACTTGTCCCTACGGTTGAAAGTAAATTCCTTGCCAAATGGCAAGGCCCCTACGAGATAATGGAAAAAGTGAGCGAAGTGAATTACAAGGTCAGACAACCAGGAAGGCGAAAGCCCGAACAGATATATCACGTTAATCTGTTGAAAGCCTGGAGGGATAGAGAGTCCCTAGTCGCAGAAACTTGGTCACCAGCTCAAACTGGTTGCGTGATTCCGGAGGTTGGAATAGCAGCCACCTTGTCACAACCCCAACAACAGGAGGTTAAGGAGTTTGTGCTTCGCAACAAGGAGGTGTTCTCTGAGCTGCCGGGACAAACATCTGGGGTAAAGCATGATATTATTACCCCGCCC